>CAWUFW010015767.1:165000-343268 GCA_963921515.1 Calotriton arnoldi | reverse complement strand
TAGAGTTTGATTGTGTGGTACACTAGCAGAGGTAGAAAACATTTAAGAAGATACTCAGTTTTAGTTGTTTGGTCTAGAAGAGGAGTATAGGGAAAATGTGATGTTGGTTACTGAAGATGTAGAAGATACAGACATTTCAACTCAAATCAATGCAAAGTGTAATACAGTTTCCTTTGAAAAACCAAACTGTGTTTATATTTGTTGTTGACACACTCACTACAAAAAGCAGTTAGTTCCGCACTACAGCAGAAAGAGGTATCGCAGAGAGCCCCAGTAGATATGGGGACCAGATATTTAGAACAAAAATCTGGGATGGCCTCAAATATAGAAGTAGGACGAGAGGTTGGCAGTGATCAAGGACACAGAGAATCGATTTCCAGTGTTCCCCATTGAAATTATTATTGATTGCATAGATTGTTTCATATTTCAATTTTTCTAAACACCCATGGAGGCCCATACTGAGGCCATTATCAGAGAACCCAGTGAGTCCTCAGCCACTTGCAGGCAAACAATGCCCATGCCTGTCTGGTAATTGCTTTCTTTATTGTGTGCTGTCTCAAGACCATCATGAAAGGCTGTACCTTCTTCTCTTCATCCCACTGATATCTTCACAACCCAGGCTATCTGCAAAGTGGCTTCCAGAGCCTCTCTCTTAAGGTGGATAGAGCCCCAAGACAGAACAAGTTTTTTTCTCTGGCATGAGCTAGGCAAAATACAGGCACTACTTAATTTCATCAGGCCTTTAGAACCGGCGTAGCTTCAGAGCTGCTTCCAATGTGCAGGTACCTGAGCACCTCAGCTTAGAATATAGCGCACAGTGAGCCCCGGGGTAGGTGGAATGCACCACATGCAAACACCATGCACCCACTAGAGGTTTCCACATTCTCCATTTGTTTGATGTAGTTGTTCATCAGTGCGCTTCAGGGCACTTGGCTGTTCAAGGCTTTGGTGCAGCCGGAGCATCGTATGATCACAGAACATTTTGGGGCAGTCACTCTGCACAACTGTGCTTTTGCAGGAACGTGACAGCTTATATATCCAAGAACCATATTAATAAAGTGAAATTTTAGTACATAACATAATTAGTAAATTATCTTCATACTCCTGCTCTCTATGGGATTAGGAAAATTAAACAAGGAACAGGCCAGTAATTCTATGACCAATAACTAATTTTCCAAAACAAACTATATACAAATAAGTCAGTCCTGAAAATTCAGGTGTGGAGTGGATTTTAATCCGTCCTAGCTCATTAATATTAACAAGGTAGGTCACAAATTGCAACTCACTCCAATTGGGGTCAGCAGACCACTATGGGGCATATTAACAAAGGCCAGCGATAATTATCGCTGGTCGTGCTTAGCGATAATTATATTATCGCAGGCTATCTCTGGTATTTATCGCCCTGGTAGCGCGTTATTAACAACGCGTTACTCCAGGGCGATAAAGATTCCAGAGATAGCAAGGTTATCGCCCTTTGCAGGGAACATCGCTGGTTTTCCAGCGATGTTCCCCTCAAAACGGCGATAACCTTGCTGATACGACCCTGTGGTCGTATCAGCAGAATCCATCTCCTATGTCTAACATAGGTAAGTCAGGATTATAGCAGACGTTAGATTTTGGCTGAAAATATCGCGATGTGCACATCGGCGATATTTGCAACGTAGCCCATCCGGGTACGCCCAGTAACGCCACTTTGCATCTCATTAGAGATGCAAAGATGGGCGTTGGGGAAAGAGGCGATAGTGCAAGGATTCACGTGATAGCGTGACCTTGCTGATTAGGCGATAAGATTATCGCCGCTTTTCGTCCGAAAACGGACGCTAAAGCGGCGATAATTGTTTATCGCCTCGTTGTTAATATGCCCCCATGTTTTTTATTACCTTTCACTAAAGTAAATTTAGTTTGTTTTTTTACATGCAGTCTGTTTTCCAAAAAGAAGATTGGGATGTATTTTTAAAAAGGCAGGTTTTTTTGTTTATTTTTTGTGAGTTGGCAGTGAGTCTGTGGACTACTGCCTGCTCCCAAACAATCTTTTTAATTCATCAAGGGAAGGTATTCTAAAGAAAACTTTTACCTTTTGCTAATGGGTTACCTCCCCAACTTGGGGGTCCAAAAACTTCAATGTTTTGCAATGCGATTCAGGTCACAAAACACTCAGAATTCCATTTATCCCATTTAATCCCATTTAAGGAGGCAGAAAATAATTTTCCAATCCTAAAATGTGATACCTATATCGCAAAAAGCTTTTCAATTATCTGAGCATTTGCGACTATTAAAATTCTTCGTACATCTGGCCCAATGAATACCATTGGAAACAGCTACAAATCTTTTGTGTGATGGGATTATATCTAGACTTTCTTCTCCTATATAACTGACTGACTCATTTCTAAAAATTGTACAGTCAATCCAAAGTTTTAAGGAAATAGTCGATGTTTCACTCAAATCTCGAATGGGGCACAATGATGAATGACATAAAAATATAGGAGTGCATGCCTTACGTACTGGAGATATAAACCAAATCATCTGGCCAAAAGGAGACTACTATAAGCTCAATAATGGGAACATCTCAAACTGGGATGGTCAACACAGGAGCAAGTGGATGTGGGACAAACACCAAGATTTCAAGGAATGGAAATTGTGGAGAAAAGCTAGTGGGAATCAGTACAGTTGAACACGGGGCAAGGGAAGTGATTTCTAGTGGACTAAAGGGCAAGCATTGCAGTACCACACAAGGAAATTTAGGGGCTGATTCCGATCTCGGTCGGAGGCGCACCCAATACCATTCGGTCGGGAAAAAAGCCATGCGAAAGCCTGTTTCCCGACCGATCCGTACAGCACACCGAACGAGTAAGTACGATGCGCACAACAGCACAGAATCCGGCCGAGCCGTACTCACCCAAACCAGGTCCTGTTCCCCGACCGAGGCGAATCCGGAAACGCTGAATCGAGTCGCACGGAAGGAAAAATGCAGCTCCCTCCGGCCGAACGAGTACGATGCGCTTTCCGTACGCGCCGAACCCGTCGCTACGCACGGCACGTCAAAGCATCCGGGAGAGGCGCACATAAGCTCCGATTCGCGCCACAACACGATCCACGGCTATGAGACGAACACGCCAGCGACGAGGACGACGCGAAGCAACGAGGACGACGCGAAGCAACGAGAAGGACGAACGACACGAACCAACCATGAATCCCTTCATCCCGATCATACCAATATTCTACATTTACTACCGGAACAGGCACGGACGCGTACGGCGCAGAAGGTAAGTCTTACACCAGCAACAGCAGCACCATAGGGGCGGGATGCCCATCACCAATGCCACATATGCACACAGGGGCCTGAATGCGCACCACCACCCCTACCCAGGGGGGGCAGGATGCCTACCACTACTACCACCCTTAGCCAGGGGGGCTGGATGCCTACCACTACTACCACCCTCACCCAGGGGGGGCTGGATGCCTACCACTACTACCACCCTCACCCAGGGGGGGCAGGATGCCTACCACTACTACCACCCTTAGCCAGGGGGGGCTGGTTGCCTACCACCACCCTTAGCCAGGGGGGGCTGGATGCCTACCACTACTACCACCCTCACCCAGGAGGGGATGGATGCCTACCACTACTACCACCCTCACCCAGGGGGGGCTGGATGCCTACCACTACTACCACCCTCACCCAGGGGGGGCAGGATGCCTACCACTACTACCACCCTCAGCCAGGGGGGGCTGGATGCCTACCACAACTACCACCCTCACCCAGGGGGGGCTGGATGCCTACCACCACCCTTAGCCAAGGGGGCTGGATGCCTACCACTACTACCACCCTCACCCAGGGGGGCTGGATGCCTACCACTACTACCACCCTCACCCAGGGGGCTGGATGCCTACCACCACCCTTAGCCAGGGGGCTGGATGCCTACCACTACTACCACCCTCACCCAGGGGGCTGGATGCCTACCACTACTACCACCCTCACCCAGGGGGGCTGGATGCCTACCACCACCCTTAGCCAGGGGGGCTGGATGCCTACCACTACTACCACCCTCACCCAGGGGGAGCTGGATGCCTACCACTACTACCACCCTTAGCCAGGGGGGCTGGATGCCTGCCACAACTACCACCCTCACCCAGGGGGGCTGGATGCTCTACCACCACCCTTAGCCAGGGGGCTGGATGCCTACCACTACTACCACCCTCACCCAGGGGGCTGGATGCCTACCACTACTACCACGCTCACCCAGGGGGGCTGGATGCCTACCACTACTACCACCCTTAGCCAGGGGGGCTGGATGCCTACCACAACTACCACCCTCACCCAGGGGGGCTGGATGCCTACCACCACCCTTAGCCAGGGGGCTGGATGCCTACCACTACTACCACCCTCACCCAGGGGGCTGGATGCCTACCACCACCCTTAGCCAGGGGGCTGGATGCCTACCACTACTACCACCCTCACCCAGGGGAGCTGGATGCCTACCACTACTACCACCCTCACCCAGGGGGCTGGATGCCTACCACTACTACCACCCTCACCCAGGGGGCTGGATGCATACCACTACTACCACCCTTAGCCAGGGGGCTGGATGCCTACCACTACTACCACCCTCACCCAGGAGGGCTGGATGCCTACCACTACTACCACCCTCACCCAGGGGGCTGGATGCCTACCACTACTACCACCCTTAGCCAGGGGGCTGGATGCCTACCACCACCCTTAGCCAGGGGGGCTGGATGCCTACCACTACTACCACCCTCACCCAGGGGAGCTGGATGCCTACCACTACTACCACCCTCACCCAGGGGGGGCTGGATGCCTACCACTACTACCACCCTCACCCAGGGGGGCTGGATGCCTACCACTACTACCACCCTTAGCCAGGGGGCTGGATGCCTACCACTACTACCACCCTCACCCAGGGGGGCTGGATGCCTACCACTACTACCACCCTCACCCAGGGGGCTGGATGCCTACCACTACTACCATCCTCAGCCAGGGGGCTGGATGCCTCACCACCACCCTTAGCCAGGGGGCTGGATGCCTACCACTACTACCACCCTCACCCAGGGGAGCTGGATGCCTACCACTACTACCACCCTCACCCAGGGGGGCTGGATGCCTACCACTACTACCACCCTCACCCAGGGGGCTGGATGCCTACCACTACTACCACCCTCACACAGGGGGGCTGGATGCCTACCACTACTACCACCCTCACCCAGGGGGGCTGGATGCCTACCACTACTACCACCCTTAGCCAGGGGGCTGGATGCCTACCACTACTACCACCCTCACCCAGGTGGGGCTGGATGCCTACCACTACTACCACCCTCACCCAGGGGGCTGGATGCCTACCACTACTACCACCCTCACCCAGGGGGCTGGATGCCTACCACTACTACCACCCTCAGCCAGGGGGGCTGGATGCCAACCACTACTACCACCCCCACTCATAGGATGGACAATGCATGACACAACCAGCACACCACAACCTAGGGAATGCAAGAAGAAGACATCCCCCAACACCATGACAAGCGTGTGTAGACTGTGTCAAATGCCTACAACACCGAACATGACTTTGAACATACAATGTGACCCCCTAGCACATGTGCCACACATATATGTGTGTGGCACCCACAATGCAAGCAGGCCATGACCATTGTGGCAATGGGGTCCAAACCCCCATCATCACAGTGACCAAAATGTAAGTGTGGGGTCCATAGCTGAAGCACATTTTGAACATTGTGGCAATGGGGTCTAAACCCCCATCACCACAGTGACCAAAAGGTAAGTGTGGGGTCCATAGCTGAAGCACATTTTGAACATTGTGGCAATGGGGTCCAAACCCCCATCACCACAGTGACCAAAAGGTAAGTGTGGGGTCCATAGCTGAAGCACATTTTGAACATTGTGGCAATGGGGTCCAAACCCCCATCATCACAGTGACCAAAAGGTAAGTGTTGACAAAGAAAGAGGTGCAACTGCCAAACTGCATGGATGATTCCTGGTCACAGAACAAAAAACACATCAGTGGCAAAGTAGTGTATGTGTCCCATTGCAACATAAATTGGGTGAGCCAAATACTGCAGTGCAAATAAGACATACCTTTGGCCATGTGCAGACAAACAACACCCATGGGGGCTGACACCGTCAACATTCATCAATGACACAATGACAGAAGTGACCATCAGAATGCAGACCCACATATTTGCACCAATGGGCACACAAATGCAGATACCCTGTGGAGACTGCAGATGTGAGGTGAACAGATACCATACCATGGCAGCAATGGGACACACAAACCATGATCATTGTGCTGACCGATGACCTAGGAGTCCCAGGGACAGCAGGGGAAACCCACAAAACTACATACAGCCAATGGCACACCCAAGATATGCCAATGCAGTGGTGCAGATGCACAAACACAAACAGGCAGACCCACACTGCACATCATACACAACAGGTGAGGGGGTGCCAGTGTCCCCAGGCAACCACACAACACATGAGGAGACCTGAATACCAATCATACAGATGTGCATACAGTGCCACACAAAGGTAACTCATGGATCCAAATCCCTATGTGGGCAAGCAGGCATTGTCAGATGAGAGGGAGCACAAATCACACATGTCACACAGGCACGTAGGGACAGCAACTGACACAGCAAGACACAGACACACCACAGCACCACCCCCAGGGCCCCCACAATGTGGTGACCCTGGGCTGCATTACAATCCCACTGTGATGACAAAGCTAAATGTGGTTCACACTGTGAACCACAGTCATGTGTCCTGAGCAACTAACTACCATCACACCTACACAAGCACAAATCAATCAGCATGGCCAGTAAGCCAAGGCCAACATGGAGGCAGGGGCCTAGCCGGGCAACAACTCTCATCTGCACACACTCAACACCACACCCCTCGACCTCCAACAATGTGCAGCAGTGAAGTACACATGCACTGGTGACATTGCACATGCACCCATGACTATTCCAGGGTGGTGGGTGGGAACCAAGGTGCAGAAACACATCACACATGGCCACTCAACAAGACTCCTGAATGTCTGACACACTGCACACTACGCTGTACATGGACATGACGGCAATACCACACCAACCAATGGGATCCCATCCACAGTCACACACCAATGAAGAAGCCAAGGTCACCCACAAAGAACACACATAGACAACAACCAACATTGCAGCCCGGACCCTGAGGAGTGCCAGCAGTCACACACACAACGTGTCACAATCACTGAAAGATAACACAAACTGGAAATCACATGACAGGGGCAAACAACAAGTGCCAAGGGGAAACCTGACTGTGACCCATCTGCGTCTGCACACAAACTCAGCCCTGACAGCAAACACACCTATGGGTGACACCCTGATGACCAGTAATGTGCCATGCACCCACATCACAGAGAACCCAGGGAGAAGACTTGGGGGAACATAGGTCAACTCAGCTAGCATCACAAACAGGTACAACACTAGGGATCACAGCATGCACAGCTAAACGGAAGTGAACACACAGACATGCACATACAACACACACCTTGGGCGCAGGCAATGTCACAGGAGTACACACTGCCATGAGGGGACTCCACTCCTGTGTGAGGAAAGCTGTGCCATATGTTGCCTCAGTAGGGCCCCATCATGTCAGCTGAGCACTTGGTCACACAATCAACAATTAGCACCAAATGAGGGCTCCCGTAACATCAGCCTGGTCATGGAAGTGCCAACGGAATCATCAGCACAGATCCAACACACTTGTATAGCAATGTTGCACTGACAACACAGATGAGTCCTTCCCCATTGATGCCCAAACCTGCATGTCCAGTGGAGATGGCCACACGGTCAGGGAAGTAGACGAATTGAACAATGGCAGGCACAACAGATGTGCAGGGGTGGAAGCCACAGATGTGAAATAGCTAATCTAAGTAGGAAATCCCATTGCCAAATACTGAACACATGACACCCTCAGATGCTGCTATGGATGACATGGATACACCACAGGATAGGACACATTCCCCTGGACCACATGGGTTCCTGCACAGTAACACTTCATTATCATGAGACCAAATATCACCATCACTGCAGCAAGGGCATGGTTAGCATCATCAACAACATGTACATCAGAAGCATAAGCACTAGAGAACAGAAAGTTGCTTTATTCAGCATATGTGTGGAATGAAAACAAAGTCCAGAAAAAACACAAAGGCCAATGGCCAGTCCATTGTAAAAGTCCAAACAGGGTGACAGTGGCAGATGTCACCCTACGCATGCCTGCACAAAACCAGGGACAATCCACTAGGAGGGGCAACCGGGGGTAGGCCAGGCACCGCAGGGACAGGATCAGGGCTCACCAGGAGGAAGCAGGGAAGGGGTGGTGGGTGCTGGAGAGCCACTGACAACTGCAGTGGAGGTGTCTGACATGGTGTGTGCCGGCACAACTGGGGGCATGACTCAGATGTTGTGGGTGCCGGCACGACTGCAGTGGACCCTGCAGATGGAGTGGACAGGTCCGCCACTGCAGTGCCCAAGTCAGACAGGGTGGTAGTGGACTCCACTGCAGTGCCTACCACCAGGGGAGGAGAATGGGGAACAGGCAAGGTGGGCTGGACAGAGGGGGAGGACACCCTCACCACATCAGTGGCACAGACAAGCGCAGCGTGGGGTGTGGTGCCGGGAGAGCAAGTGCCAGGGTGAGAAGGCCGGATCCTCTTGGGGATGGTATTTCTGTGGGTGGGGAACCTGGGGCAGGGTGTGGTGGGGGCACCTGTGGAGTGGGGGCCTGAGGGATGGAGGAAGGAGACCTGGTGCTTGAGCTGCAGGGCGGCGGCGGGGTCTTGCTCTTACCACTCCGGGGGACTTGCGGGTGGGGGCCTCAGTCTGTCTGCGCCTGGGGAGGGTGTCCGGGGGCGAGGGGCACTCTGCTCCGTGTGGGGGCTTCCTCTTCCCCCTGGATGCTGGAGCAGCTGGATCGGAGGGGAAGAGGCCGAGGTCACTGAGGAAGAGGCGCTGGGTCTTTGGGGTTGCAGGTGAGGCAAGGGAGGGTGTTTTGGAGGGAGAGGCAACTGAGGACTGCGCAGTGCCCGTGGATGCGTGTGTGTGTACCAGGGCCCCATCCCCTGTGAGTCTGGTTTCAGTCCCCTGACTGTGCGTGCGTGTGCGTTTTGTTTGTGGCGTGTGTGTCTGTGTGCTGGACGTGTGTGTGCTGGTGTGTGCCTGTGCCGGTGTGTGTGTGCTTGGGACGGGTAAGGTGCTGGGGAGTGTGGATGGAGCAGAGACAGGAGGGGTGAGGGACTGTCTGAGGAGGGACACTGCTGCCGTCAGGGAGGAGTCCATGGACCTATTGCCCCTCTGTAGGTCAGACATGCCCGATGAGATGCCCTCCATGAACGACACCAGCTGAGTCAACAGAGCGGTGTGCGCATGGAGGACACTCAGCATGGCTGTCTGCCCTACATGGAGCTGGCGAAGGAGGTACACAGACTCCTCACTCAGGGCAGCAGGGGACACAGGGGCAGGGGGTGCGGTGCCTGGCCCAAAGGAGACACGCTCCCGAACATGGGAGCCTCCACGGACCTGGGGAATGGGAGCCGATGGGAGGGCGGTGGTGGTGCTGGTGGTGGCGGGGACAGCAACACTAGCTGGGGTGTGGTGGCTGCTGACACCCGCCTCCATAAGGGAGTCATCCTCCGAGTTGCTCTGGTCCTCAGCTGAGGTGGATGGTGCTGAGGACTCCTCGGTGTGGCTCCCCTCGCCCTCCGTGCCACTGGGTCCCTCCGACCACTCTCGGCTGCTGACCCAGTCTGGCTCTCTGGCTCCTCCTGGTCCGTGGAGCTGTCCCCTTCCGTGGCCGTGGATGTATCTGCAAACAATGGGGAAACAGACAGACATCAGTCACCTGCACCAAACGCACACACCACTGTGAGCACAGCACATCACAGAGCAAGCCCTGGCATCATTAGTTGTACATTGCTAAAAGTGCCCTAACTGAACAGGAGAAGCCAATTGTCAGTCTGATGCCAAGCATGGCACTCACATCCCACATGGCCTTGCACCCATCTGTCTGGTGTCTGTTGGATTGCAACACCCCAGTGTGGACACATGCACCAAGTACACAGTAGTTGGACAGTGCAGAGGACACGGTGTGGCATGTGGACATGCACACATCACAGCTCTTGCCACTGAGTCAGTACAGGTTTCCGGATGAAAGGGATGCCCAGAGTCAAATAGGAAATGCATGTGATGCATACCAGCGACAGACACCATGATGCACCCATGTCCTGATAGCCATCGCCACAATGGTGTGCATGTAGCACATGTCACTCCCCTGCAGGATCACCAATAAGTAGACACATGCCATGGCAGAGGCATGACTGCTAAGTCATACATCACTGTCTCAGTGATGTATGACTTGGCAGCCAGACAACAACACTATGCACTGTGTCACAATAGTAGGTCATGGGGAATGCAAGTCCTGGAGCTGCACAAGTGCACATGTACATCCCCCACACAACACATCATCTTAACCCTCATCTGTCCAGGTCATACCTATTGGACATATGGGAGACCTGTGACACTACCCTCTGAACCTGAGCCCCTCACAATCTGCTGTGAATGGGGAACAGCTGCCTGAACTTCACATTCGCATACCCCAGTCTGCACGGGCAGCTGATCAAACACCTATGTGACACACAAGTATCGTCTCCTATGGTCACATCTCCAGGGGCATGCTGAGCCCCTACCAAGAAACACCCCAGCAGTCCTGGCAACTAATCCACAGCACACTGACACAGAGGCAGACACCTGAGGGGTCAAATCACTGCGCACAATGTGTCAGCTGATACACGGGAGTGGGAGTACAGAGTGCATTGCATGGCCTGGAGTAGGCATGACTGTCCTGCTCCACATGAATGAGGGATGAGCCCTGGACAGTGGATAGCTGGCTATGTATGTGTGACACACGTAATCTGCACACTCCTGGGGCCCAAACATTGTTCCCACCCGCTGCATGGGCGTGTGCCACATACCCCAGGCACATGTGGTGGCTCAGCTCAGCAAGTGGACCGCATATCAAAGCAACACGCAGATTACATGTCCGAACACAGGCGTAGTGTGAACAATGGACCCACCCATGATGCCCACAACAGAGTTAGGGAAACAGATGCTGTCCCCCACCTTTAGTGAAGCAAACTGCAAGGACACAGTCCCAAGTGACACAATTCCCTGAATGTAAGGGCCACACCTGGGTATCAGATGAGCAGTGGGCAGTGCACAATAGAGGGACATGGCTCCTGGACAACATGACTGCTGCACTGTGGCAGTTGAACCAGGCCAGAGGAGGGCACACAGCATGTAATACAGAGTTCACAGTGCAGTCTTTGACTCACCCCCTCCTTGCTGCTGTCTGGCCTTCAGCTGCCCATCCAGGTCTGGAAACACCACCGCCAGGATCTGGAGCATGTGGGGGTCAGGGTCCGTGTTCCGCCCCTCCTGCGAGGAGGCGACAGCTTCAGCTGGACCCGTGCAATCCTCCGGGTCCAGCCCCGAAGGTCCTGCCACCTCTTCTGGCAGTTGCGGATCCGGCGCTTGTAGACCCCCACGGACCGGACAGCCCGGACGATGTCCTTCCAGATCTCCTGCTTCCGATGGGCATTAACCTGTCAGGATGACAAAGTGAAAAGGCCATTACTACACATGCAACATATCCGTGCATGACACAGTTGTATATACATGTCTCAATCACAGGGGCACATGATGTACACAGGCAGTGCAAAGCTGCCCATGGACAGTTTGCCAGACGTCACTACATGGTATCATTGCATGGGAAGTAAAACCTTGTTCAAATGCACTGTCACTGCACCATACCTGTCCAGTGCATGTCACTACACACTATGGGGGTGACAACTACTCAGTGAGCCTGCTAGCCAGTGGCGTGCAGACTTTCAGCCTTGCTAGTCAGACAATATGCACATTCAGAAAGGCAGTGCACAGAACACTCACCTGCTCCCTGGTGTCCCATACAGCTTGCTGTACTGTGGAAGTAGGCTGTCCAGCAGGGCCTGGTTCTCCTCAAGGCTGAAGGCTGGGGCTCTCTCCACAGTACGTGCCATTGCAGGGTCCAGAGGGGCAGAGACAGCAGCAGTGCAGTGGCAGATGTCGTCCTGGAGCATGTAGTGCAGGCAAGTGAGCTCTCAGGGGAACAGCCAGCAATATATATGTGCTGGAGAGGCAGATACTGTCCCTTGTGTCCAAAGTGATAGGTCCAAGTCGTTTGCATCTTCTGAATCTGGCCAATCCATGGAATAGCAGCACCAAAACACGCCCACAGCATCCTTCAAATCTTCAACTTCATGACATACATGATTTTGCAACATTGTTGTGGGTGACCAACTGAATTTCCAGCAACCGACTCGTTCGAAATTCGAAACGCGTCCGTTGCCAGGCAAGGCCATTGTCAATGGGTGCGCAGCGATCGGTCCATTGCGGTACAACGCGTACAGGGGTACAACGCGTACCCGCACACATTGAATGCAATGGGCCGGCCGGGGCACCAATCGGTCCATTGCGGTACAACGCGTACAGGGTACAACGCGTACAGGGTACAACGCGTACCCGCACACATTGAATGCAATGGGCCGGCCGGGGGCACCGATCGGTCCATTGCGGTACAACGCGTACAGGGGTACAACGCGTACCCGCACACATTGAATGCAATGGGCCGGCCGGGGCACCGATCGGTCCATTGCAGTTCAACGCGTACAGGGTACAACGCGTACAGGGGTACAACGCTGCATCCGACACATTGAATGCAATGGGCCGGCCGGGGCACCGATCGGTCCATTGCAGTACAACGCGTACAGGGGTAAAACGCGTACAGGGGTACAACGCGTACCCGCACACATTGAATGCAATGGGCCGGCCGGGGCACCGATCGGCTCCATTGCGGTACAACGCGTACAGGGGTACAACGCGTACCCGCACACATTGAATGCAATGGGCCGGCCGGGGCACCGATCGGTCCATTGCAGTTCAACGCGTACAGGGGTACAACGCGTACCCGCGACACATTGAATGCAATGGGCCGGCCGGGGCACCGATCGGTCCATTGCAGTTCAACGCGTACAGGGGTACAACGCGTACCCGACACATTGAATGCAATGGGCCGGCCGGGGCACAGATCGGTCCATTGCTGTTCAACGCGTACAGGGTACAACGCGTACAGGGGTACAACGCGTACCGCACACATTGAATGCAATGGGTCGGCCGGGGCACCGATCGGTCCATTGCAGTACAACGCTGCATAGGGTACAACGTGTACAGGGGTACAACGCGTACCCGCACACATTGAATGCAATGGGCCGGCCGGGGCACCGATCGGTCCATTCCAGTACAACGCTGTACAGGGTACAACGTGTACCCGCACACATTGAATGCAATGTGCCGGCCGGGGGCACTGATCGCTCCATTGCGGTACAACGCGTACAGGGGTACAACGCGTACCCGCGACACATTGAATGCAATGGGCCGGCCGGGGCACCGATTGGTCCATTGCAGTTCACGCGTACAGAGGTACAACGCGTACCGCGCACATTGAATGCAATGGGCGGCCGGGGGCACCGATCGGTCCATTGCAGTTCAACAGCGTACAGGGGTACAACACGTACTCGCTCACATTGAATGCAATGGGCCGGCCGGGGCACCGATCGGTCCATTGCTGTTCAACGCGTACAGGGTACAACGCGTACAGGGTACAACGTGTACCCGCACACATTGAATGCAATGGGCCGGCCGGGGCACCGATCGGTCCATTGCAGTACCATGCGCGTACAGGGGTACAACGCGTGCACTCGACACATTGAATGCAATGGGCCGGCCGGGGCACCGATCGGTCCATTGCTGTTCAACGCGTACAGGGGTACAACGTGTACAGGGGTACAACGCGTACCCGCACACATTGAATGCAATGGGCCGGCCGGGGGCACCGATCGGTCCATTGCAGTACAACGCGTACAGGGTACAACGCGTACAGGGGTACAACGCGTACCCGCACACATTGAATGCAATGGGCCGGCCGGGGCACCGATCGGTCCATTGCAGTACAACGCGTATAGGGGTACAACGCGTACCCGCACACATTGAATGCAATGGGCCGGCCGGGGCCACCGATCGGTCCATTGCTGTTCAACGCATCACTGTACATGTGACTGGCATATGTCAGCATGCCTGTCTCAGATGGACATATGCCAGCCACAGATAGCTCCCAGGGAGTTAGGGGCACACCTACATCACGACAGCCTGTCCAAACTTTATCATAAGGCATGTAAGGCTGCATTTCCTATTGTGTGTATGTTGGTGTACATGTTGTCCTGTGGGTGTCACCTGTGGGCAGCCACCCCCAGGCTGTGCACGTGTTCATGGGGACAGGATCCTGGGTGTTACGTGTACATGACCACTGTGATGTGCAACTGTTCATATCTGTGCATGTGCCATGGTCACATTTCACGGTGGTGTATGTGTATGTCATGTCACATACCCCGTGAGTCCCATGTGGGACGGTATGTTTGAGCCAGGGTGTCCCAGTGGCACAATAGTGATGGTCCTCCACAGTCTTTGTGCATGTAGTGTATACAATGTCTCTGATTTCATGTGCACAATGGGAGACAGTCTCCACATCCACGTTGTGTGTGCATGGACTTTGATGTTGTGCGTGTGTGTGTCACAGACGTCCATGTCTGTCCTGCTGTGGCAAGTGGGACCACTACCTGTGGGGGTCATGGTTGTTTTGCTGTGGTGTATACATGATACTCCATGTAATGCCAGTGTCCATGTGGCAATACAGGGTCCCTGGGAATGTACCTGTCGTTGAGCTGTGGTGCCTGGGGCACATCTGTCCTCACATGTCACTGTGGGGGGTGAGTGTGACACGGCAGCAGGAGATGGGAACTGTGACACGGCCTCATGATATCCAATGGGCCAACCTGGGACTAATTGATGCCACCTGTTGGACCATACATGTCCTTACGGAACTGCACACTTCATGTAGTTGTGCCTCATAATGATGTATGTTGGGATATTGAGTGTGTTCAATGCCGCATATGTGGGGTGACTGACAATCTTGCTTACTTCTCCTCTGCACTGCAGGGCTCCTGCTGTCCATCGCCATTCCCAGACCTGGCAACGATGGTGGAACGGGACAGCATCCGACGGTACCGCCTCACCAGGCAGCTGATTGAGGATTTGGCAGTGCACTTGTCCCCACATTTGCAGCCTGGCCGGCCGTATCCTACAGCGCTGACCCCCAAGGTGAAGGTGATGGCAGCCCTACACTTCTTTGCCACGGTACCTTCCAACATACTGTGGCGACTGCTGGTGGGATGTCACAGACCATGTTGAGCCGTGTGCTCCGCGATGTTTTGGCGGCAATGTTGCTATTCCTGAACCGGTACATCTATTTCCCTAGACTGCGACGACTCACTGACGTGAAGAGTGACTTTTATGCCCTGGGGAGGATGCTGCATGTCATTGGCTCCATTGATGGGACACATGTGGCTTTGGTACCACCACAGGCCCAGGAGCAGGCCTACAGGAACCGCAAGCACTACCACTCGGTCAATGCACTGGTGGTGTGTCTTGCAGACATGACTCATCACACACGTGTGTGCCTGTTTCCCTGGTTCAGCACACGATGCCTTTGTGATGAGGAGTAGTCGCATCCCCAGGATGATGGCACAGATGCAGAACCAGCATGCCTGGCTTGTCGGTGTGTACTGACTTTGTGCCATTGTGTGTGATCTGATCTGTAGTATTCCGCCCACTTTTCCAAGTCAGCTAATGTGCACTTGTCTGTCCGTAGGTGACTCGGGATACCACAACATGCCGTGGTTGCTGACACCCCTCATGGAACCCAGTGACACCAGTCCAGATGTGCTACAATGAGGCACATGGTCGGACCAGGAGAGTGATTGAGCGGACATTTGGTCTCCTGAAGAGCCGCTTCTGCTGCCTAGACAAGACCGGAGGGTCCCTCCCATATGCCCCTGCGAAAGTGTGCAAGATTATCATCGTCTGCTGCATGCTCCACAACCTGGCAGTGCGGAAGGAGTTGCCTCTCATCCAGGATGACAATGACCAACATCCGCCACCTGTGGAGGATCCTGGCCTGGACCACGATGCCAGTGACAATGATGATGATGATGATGAGGGTGATGTCCGCACACAGCTCATCACCAACTTCTTTAGCTGAATGTGAGTATCCTGAGGTGTCATGTCAATGATGTGAGTTGGCATGATATGTGTAGGTGGTGCTCTGGTGCTGTTGGAGTGTGTCCATGGGCTACTTGACTGGATGTGTGTTGCGATGTGTGCTTACAGGTGGGCTGTACTCCCCAAAAGTGTTGACATGCTAACTTGGTTCTGGGTGGGTATCTTGTAACATGTATTGTGCATGAGTTTTGCTGTTCTGTCCTGTACTCCATTGCTTTTGACTGTGTGTCATTTCTGTCCTTCACAGGGTACTTTCAGATTTGTTTGGTCAACTGTGTCCACCGACGACGTGATTGCACTTCCAGGCTGGTAGCTGTTGTGTCCCTACAGGTGATGTGCGCCACACCCATGGACTTCCTTCCGTCTACAGTTGTTGACTGTGTGCCCGCTGCCAGGTGGGATTACCTTGCATCTGTAGTGGTTACGACATGTTGCAACTGTGTAATAAACCTGTGCTTCACTTTGTGATGTGCGTTGTCTGTGGTCACACATTTGACTGCCATTTTCTTACTGCACCTGTGGGCTACTTGACTACAACTGGGAATGGGTGTGGTGTCTGTGCATTGCACCGTCTTCCCTGGCAACATCAGTGTAGGCAATGAGTCAGATGGCCTAGGTGTGTATGTGTTGTGTAGCCCTGGTGGTGTGTCTCCCTCATATGTGTCACGTTGCCTTTACTCACATGCCTGTGTTGTACTTGCTGTTGCAATTCGCATACACAGTGTAATTTTGCAGTTCCTCATCCCCATAACAGCACCCACGTTGGAATCACAACAGAGGCAAGTATGGTGTATTAGTGTGTTTATTGTGATACATTTGTGTGAATAGTGCATAGGATGGGTAGTGCTGTACATAAATCTTGCAATCAGAAGTTCCTAGGTGAATTGAAAGTCCTGGTAGACAGAATCCCCAGTATCGGGCCACAGTTGTCTGACACATTGGTCCAACTTGTACTCCCCATGCAATGTGTGGGAGTAGTGTTGCCGTCAACAGGGTGAACAGTCTGTGCACAAAGGTGAACATCCAGAACAGGTTCAGGCTACCTGGGAGTTGCGCTTGGCCATCGGCCTCTCACTTGCCCCTCTTCGGATGACCCCTCTTCTTGGGGGGGCCCCTCAAGTACAGGCTACTGTGGTGCAGGGGACTCTCCGCCAGAGTCATCCTCCCTCCCTGTGGCAGTTGCAGTTTGGGCAGCACCAGATGTTGTTGGCACACAGGGAGGTGTGGACTCGTTGCTGTTCATCTGGCGGAGGCATTGTAAAATGTCCCTGTGCACCGCCGTCATCTCATGCAGTGCATCCCACTTGGACTCCACGCGGGACATGTGTGAGTCCACGCGGGACATGTGTGACTCCACGTGGGACATGTGAGAGTCCAAGCGGGCATGATGGGCAGCCTGCTGCTGTTTCATGTCTCTGAGGAGCCCCACTACCTGGCTGAGGTCTCCGGTGCTGGACTAGTACGCATCAGCTATGCGTACCAGTTGTGGGTCATCATGCACACCAGCAACCTCTGCAAGCAGCGACCTCTGTCTCCCACCCCTCCCACCACCCCTGCTGACATGTGCAGTGCGTGCAGTGGCACGCACAGATGACCCTGGTCCACCTTGGGGGTTGGTGGTGGTGGTGGTATCCATGGCCCCAGGTTGGTCCATGGTCCCTGTGCTGGTGTTGCTCCTTGTTCTGTCCATGTCGGCAGGGATGGTATTTGTGGTGGCAGTCGTTGGAGGGGTGGGTGCAGGGGGTGCAGCTGGTGGTCCTGCTGGTGCTGCAGCTGGTGGTCCTGCTGGTGCTGCATGTAGACTTTCACCGGATGTGCCAGGTTGGTCTTCTTTGTCAGAGGAGGGCAGAGGCTGTACGACGCCAGTGAGCTCCGCATCCTCTTGAGCCTGGGACTGGGACTCCTCAGCGTCTGCTGCTGTGTCCCCATCATCACCTGTTTTTGGGAGACACACACAATGTATGTTATGTTTCTGCAGGCATCAATGGTTGACACACATGACAGTTGTGACTGTGCCTCTGGGTGCGGGCCTGTACATTGCATTGTCCTAAGTCGTCACAGTCAGGGGTTGATATTGGCGTGGCACATTGTCCTGCATTATTTGGGCATTTCTATGTGTTTATTGGGGTGTGAACATGGTCTGCATTGGTTGTGTTTGGTTGACAGCCGGCCCTCCTTCCCACCCACCCAGCCAGTCAGTTATCCCACCATGGACTGTGCTTGCATTGCAGGGAGTGGAAGTTGTCTCTCAGGATGTCAGTCAGTGGTGTCCTGCTGTTTGTTGGTGCACAGTTGCCAGCAGGGCCTTGTGCTCCCCACAGCAGTAGCCAGTGTCAGCCATCTTGTGAGTCCTTCTCCACTCCCTGTGATGTGAGCATGGTTCAGGGTGGTGTTGATGGGACAGTTGTGGGGGTGACCAATATCAGTGACTACGACTCCCATCATGCTATTGCCTCCACCCCCTTCCCAGCATGCCCATGCTTCCTTCCTTTTGACTCTGCTTCCCTGTGGGGTGGGCTGGCTGTGCTGACAGGATGGCTGGGAGTGTTGTCCTGGCAGTTGTTTGGCTAAAAGTCCCAAGAGTGTCCCTGTGCTTCACACAACATAACCCAGGGTGGTGGTTCTTTGTGGGATCTTGTGTTAGGATGGGGGCATTGCATTCTACCAGGTGGGTTCTGTGGAGTTTGTGTTGGGGGTGTGTGAGGGGAGGTGCTTGTGACTATGGTCAGTGCTGCAAGTCCTCCTTCCCACCCACCCAGCCAGCCAGTTATCCCACCATGGAACATGCTTGCATTGCAGGGAGTGGAAGTTGTCTCTCAGGATGTCAGTCAGTGGTGTCCTGCTGTTTGTTGGTGCACAGTTGCCAGCAGGGCCTTGTTGCTCCCCACAGCAGTAGCCAGTGTCAGCCATCTTGTGAGTCCTTCTCCACTCCCTGTGATGTGAGCATGGTTCAGGGTGGTGTTGATGGGACAGTTGTGGGGGTGACCAATATCAGTGACTACGACTCCCATCATGCTGTTGCCTCCACCCCCTTCCCAGCATGCCCATGCTTCCTTCCTTTTGACTCTGCTTCCCTGTGGGGTGGGCTGGCTGTGCTGACAGGATGGCTGGGAGTGTTGTCCTGGCAGTTGTTTGGCTAAAAGTCCCAAGAGTGTCCCTGTGCTTCACACAACATAACCCAGGGTGGTGGTTCTTTGTGGGATCTTGTGTTAGGATGGGGGCATTGCATTCTACCAGGTGGGTTCTGTGGAGTTTGTGTTGGTGTGTGTGTGAGGGAGGTGCTTGTGACTATGGTCAGTGCTGCAAGTCCTCCTTCCCACCCACACAGCCAGCCAGTTATCCCACCATGGAACGTGCTTGCATTGCAGGGAGTGGAAGTTGTCTCTCAGGATGTCAGTCAGTGGTGTCCTGCTGTTTGTTGGTGCACAGTTGCCAGCAGGGCCTTGTGCTCCCCACAGCAGTTGCCAGTGTCAGCCATCTTGTGAGTCCTTCTCCACTCCCTGTGATGTGCGCATGGTTCATGGTGGTGTTGATGGGACAGTTGTGGGGGGGGCAATCTGTGTGACTGCGACTCCCATGATGCTATTGGCTACACTGACTTGGCCAGCATACACAGAATTCCTTCCTTTGAGTGGTCTTCACTGTGTTTTGGTGTTGTTGTGGTGGCTACATGTCTGGATGTGTTTGTTAGTTCTATTTGTGCCACTGCCTAGCTGTAGTTGTAGTTGTGTTTGTACATGTGATGGCACAGTTGGATGTTACTTTTTGATGGCATGTGTTGTGTTTATCTGACTGACATACACATTTTGGGATGATTCTGTTCTGGTTGCTGTGTAATTGCTATGAGTGCATGGTTTGACTCTCCCCTTGACAGTGATGTGTGTGTGTTTTGTGGCAGTATATTGTGTACATTTGTTGTGTACTCACCAGGCTCTGGGATGTTCTCTAGTCCATATACGCTCACTGGCGGAAGGATGGCCCGCACCTTCTCCTCCCAGGACCTGAGGTATATTGGCTTGGCAGGAGGGCCACTGCCGGTGTATTGGCTGTTGATGTAGTCTTTCTTGAGCAGGTCCCGTACCCTCCTGCGCACGTCATACCACCTGTTCTGGATGTCGCTCTTTGTGCGCCGACATGGTGATAGTGCGTTCACCCTGTTGATGATCCTCTCCCACATCTTGGTTTTCTGGGAGATGGGGGTCTGTTGGACCAGTGTGCCAAACAGCTGTGGCTCTACCCTGAGGATCTCGTCTACCATGACTTCCAATTCACAATCTAGGAACTTGTGATTCTTCTTGGGGGCATGGTGATGGGTGGTGATGGTGAGTGATGTGTGTGTTGGTGTGCAGGTGAGGGTGTGTGAGTGTGTGTTTTGCTGGGTGTATGTGAGGTAGGTATTTGTTGGTGTGCTGATGGTGTGTGGCTTGTGTGAGGGATGAGCTGTGGGTGTGTGGTTGCTTTCTCTTGGGTGCTGGCAGTGGAATGGCATTTGCAAAGGATCATGGTTGTGATTTGTGTCCTTTATATGGGTGGAGTTGTGGGTGTGTCTTTGTTCTCTGTCCCCACCCCCCAGTATTTATTGGCTTAGTAATTGCTTGTTTGGCCTTTTTTGTGTGATTTTTCCTTTGTACTGTCTGTGTATGTTGGAAATGTTCTTGTGACCGAGTCGGACCCTGCATTTGTCTCGTACGGTATTCTCCGTTTCGTTCACGCTGTGTTTGTGCAGTTTTCTATGCTGCGTACGCGTCGGTCGCGGTGTTTTGTGTTGCTTCGGCTCGGTTTTGTATGCGTGTCGGTCGTACGGCTTGGCCTCCGTCCGACACGCTCGTGGTTTTCGCGCCTTGCATCGTACTTTGCGGTTTGGAGTTGGCGTGTACGTTTCGGTCGGATTTGTTCCGGGTGCGTGTCGGTCGGTTGGATTCGCCTGTTTTTCCGACCGGATTGCTGTTTTCCGTGCGGCTCGGTCGTTCGACTTGGGTTCGGTATGTGTCGGTCGGATTTTGCACGCATTGCATCGTACTTGGCGTGTCGGGCGCCACAGGTACGTGTCGGTCGGTATAATTTCCGGATCCGAGTCGGTCGGTGCTTTTTCCTGCCCGAATCGGAATCGACCCCATAGTGTGAATAGAAATCTGTGGGTGGTTGAACATAAGATTCAACTAGGAACATAGGGCCCGATTCACAAAAGTAATCTGAGACAAAATCCCAACTTTATGACTTTTGGTATTCACAAAAGGCATTTAGGAGTAGTAAAGTTAGGAATTTCAACATGTAAACCACAGTGCTACTGTTGCATGTGGCTGTCACTTTTAAATTAATGATGGTGCCTTGGGTGGGGTATAGTGTAGTATTCCCTTTGATTATTGAATTGCAACTACCACAGTCAATGCAGGGTAACATTCCCCGATTAGTTTGTTCGTTTTTCTCATGCGCTTGGATGTGTATTTGTTTCAAATTTCTTGTGCGTAAATAAGCAAATCTTGGTTGATGTTCAAAAATGCCTTTGAAGTCATTTTCCATTGTTAATATTTCAGTATGGTATTCTTGATCCTGTAACTGCGGGTGGAAAACTTAGATACGAAATCCATTCTGTTTTATTTTTCTTTTGATAGATTTGTGTTGGTTAGCAATCTCTCTTGTGTTTTATTTGTGCCTCCTGCAAGATGGTTTCAGGGTAACCCCGTTTTCTGAATTTTTCGACTGCGGTAATCATGCTTTCATTGTATTCTTTTTCATTTTATGAGATCCTTTTTATCCTTAGTATTTGGGAGAACGGCAAGTGATTTTTGAGTGAGGGTTGGTGAAAACTGTTATAATGAAGTAGATTATTCCGGTCAGTTGGTTTGGTGTACACGCTAGTTGTGAGATGTCCATCTTGGTTTGTGATTAAGGTGTCGAGGAATGTGATCTGTTTTTTACTGGTCGTGAAAGAGAATCCAGTTCTTTTATCTACTGTGTTGAGTTTGTCAATGGCTTTTGTTAAATTCTGGTGTGATCCTTTCCATAGTATAAAAATATCATCAATGTATCTTTTATACATGATGAGATTGTCAATCCACTCTCGCTGGTTGAGTATGTGATCCAATTCGAACCTGTACATGAACAAGTTTGCATACGCTAGGGCAGCGCAATTTCCCCTTGATGTTCCTGACGATAGAATAATAAATCGTTCTGCCATTTGAATTAACTGTGAAAGAGTGTGAAATGTAGTAACTCCATGAAAACACTTTGAGGTCTTCATATTTGTCAGAATCCATCAAGAATGTTTCTACCGCTTGAATTCCCAAATTGTGGGGGATTGACGTATATAATAATTTAACATCAATTGTACACAGAATGATGTCCTGTGTTATATTCAATTTCGTGTCTTCCAAGATATTCAGAAAATCTGTGGTGTCCCTTATGTATGCAAACATATTTTGTACCAGAGGCTGGAAATGTTTGTCCAAGTATTTCCCTATGGGATTATGAATTGAATTTATTGTAGATACAATGGGTCTAAATGGTGGTTTCGTGGGTTGTTTATGGATTTTTGGAATCATGTATATGTATGGTATAGCTGGATTAGTTTTGGTAAGGTATGTCTTTTCATCATTCATGATAGTTCCTTTTTCCATGGCTTTATCAATTACTTTTGAAAAAAAGCTTTGAAACTTGTTTGTTGGATCAAAGACATTGTCATCATGTACATGCACGTTGACACTTTCCAAATAATAATCTGTGTCCATAACTGCCAGTGCTCCTCCCTTGTCTGCTTGACAAATGGTTATTTTGGAATTAGAAGCTATTTGGTCAAGGGCCTGTCTTTCTTTTTGTGTGATGTTTAATGATTTTGATTTTGGTTGTTTGAAGATGGTGCGAAGATCTTGTTGTACAACTGCTTCAAAAGCGTCCAATACCTTATGGCTGCTAGGAGCAAGGAAAGTGCTTTTGTTACGTAATCCAAATAAAGTGTTAGTTTGTGGGCGCTCCCGTTCTTCAACAATATTTTCAAAGAAATGTCTCAATCTTAATGTACGCATGAATTTGTAAAGACTGATTTGAACTTCTAAGGCATTTGAGTGGTAGGTGGGTACATAAGACGTTCCTTTCTGTAAAGTTTTGATTTGGAATTCTGTTAAATCATGTTTCAAGATATTAATGACTAGAGTCTCTGGCTTCTCGTGCCCTTCACCACTGGTTGTGGTTTTGCTTTTGCACCCCCTCCTCCTGGTTCTCCTTGTGGTCCTTGACCTTTCACTAAAAAAGAGCTCTTGTTTGTTGTTCCGCCAGATGTAGTTGGAAATTCTTCCGTCCTGACGGGGATGGGTATGTCAAGACGTGGGTCCCGTGCTCTCCATGCCACTGGAGTCAAGCTATACTGGCTGATGAGGGGTGAAACAACAAAACCCGTCCTAGAATGCTTGTTTCCAGTCCAGGAAGGACCTGACCTGGCAGTTCGGGCTGGACTGTGCCCATTGGGCGCAGGGTCAAGACTGGTTTACATATGCCTGGGTCCAAACTGGAATGGCATGGTGAGCAAAAAACGATGGATTTAGGCCCAGATCTCTATACTGAGGTGAAAGTATGACATTGTTCTGCATTCTGTCCATCAATTGTTCTTTTTGCATGTGTCACCCGAGTGGGAAGGGTATGGCCAGACGTGGGTCCTGTGCTCTCCAGGCTACTGGAGTCAAGCTATCCTGGCTGATGAGGGGTGAAACTCCGAAACCAGTCCTAAGATGCTTGTTTCCAGTCCAGGAAGGACCTGGCCTGGCAGTTCGGGCTGGGCTGTTCCCATTGGGTGCAGGGTCAAGACTGATTTGCATATGGCTGGGTCCAAACTAGAATGGCATGGTGTGCAAAAAAAATGGATTTAGGCCCAGATCTCTGTACTGGGTTGAATGTATGACATTGTTCTGCATTCTGTCTATCAATTGTTCTTTTTGCATGTGTTGGAACTTCTTTCTCAGGTCTTCTGTTGTCTCGTTGTGTAGGAGGTTAGCTTTTGTATTGCGAGTCGTCGGCAGATGAAACTTATGTGTCTGTGGATCGTCCCGTGTTAGGTCTTTGTTGTCTTCTACATGCGTAGAAGTCTGGTCAATTGTACACTTTTGCCAATTTGTAATCTCCGGTGTCTCGCTTAAATTTTCTGATTTTTCTTTCATTTATTTGCTTGGTATATTCATCCAGTTGCGTATTGATGTCGTTAAGTGTTTCATCCCAATTTTCTTTCGACATTTTTTCCGTGAGTTCTTGTTTGAGTTTTTTAACCTTCCAAGAGTTTGGATAGTTCTTCAACGATTAACAATATTAAGTCTAATGAACACTTGTTTAGAATGGCGTACCACTTTTCAGTAAACCTGGTGTTATTTTTACATAAAGTTGATTTTAAAGATATCCTTAATCCTCTTGGAATCCGTTGTACTTTGTGACATTTAATCAATGTACTCGCGTGTAGGCGTTGATTGATTGCCTTTTTGGAAATGTAAAATAATTGTTTTATGTTCGATTGAATTGATCCCATGCTGGTGCTGGTGCATCTCTGTTTCTTCTATTAGTGAATAGATTTGTTGAGTTTCATTGTTTGTAAAAAAAGTGTTTGTGCAATGTATTCAGTGAGGTTGGATATTTCTTCATACGACATTGTAATTCAGGGTACATGGTCTGTTTACTCAGAAAAGTCTATGTGTTCAATCCGTCTAGGGGTTAGAATATTACACTCACTGGTAGATTAGGTGAGTTAATTTAACTCACCTAATCTACCAGTGAGTGCGTGAGTCTAACCCCTAGACGGATTGAACACTTATTCACAGACATACTGAGAGACTCACTCACTCAATCATAGACCCAATCAGAGACTCATGCAACCACTGACAGACCCACTAAGGTACTCACGTACCCACCCACTCACAGACTGTTAGACTTGGCATCTTTTGGCGTGTTTCCCCTGACTTTTTGCTTTCTGACCTCCCGGTTTTTGACTCTGTTTTTGCTGGTGTAATGATTCTGCGCACTTTCCTCACTGCTGTCCAGTGGGAAAGTGCAAGTGCTCCTGTATAAAAGGTGTTATGGATTGGTGGTTCCATGATTGGCCTATTTGGTTTATGCGTCAGTCCCTTGTAAAGTGCACTGCGAGTGCCAGGGCCTATAGACCAAATGCTGTTGGTGGGCTGCAGCACTGGATTGTGCCACCCACGCAAACAGCCCGTAAAGTGTAACTCGGGCCTGCCATTGCAGAGCCTGTGCGCAGCCTGGGGCTGCCATGTCGACTTGGCAAGTGCACACACTTGCAAGTCCCTAAACCTTCCCTTTTCTACATGTTAGTCACCCCTAAGGTAGGCCCAAGGTACCCCTGTGGGCAGGGTGCGTTGTATGCGAAAGGTAGGACATGCCCTGGTGTGTGTGGCATGTCCTGATAGTGAATTACAGCCTAGTTCGTTTTTCACTATTGCAAGGCTACCTGTTACCCCTAGGCCAGAACGGGCAGTTTGGATTATTACAGCTTATAATCCTAACTGACCCGGGAACATGGTAGAAATTCGAGTTTAGTATGCCTGGACTCAGAATGATAAAATGCATCTTTTAGTGAAGTTGGTTTTAACATTCTGTGTTTGAAAATACCACTTTTAGAAAGTGGGTATTTTCTTGTCTAACCATCCAAGCCTGCCTCTGCGAGGTTGTGTATTCCTTGTCTGGAGTGTGAGTGACAGGGGCTGGGGGATGCCAGGAGACAGGGTGAGTCAGCGCAGGGCTGAATAGCAAGATCTACATGTAGATGGGTGGGAGGAGTTGCACCTGGGCCCTGAATAGGACAGTGCCTTCCCTCCACAATGCTGGCTCCACCTCCTGTGGTGAGTCTGATGTCCCTGGCCTACTCACTGAAAGAAGGGACGGAGACTTGTCAACAAAGTGCTCCAGAACTGGTTTTGACTAGGCAAAGGCCTCTCTGCCTTCAGAGAACAAAGGAATTTGGGATACAAATATTGGGGCCCTGACCCCATGAATTTAGATCTCGCTGGAATCAAGGAACCTGCCAAGACGAAGAGCTGGAAGAGCTGCCAGGAGGAGTACTGCCCCTTTGCTGTGTTGTTGCTTTGTTGGGTTGGCCTGCAGCTGCTGCTTCTGCCTTGGGTAGTGAAAGGAAGGAACTTTCTACAAACTTGTGCTGAGTATCTCCAAGGGCCTGGAACCGAGCTGGCCTCCTGTTAAGAAGTCTCAGGGACTGCAAAGACTTCACAAGCCTCTGGGTACCGCTTCTGGAACGCTGTTTCAGCTGCCACAGAGGAAGGGAACCACAACCGACTCCGTCAACCGAATCCATCCCTGGCCGGTGACCTGTTTGCACCACAGACCACATCGCCCCGCTTCGCATCGCAACCCTGGTCTCACCGTGGGCGACGTCCGACGTCCGACGCCGCCAACACCGAGCCGCTGCTTGCACCGTGACCTGTGGGCACCGCAGTTCACATCGCATCGCTTTACTGAACCAGCCGGACCCGACCGACGCGGTCGCTGCAACTGGCTCAAGAGTCGTGACCGCACCGCATTTGGGGCACCGCTTGCACGTCTGCGACACACCGCTCCGACTCGCACCGCTGTCCGACGCCAGCTCCCGCACTCCGGCTTGGTCGCCTGCATCGCAACCTGTCAGCACCGCATCGAGCATCGTCTCACCCTGCATCGCACGCCTTGGACTCACCGACTCCGTCTACACGACGCTCATCGAGCCGCTGCCTGCACCGCATCAAGGGACACCGCACCTTGCATCGCTCCGTCTTGCACCGCAACCGCGACGAACGCCGACCGGCTCGTCCACTCCATATCAGCCACAACAAGAAAGGTACTGTGACTGAGTCTGTTCACGACTCTGCTGGCCTGTATCGACGCGGTCGGCTGGAACTGTTAGACTCTGTGGTTTTCAGCATCGCGGTAGGCTCGGACGGAGCTACCGACTCGTACGAACTTTGTTTTTGAACTATTCTTGCAAAGAAGAAGTTACCTTATCAAGTATTCGTTTTTAAAGTATAGTATTGTGGATTTTTGTCGTAATTGGTCTTGTCTTAAGTATATAAAAATTGGTTATTTTTCTAAACTGGTGTGGTGTCCGTTTGTAGTGCTTACACTGTATTACTGTTGGTTATGTGCAAATGCTTTACACACTGCCTCTGAATTAAGCCTGACTGCTCGTGCCAAGCTACCACGAGGGTGAGCAGGGGTTACTTCACGAGTGTAACACCCTTACCCTGACTAGGAAGAAGGGTCCCTACTTGGACAAAGGTGCAAGCCCTTGCCAACTAGAGATCCCATTTCTAACATTGGTTGTCAGCGGTGAGGATAGGACTTGTGTTTGCACTTGACTTACAGTGATTGGTGTGCACTACTACCATATCGCAGACCATTATGTACCACATACTGGTTCTTTTTCTTTTGGCCTATTTTTGATCTTGCCAGTTTTCAACTCACTACTTTTCTCATGCCTGACACAGCTGCATCATCCGTTGCATCTCTGGAAATTATCTTTGAGGAGGATAGGTTGGAAACCTACGCCGTAAAGGAACTACGAGCAATTTGTAAAAACCTGAAAGTCCAAATTAAAGGCCTCACAAGGAAGGAGGAGCTACAGAAGGTGCTGAGGGTCTGGGTAGCAGCCAGACATGCCAGTGGGCAGCCTGGTAATCTCAGTGAGGAGGTGGAGGAGCCTATTTCCAGGGTGGATATGCTTTTGGGTAGGGGGGAACCCACCAGGTCAGGCAGCAGCAGTCTGTCCCCAGAGGAGCTGGAGGACAGGCGGGAGGCAAGGCAGTTTGAGCTGCAGAAGCTCAGGCTGGAGAGTGAGCGGGAGGAGAAGAGATTGGCCATAGAGGAGAGGAAGATGCTCTTAGAGGATGAGAGAGAACTGAAGGAGCTAGAACTTAGGAGTAAATCAGGCTCAGATGGTGGCAGCAATTCGTACAGAAAGGCAGACAGGATTGTGCACATTCCCAAGAACGTAGGCAAGGAGTTCAAGAAGGGGGATGACATACAAAGGTGGTTTCAGGGTTATGAGGCAGCCATACACATGAATGGGGTCCCTGAGGAGAATTGGGGAGCAG
Source organism: Calotriton arnoldi (assembly GCA_963921515.1). Classification (NCBI taxonomy): domain Eukaryota; kingdom Metazoa; phylum Chordata; class Amphibia; order Caudata; family Salamandridae; genus Calotriton; species Calotriton arnoldi. The sequence continues at coordinate 314,922 of CAWUFW010015767.1, read as the reverse complement.
GATTGTGGCCACTTTTCCCTGAAGAAGCAAGGGATGCTCTGATAGCTTTGGGTAAGGGGTATCACCTCACCTATGCTGACATGAAGGATGCCCTTCTCACGAAGTATGGTCTTACTCCTGAAAAGTACAGGGATCAGTTCAGGTCCAGTAAGAAGTCTGATGCCAACACTTGGTTGGAATGTGTGGATGTGTTCTGCAGGTCTCTGGATGGTTGGGTGAAGGGCAGTAGTGTAACAGATTTTCAGGGGCTCTACAACTTGATTGCATGGGAGCACTTGTCTAGTCTATGTTTTGCAGATCTGCGCCATCACCTAGTTGATAGTAAGCTAACTGACCCCAGGAAGCTTGCTATGGAAGCGGACCACTGGGTGAGTACCAGGGTCCACAAGAAAGCGTTTGGGGAGACTCAGCCAAAGGTGGGCAGGGTCCCCAGCAGAAAGGTGGGGGGGACAAGGGTAAAGCACAGGAGCTCTCTAAAGGGCCCCAAACTAGTACCCAGGGTAAAGGTTCCAAGCCCCCCAGTGATAAGAAGAAAGGGGTCTCTACAGGGAAGCCTGTTGAGACCAGCCCCCGCAAGTGTTATGCATGTGACCAGGTAGGTCACTTTAAGGGGGACCCCAAGTGCCCGAAGGGGACACAGCCACCCACCGGTGGACAGTCCAAAGTGTTGGCTAGTGTAGCACTTGGGGAGGAGGGGTGCCCACAGGAGGGTGGGGATCCCGCAGAAATGACCCTTGTCTCACTAGGGGACAGTGAGATGGTCCCAGGAAACCAGGTGCCCCCTAACACAAAGAAATATAGCACCTGGGTGACCATTAATGGGAACAGGGTAGAGGCTCTCAGAGATACTGGAGCCAGTGTGACCTCAGTCCGGTGTCACCTGGTGTCTGAGAAGCAAGTAGTCCCAGGGGCATTCCACCAAGTAGTTGCTGTAGACAACTCTGAGCGCCAGTGTATGGTGGCGCAGGTTCCCTTTGAATGGGGGGAGGGTCTCAGGTCCCTTGAGGGTAGTTGTGAGCCCTACCATGCCTGTAGATTGTCTGCTAGGTAACGACCTGGAGCAGTCCTTATGGAAGGATGTTGGGCTCAGGTCTCACTTGGAGGTGCTTGGGTTGCCAGAGTGGGCATGCGTGTCCACTCGGTCAATGGCAGCCAGAAAGGGTGATCGAGAGGACTTGGAGCCTGGAACAGTGGCCCAAGTCCCTGCCAAGAGAAAGGGCAGGGGGCGCGGGAAACCGGCCCCCGAAGTTCCCACGGACCGGGAGGAGGCGGACCTCGAGGGGGACGCCCCGGTGCCTACAGGGGAGCAGGTAGCCGAACTGGGAGACATCTCTGAGCTGACCCATTGGCAGCAAGAAGGGGGTCCCACCAGGGAGGAGTTCTGCAGGGAGCAGAACGAGTGCCCTACTCTGGAGGGTCTGTGGCGGCAGGCTGCAGACCAGGCAGCTGGTAATCAGTCCGGGTCACATCTGATCTACTGGGAGAGTGGTCTCCCATACAGTGAGCCTAAGGTTGCTGAGCCTGGGTCAGCCCGTGTGCTGGTGGTACCCCAGCGCTTCAGGACCTTCCTACTGGGTCTGGCTCATGACGTGCCTTTGGCAGGACATTTGGGGCAGGACAAGACCTTTGACAGGCTTGTCACCCACTTCTTTTGGCCCCAAATGCGAAGGCAGTCAGATGCACACTGTAGGTCTTGCCAAACTTGCCAGGCAAGTGGTAACAGTGGGAGGAAGGTCAAAGCTCCTCTCCAACCTTTTCCTGTTGTTGGAACACCCTTTGAAAGGGTAGGGATGGATATTGTGGGGCCACTGGATCCCAAGACAGCCATGGGCAACAGGTACATCCTGGTCTTGGTGGACCATGCCACCCGGTACCCGGAGGCAATCCCTCTCAGGACAACGACGGCGCCAGTGGTGGGTGGGGCGTTAATGGGGATATTTTCCTGTGTGGGATTCCCCAGAGAGGTGGTTTCTGATAGGGGGACCAATTTCATATCCAAGTATATGACATCCCCGTGGAAGGAGTGTGGTGTAACATACAAGTTCACCACTCCTTACCACCCACAAGGAAACAGTCTGGTGGAGAGATTCAACCAGACCTTGAAAGGCATGATCAAGGGTCTAACAGAACCCATGAGGCGTAAGTGGGACGTCCTCTTGCCATGCCTACTCTTTGCATACAGGGAGGTGCCTCAGAAGTCTCTTGGGTACAGCCCCTTTGAGCTCCTGTATGGCCACCCTGTCAGAGGACCTCTGAGTTTGGTAAAGGAAGGCTGGGATGCAGCTCCCAGGAAAACTCCCCAGGATGTATTTAGCTACATGCTGGCCTTTAGAAACCAAACTGCCCGCTTCAGGAAACTCGCTCAGGCGAACCTAGAAGCAAGCCAGGAAGAAATGAAGAGATGGTATGACCAGAATGCCACTCTGGTCGAATTTCAACCTGGGCAAAAAGTGTGGGTCATGGCCCCAGTGGCACCTTGTGCCTTGCAGGACAAGTGGACTGGGCCATATGAGGTAAAGGAGCACAAAAGTGACGTCACCTACCTGGTGGATTTGCAGGCTCCAAGGAACCCTTTGAGGGTCCTTCACGTGAACCGCCTCAAGCCCCACTTCGAGAGGTCCGAAGTGAGTATGCTCTTGGCAACAGATGATGGGGTGGAAGAGGAGAGTGAGCCTCTCCCTGACCTCCTGTCTACCAAGGAGCATGATGGGTCAGTAGAGGGTGTGATCCTCTCCCCTACTCTGACTCAGGAGCAGCAGGGGGACTGTCGCCAGTTGTTGGGACAGTTCGCCCCACTGTTCTCTCTGACCCCCGGGGTTACTCACTGGTGTACCCATGACGTGGACACTGGTGACAGCCCTCCTGTGAAGCACAAGATTTACTGGTTGACTGACCGGTTCAGAGCCAGCATCAAGGAGGAGGTCTCTAAGATGTTGGCGTTAGGGGTGATTGAGCCCTCCCACAGTCCTTGGGCCAGCCCAGTGGTCTTGGTCCCAAAGGCTGCTGCGCCCGGTGCCACTCCAGAACTCCGGTTTTGTGTGGACTACCGTGGGCTCAATGCCGTCACCAGGACTGACGCGCACCCCATCCCCAGAGCTGATGAGCTCATTGATCGGTTGGGAGCTGCCCGGTTCCTCAGCACGTTTGATTTGATGTCTGGGTACTGGCAGATTGCCTTAACCGATGGGGCCAAGGAGAGATCAGCATTCTCAACCCCAGAAGGTCATTACCAATTCCGGGTGATGCCCTTTGGGTTGAAGAATGCCCCTGCCACCTTTCAGAGGTTGGTCAATCAGGTGTTGGCTGGGCTGGAGGATTTCAGTGCCGCCTACCTGGATGACATTGCTGTGTTCAGTTCCAGCTGGGAAGAACATTTACAGCACCTTGAGAAAGTGTTGAGGGCTCTGCAAGGTGCAGGCCTCACGATCAAGGCCAGTAAGTGCCAGATCGGGCAGGGTTCTGTGGTGTACTTGGGACACCAGGTAGGAAGTGGCCAGGTGGAGCCCCTACAACCCAAGATTGACACCATTCTGGCTTGGGAACCCCCAAAGACCCAGACAGAGGTGAGAGCCTTCTTAGGTCTCACCGGCTACTATAGGAGATTTGTTAAGGGCTATGGCACCATCGTTGCCCCCTTAACAGAGCTGACCTCTAAGAGGCAGCCCAGGAAAGTGATCTGGACTGAGTCCTGCCAGAAAGCTTTTGATGCCCTGAAGGCAGCCATATGCACGGCGCCCGTGCTCAAGGCACCTGACTTCTCCAAGGAATTTGTCGTGCAGACTGACGCTTCAGAGCATGGTGTGGGAGCCAATAAACCAGCTGTTCATTTACCCATACAGCCACTTGTACACCCATTCACTCACTCCTACAGCCATTCAGATACCCACTCACTCACTCAGTCACTCACACACCCACTTACCCACCTATAGAGAAACTCACTCACCTATACAGCCACTGACACAGCAACTTACTCACCCACACAGCTACTCACACACCCACTTAAACACCCATATAGCCACTCACACACCCACTCACACATGGATACATACAGTCACACATCCACTAACATATATGTGAGAAGTACTATCATTCATTAGTAGTGCACCTGGTATACTACTTTAAATGTTGTAGTAGGTTACTATATATGTTAAACAATCTTAAACTCCTACAAAATACTTACACTTACTAGATGATGTAATGAATGAGATCATCAGTGATGGCATTTGAGATGTCATCAGTGATGTCATCAGTGATGTCACTGACCATGCCATGAGTGATGTAATAAGTGAGGTCATAAGCATTGAATTGCGGAGGCGTAAGTTATAGTTAGCGCAGGTAACTATAGCTGTTGAATTTCTGTGGTTTTGTACAAGTGAAATCTGAGCCTAACTATAACGTCCCTGTAACCTTAGTTTTTTTCAGTAAATATAAATAAAGTTATAGTAATTTGAGGGTGGCACATTAATTATAAATTCAAGGTATAACATATATATATATATGTTATATCTTAAATGTATCATTTATGCACCACCCTCAAATATTATAACTTTGTTGATGATTTCTATACAACCAAACTTAAACTACAAAGATATTAGAAATTATAAAATTATAGCTATGCCTTCAATTTCAAAGTTATGCACAACCTTCAAATTACTATAATTCACACACCTTTGTACAGTGTTGTGAACTTGCTAACTACACAGTACATAAACCATAACTTGAGCATTCTCAATGCACACCTTATTTGCTTTCATATTACATCACTCATAGTTTCTTAAATCATATCTGTTATAACGCTCATCATGATTCCAATTACACCTTTTATGTGAGCACTGTGCATGGCACAGAGTGGAATGGCATAGAATGGAGTGGCATAGAGTGAACTGGCGTAGAGTGGAGTAGGATAAAGAGGAGTGGCATAAAGTGGAGTGATGTGGAGTGGCATAGAGTAGAATAGCATAGCATGGAGTGGTGTAGAGTGGAGTGACACAGAGTGGAATAGCATAAAGTGGAGAAGCATAGAGTTGATTGGTGTAGAGTGGCTTGAGTGAAGTAGGGTAGAGTTGAATAGTGTAGAAAGGAGTGGGGTAGAGAAGAGTGGGTTAGAGTGGAGTGGCACAGAGTGGAGTTGCATAGAGTGGAGTTGCATAGAGTGGAGTGGCATAGAGTGGAGTGGCATAGAGAGAAGTGGAATAGTGAGAAGTGGCATAGAGACAAGTGGCATAGAGAGACGTGGCATAGAGAGAAGTGGCATAGAATAGAGTGGCGTAGACTGACATAAAGTGGAGTGTCAGAGTGGAATAGCATAGAATGGATTGGCATAATGAAGAGTGGCATAGGGAGGAGTGGAGTACATTTGAGTGGCATTGAGTGGAGTAGTGTAAAGTCAAATAGAGTAGAGTGGAGTGGATTAGAGGGAGGTGGCATAGAATGTAGTGCTGTAGAGTGGAGTGGAGTAGAATCAAATAGCATAGCGTGGAGTGTTGCAAAGTGGAATGGTGTGGAGTAGCATAGAGTGGAGTGAGGTAGACTGGAGTGTCGTAGAGTAAAATAGAGTTGAGTGGAGTGGCATACAGTGGAGTGTTGTAGAGTGGAATAGCATAGTGTGGAGTGGGATGGAGTGGAGAGGTCTACAGTGGAGTGGCATACAGTGGAGTGCCATAAAGAGTATAGTGGAGTCATGTAGAGTGTCATACAATGAAGTGACATACAGTGGAGTGGCATTGAGGGGTGAGGTGCACACTGGAATAGCATAGTGTGGAGTGGTGTAGAGTGGAGTAGCGTACAATGTTGCAGCTTATAGGGGAGTGGCATAGAGTGCTGTAGAGTAGTATAGTGTAGCATGGAGGGATGAAGAATGGAGGGGTTTGGAGTGGCATATAGTGAAATAATGTAGAGTGAAGTGGTGCAGGGTTGAGTGGCGGGCAGTGGAGTTACATAGAGTGAAGTATTGTACAGTGAAACAGTGTGGTGGAGTGGTGTGGAGTCGAGTGGCATAGAGTGGAGCATCGTAGAGTGAAGTGGCACTGATTTGAATGACCTAGACAGGCGTAGAGTGGCATAGACTGGAGTTGCATAGAGGCAAATAGCATAAAGTGGAGTGGCATAGAGAGGAGAGGCATAGAGAGTAGTGATGTTGAGTGGAGTGGCATGTGGTGCAGTAGAGTATAGTTTAAAAAGATGTAGGATGAAAGTGTCTGAACAGATGTGGATTAAATTTGGAAAGAATATAGAATATGGGGTGGAAAGGGTTATATTTGGTAGTAGCTCTAAATTGCTTAAGTTCTGTTAAAGTTATAAGTCACAAAACAAATAGTTATATATTGGGCCACTGTATATCTCAGTAACTTCATGGTATACCACAGTACATGCCAATAACAAGGCAGTATATCACTAGCTAACAGATGTCTTTACAAAGGTAAAACGCAACTATGTAGTTTTTACACCACTCTCATGTGTTCTGTGTTAGGGCCTTAGATATAGGTAGATATAGGGAAGATATGAATATTTTCTTTAAATTACTGAAACTTGAGCATGCCAATAATTACACACATCTTTGATCATACTTGAACATCATTTTTACATATGTATAGTTGTATTTATGTACATATTACCCAGTGGTGTTCCACTAGCTAATTATAGATAGGAACACGTATCCATAGGGATAGGATATGGATTTTCTGGTTTAATAATAGCTTTGATGCTGTTTGATGAGTCTTTATGAAACTTTTCCCCAAAATGTTGTTATCCACCTCAGCTTCTTCATGGAATGTTTCAAGGTGGTCCATCAAGTGGGGATGACAAAAACAATGATTCCTAAAACATGTTTTTCCCATGCAGTTTTCCATAGTAAATTTAAACACAACTTCATCCAAAATGGCTGAACGAAATTACACAAAATTTGGACGAAAGCTAGGTATTTTTTCAGAAAGCGTAATTTGGTGTAAATCCTTTCAAGCACATATTGTGATTGGCTGACCGCAATCTGATGAAAAATTGCATCCACCATCTTAGTCCTAAAAACGAAAAAAAAAAATTGATAAAAGGGAGTAGGGTAGTGGAGCCGTGACCCCCTGTGCCTTGTGAAGGAGAAGGATTCCAGAGTGGCCACCTTTGTCAAATTAAATAAAATCTTTTATTTGGAGTTCCTTGGATTCATAGAATCACTGTGACATGCAGGGTAACTCTGTTTAAAATATAATTAATTTATATGTATTGTTTAACCAAGGTTCTAAAAATAAACCATAATTATTAATTACATTTAAAATATTGTATTCGTCTTTTGTAAATATCAAGATTATTTTAGGATTAATGTTAATTAAACATAATTAAATTACTGTTATTTAATTGGATACATTGCCTTTAATAATTTAAAATACATAATCAAATTATTTAAAATTTGGGGGGATTTTTTAATAATGAAACTATAGATAAAAAGAAATTAATTTGAAAAATTCAAAATACTTAAATGTTTAATTTAAAATTAAGTTAATAATTCTGTAACATTGTTTATATTATTCTACATTTAAAGTATAAAAATATATATATATATATATATATATATATATATATATATATATATATATATATATATATATATATATATATATATATATATATATATCACAACCAATGACTCCCCATCACAAGAAGAGTCGGGCGCACACACGGGCTTGCAGGAACCAGCAATTTATTGAACTGGGCATTACGCGTTTCGGAGTAGTTCCTTCATCAGACGCCCATTACAAACAAACAGTTTTGTCCGTGTTCAGTGTTTAAAAAGTGCTTGCTTCACTTCGATTGGCAAAGACCTGGAGGTGGGCGTGGCAGAGATACCGGCACCAGGTAAGTACCTTTGTTCCCATGTGGGTGGCGCTCTCGAACCTGTCAGCATCACCAGTTGGCCCAAGCACTACACTACCGGCCCAACAAGCCCTTCATCCTGCCGCTTTCCATCTCCCTCAGGAAGTCCTGGACTGGAGTCTCCGACCGGGGTCAGTCCCAACGAGTGTTGCTTCGATGTTGATAGAGCGGCGGTGCGGCAGTTTTTCAAGTACATTGAAAGTCACCAAGTTTGCCACTCTGCCTGCCGCACACTTAAGGATGGGGCGCCCAAGGTGCTTAGTGGCCATGCACCAATTAATCACAACCAATGACTCCCCATCACAATATATATATATATAATTACTATTAATTCACATTATTAATTAACAAACATGTTTTTTCAATTTTTTTTTAAACTCAATAAACTTTACAGTTTTTCCCTATACTTTACTTTGCGAGATCTCCACCTTGGTATTCTCCAAAGTATTAAATGTTACAAGTTTTAACATAAAACTCATAAGTTAGGCTTCCGCCCCTGAATTTAGTGGTTGAGGACTTTTGAGTAACATTACACTCATAAATGGTGAAGAGCCCTAAGCAGTAAAGATACTCAAAAGTATAGGAGTAAATTTAGACATGTACATGTATCCATTTGTAAGATTATGTATGTGACTGGGCTCCATAGGTTTTTGAATTGAATTTTGTAGTAACCGTTACTACTAAAGTACTGCTTTACGTAGTGCAAAATACAGTTTGTGAATTGGGTCCTATGGCTTTGGGAACTTGAACATGGTTACCATAACACAATATGGTAAGCGTATCACTTAAATTTGACTCAACCTTTTATGGCATCATTATAATTACACAGCAACTCTGTAGAAACTTGGACATCACTGTAATCTAAAACCGACTCAAACATCATCCCTACACACTTTCACTCTGGGGATTTGAACATGATTATCTTCACACTCCTTCTCCCTAGGGAGGAGAACACCACTATTATCACACATTATGTAGAGGCTTGAACATGTCCATATCTAATCAGTATCTCTGTGGGAACTTGAACAGCACCATAATCACACACTATCTCTGTGGGGACCTGAACAGCACTATAATCACACACTATCTCTGTGGGGACTTGAATATCCTTACCTTTACACATTATTACTGTGTGGACTTGACCATGATAATCACCAACACACTAGGGCCCGAATTACAAAGGTAAACTTAAACCTGAAGTCTACGTTTTGACCTAATGTAAAACATTAGATCTGAAATCTAAGTTTCGACCTGAAGTCTAAGGGCCCGATTCACAAAGGTAAACTTACACTTTTGTGTAGGTTTACATGTGTTTGCTATTCACAAAGGTATTTTACTAGTAGTATCTTTATGACTGTGGACTCTCCTCACATAAAAAGATAGGACAGTCCTATAATTTTATGCAGGGACTCTCAGTAGTCGTAAAGATACTACAAGTAACATATGTTTGTGAATAGCAAACAATGGTAAACTTACACAAAACTGTAAATTTACCTTTTTGAAGCAGGTCCTCTGTTTAGACTTCAGACCTAAACTTGGACTTCAGGTCTAAACTTAGACTTCAGGTCTAAACGTGGGGCCTGATTACAAGTATGGTGGCCCTAAGGACCGCCAAACTCACGGTAGAGGTACGGTGGTGGTTGGTGACCCCTGCACCAGTGGTCCAACCGCCGTATTACGAGTACGTTGGTCGAAGCACTTTGGGATCTCCGCAACCGCAAGGGATCCTCAATCCCTCGTGGTGGTGCAGTGGTCTGGGGATGCCATATGCATGGCAGTGCAGTTTACAAGTTCCCACATCACCAGCCTTTTCATGGGGTGAGGCTGCCATGAAAATGCTTTTGGTGGGGAAACAAAGGGTCCTCTACAGGGCCCTGTGTTGCCCCTGAGCATGGGGGTGCAAGCAGGGGGTCCAGGTAGTAACCCCCTTTGTGCATGCACCCCTGTTCCTGCTAGGTGTGGACTGCTCAGTCCATGCCGTGGAGGAACGTGCATTGGCTGTCCAGCGGCAATGCATTCTACTGCTCACTTATGAGACTTTAAACTGCACCACCATGGGATGCCACACCGCCTGCTCACCAGTCCATGAAAATACTCGTAATAGGGTGAGCGGCAGTCAACTTTGGTGGTCCTGGAGCAGGTGCTGGCATGGTGGCCCCCTTCAGGACCACCAAAGTCATAACCTGACCCTTAGACTTAGACTTCAGGTCTAAGTTTACCTTTGTGAATCAGGACTTCTGTCAGTAAGTACTTGAAAACCATTAAAATCTCACATCACGTGCAGGCATGAAGTGGAGACTTGAGAGCATCATTATCTTCTTGCACTATCAGTGTGGAGATTGAATAGTAGCTTCATCCCCCATTTTGCCTCCCCCCAGGCATAGGTATAGGTGACAGAGATAAAACAGAAAAGGCAGCAAAGGCATATCTTGTGGCGTATGAGAAGGCACTGATACACATGCGTGGCCACTATCACATTTGACTGAGAGGTAGGACAAGAGAGGAGGGCACTGGGCCTATATGTTTAAACTGGGTAAGTAGTACACGCTCTACCTATGATTTTGTACTGTGGTTGGTGTGCGAAGGTATGCTTTCTGTGATGGGACATTTGGCTATATTACTGGTGATACTGTTTTTAGTTCTTAGCACCGCATGTGTGAACTCTCTGTTTTTGTCTAAATAGTTCTAACATTGGTAGGGTGGATTATACTATGACCTAGAATGTTCAGGAGGCACGGTGTGGGTCAAGATAGTTTGTTAAGCTTATGCCCTTTTTCTTTATATGACTCTTCTTACTTCTTCTATGTAACAAATTTATGAGTTCTTCATACATGGGTATAGGTGGTCGCAATTGCAGTATTGTTTGCAACGATCTGTAAAATCAATAAAGAAATGTTACAAAAAAAGAACAATATTTTCACATACTATTCTTGTGGCGTTTTGAACATGACACTATCTCTATGAGGCCTTGAACATCTCAATATCAACACACTATCTCTATGGGGACTTGACTATTCCAGTAACTACACACTATATTTTTGTGGACTTGAACATCTCTATATTCACACTCTCTTTGTGGGGACTTAAACATTATTATAAACACACACTATCTCTGTGGCGACTTGAAAATCACTATAATCACACACTATCTATGTGGGGTCTTGAACATTGCTATAATCACACACTATCTTTGTGGGGACTTGAGCATCACTATAATCACACACTATCTCTGTGGGGACTTGAACATTGCTATAATCACACACTACCTTTGTGAATTGGGCTCAATCTGTGTGGAGAGGTTATCTACATGCACTTTCTTTATGGGGACTTGAACATGCTTACCTTCACACACCATCTCTGTGAGATCTTGTAAATCTCCATAACCATACACTTTCTCTTTTGGGACTTTAACACCCCAGTAACCACACACTATCATGGTGGGGACTTCAACATCCCAATAATCACACACTCTCTCTTCGTGGGGACTTGAACATCTCTATACTAACACACTATCTCTGTGGGGACTTGAATATCCCTGTAACCACACACTATCATTGTGGGAACTTTAACATCCCAATAATCATACACTATCTCTTTGGGGACTTGAACATCACTGTAATAATACACTATCTCTGTGGGGACTTGAATACATTTATCTTTACACACTTTCACTGTATGGACTTGGCCATGATAATGTCCACCCACTATTTCAGAAGAGACGTGAAAACCACTGTAAACACAAACTAAGAGGAAGCTTGAACATGGCTATAATCACACACTAACTCTGTAAAGACCTGAGCATCATTATCTTTACACACTTTCTGTGTGGAGATTTGAACATTATCTTCACACACTATCTTTGAGGGGACATGAAGATGCTTACATTCACACACCATCTCTGTGACGTCTTGAACATCCCAATAACCAAATATTAGCCCAGTAACCACACACTATCGCTGTGGGAACTTAAACATTACAATAACTACATGCCATCTCTGTGGGGACTTGAATAGCATTATAATCACACAGTATCTTTGTGGGGACTTCAACAAGATTACATTCATATACCATTTTTGTTAGGACTTGAACATTCTTATAATCATAACCTATCTTTGTGGTACTTGAACATCATTATGTTCACATGTTACCTCTGTGGGGACTTTCAACAGGGTTTTAGACAGTGTCCATGATATGTTCTATGATCACATATGACCTCTGTGTGCATCATCACACACCATAACTATGCAAACATTAACATAATATATAATTGCTAGGGAGATATGGGTTACTTTGAAATAAATAAAAATGATCACACTAAGATCAACTAGACAACGTTGATGATTCCATCATTTAATTTAACCATGCATTAATCCTTTATTTCTAGACCTGGGTGAAATTTTCATTATGCAGAGTAGTCAGAGTAATTGCAGTAATTTCACGTTACTCTGCCCGTTCGTGTATTTAGGACTAATTTGGCACAGAAATCCTGCCGCAGTAGCACAGGAACAACGAATACAATGGGCACGATTGACTGCCGACTATTGCTGTTTGGGTTCATTTGCATTAAGAACTATTCTCTTAGCTATTTTCTTAGCACACAATGCATCCTCATGTCCATTTTGGAAGCAAGGGTGCATTTAGCGCTCTGAAAAAAGTGCTAAATGCTAGGATATGCTATCATTGCACTATTGCATTATTGCATAATTTGATGTTATTTCATCTGGTGGCACTACATCAAATTATGTGAGTTACTCCCACTCCTACTTATATTTTAAGACTTTGAGCACTAAGCACAGAGTTACATACAGTTTTAAATTCCCTTCTGAAATCCTGATATATTTTAAGTTCTGGCATTTTATCAACACAATTCATCTATTGTGTACCCATATAATACATGAAGCCATTGCATTATGAAAAGGTTATGATGTTATTTGCATATCTTGCTGATAAAATAAACATTAAGCCATGTGCCCATGACTGTATTCACTAGTAAATTGAAATTATAGAGCAAGTCCCCGCAAAGATGGTAACACATGTTCAAGTCCCCACAAAGATGGTTCTGTGCGTGTGGATAAATAACAACATATTTGCAAATTTGAAGCAGGGTCCTGTATTACTAATTTTTTCTTAACTTTCCATTATTGATATATTTTCAAAACACAGGGAAAGGTTAGTCCCCACAAGGCAGGTATTCACACATAGTCCCCACAAGGATGGTAACATGTGTATGTGTGTGTGTGTGTGTGAACCTCAAGTTGAGTGCTATGCACCCTTCCAGATGAAATGAGTCTGCTGAATAAGGTGTTGTCACCTAGTGTACTGCAAAACACTGAACATCTGTGCTATTAAGTGCAGCAACAGAATACATCTGTTTACTAGTGATCTCTACAGCTGTATTTTAATTTATAAATTGTGCATTGGGAAATGGTCAATAGTGGACAGAGGGCTGCATCCTATCCTCCATTTCAAGATATCTACATGACATGTGAACCATCTATGATGCACATTTGAGGGCACATATGCAGGGCTAGAGCATTAAACAACAAAACACAAAAGTCATACAATGTTTGAGAAAATGGAAAATAATTTTATTGAATTACTGCATTATCATTTTTTGGCTCCAAAATAGAATCAAATGCCAGGTCAAATTCATCACCCATCCCACCACTTTACTCAGTGAGCTACACTCCCATTTGACCTTTCAGCAAAGGATATTGACTTTAACAGAATCAGGCACAGCTAAGGCACAGTGTTACCAGCAAGTACAAAGTCCATTTGTCAAGTAGTGAGAGGAGAGGCAGAAAGCAGAGCCCCCCCTGGTGTCAGCAGCAATGGGGTCAACACCCTGTGAAAGAGAAGACATTTGATTCAGGGCAGAGACAACCTATTAATTTCCTCTTTGTAGCTGATGTGTCTACAATTATGATTCATAAGTAGATCAAACAGATGTTTCTTTTCTTGCATGAACAAAAATAATGCTTTCATAATCTAACACGTCATACAATTGATTAACTGTCCTAGGAAACACCTGCTGTTCCTCAATGACAAAGTGAGCATCCACTAGCGCTTTGCTGACAAAACTATCATCGATAGATAGATGGTGAAACTTATGGCTACCAACCATGTAAAATGTCTGTTCGAGACAAGCTATCAATATTAAATGCCCTCCATTTTTTAACAATGATGAGACATTTTTTAAGGCACTGCAGAACTCCTCTTTATTTGTTGCATGGATCTCCAGACAATGAGGTAGCAGCAGGCAGTCAGCCTGGGGCAGGACAGTGGGAGACAGCGGGTTACTTTTGCTCACGTCATATTTGAGAACTTGTTTGATTTTCCTTTTTAACTTATTTTGCTTCTCAGGCCATTCTTCCCTAAAAATAAAGAAATAAACACAATTAATTTTCATTTTATCATTGGTCTAAACATGTTCTTTCATTTAGTGGGAAGTTTTTTTCAAAAGTAGTGTGTATAAGAAAATATTCTGAGCCTGATGTACAAAGGTAAACGTCATGTTTGTGTAAGTTGGGGCGAGAACTCCACACATAAACATATAACAGGTCTATCTTTTTATGTGTGGAGTTCTCCACCCCAGCTGATGAGTCTCTGCACTCATAAATGTACTATTAAAATGCAATTTGGTGAATATTGACAAAAATACACTTACACAAATATGTACGTTTACCTTTGTGATTCAGGACGTGTGTATGATAGTGAACTATATACACGTGCTACAAATATAGTAGATCAAAGTGTGCATTTTCTGATCTTACTCCACTCCACTGAAGTGTGTTGCACTAAGTACTAAATAAAATGTTTCTTTATTAAAGCTTTAAAAACACCCATTACAATACTTTTTAAAACAAAACACTTATGAGTTTTCATCCCTGTAATGCACTTGGCCCTCACCCAGATGGAGTTTGTATAGTAGTGTGTGATGCTGCAAACATCATGATGACAAGTTTGGTATCCCATGGTGTATGTTCCACATAGGAAGGCAGATACACACACACATTCATGTGTATACAAATGTTACAAATGTACCACATACATTTGGGCACACGCACACACACATACATTTGTAAAAATCAAGACTATGCTGTCTCATACTGAAATGAGTTTAAAAATGTGTATCCAAATGTAAACACATTGAGAATGATGTGTGTGTATTACTGGTACATTTGCTTCTTTCTATGCCTTACATTATATAACTTTCTTCTTACCTACCTATGCCAGGTCTTTAAGATTGTATTTTTGTACTTATGTATACGGTTGTATTGTATATAAATAACAGAACACAAGCGCACAAGAACATAATAATCACCATATCAGACAAAAAGGAGTTATGTGCTGGCTGTAAACATTTGACAACATGTGGCTAAATATTACAGTACAATACAATACCCTGATAGCGACTGTATAATCAGGTTAATATACTTAGGCGTTAAACATCATGTATGGATAAACACAATCATCTCCCTGGCATAAGATCTGGCGAGTGGGGGACTCGCTTGGGGGAATCTTTGGTGATGGGGATAAAAAAAGACAGGAAAGAGGGTGAGGGAGAATACAGAGGGCGTTATAACTTCTATCTCAAACGTAGTGTGAGAAAAGTCATCTAGAGGCACTTGCAGCCACATCTTGGAAAGGGGACCCAATGTTCCCAAACACTATTAGATGATGTTGTATTTTATAAATGAGCTGCTCGCCGGAAGCCACCTTGTTAATGTCAGTCAACCATGCTTCATGAGTAGGTAGCAGCTGTGAGTTGCAATGGCAAAGTATGGAAAGTTGGCAGAGTGCACACCTATGTCCTGTGACATTGAGTATGCCGCTTGTATCATGGAGCAAGACTGTTTGTTTTGATAAGGTGGGGGGCAGGTCAAGGACTGAAATAAATGTAGTTCAGATTCTGAACCATAGACAATGAATGCCCGGGCACTCATAAAAAATGTGAACTGTGCCACATGTGGCCTGTTTGCATCTCCAGCAGGTCAAGTTGTGTAGGATGGTGACTTTTTACTGCATCCATGACAACTCCTGGACCATTGTGAAAAGACAGGATTACATTTGGGACACTCTGGTGCACCTGAACACTGTCTGCCTGTGGTCATCCAAATAGGTAATTTGTACTCATCCCTGCCATTTGAGTAAAGGGAGAGACAATAAGGGTGGAGATGTTGTATAGCAGAAACCTGACACTATCTTCAAGCATGGCCTGGCCCTGGAATGCTATGCAAGCAAAGTCATTTCTTCATGTCTTCCCATTTCTGAGAGGCAGGTGGATGCAATTAGTCCCTTTACATTTCCAGTTTTTAGTTTGCCCACCAATAGTAGGAGGTCTAGCCTCACAAGCCCCACCTTTTTCATTCTTCCAAGACAATGGTTTGTCTCCCTATTTATAGGATTTCAATATTACAAAGGGGGAATGGAGATGCAATCTGGCATTGCATTGAAAAAGCTTGTGGTTTCATATTGTCACTCTATTCTGATTATTGAACTGGATGTCCATTTAGAGGGTATCCTATGCCAGTACTAGAGGTGAAAGCAGATGGCCAGGTCTCGTTTCAGGGGGGTCAGTCATCCCTGAATACAGGCACACCATCTATGAGAGGTACAATGCATTGTAGTAGTGTTCAATACATAGTAGGCTGAGCCCCCCCCACATTTCCTGTGAGCGATCAGTTTGGAAATGTTAAGTCTCAGTCTCATGTTTCTCCAGATGAAGCTTCTATAGTTCGTAGTTCCTAGAACCTTATTACAGACTTGAAGGGGTATAATCTCCAAGACAGGTGAATCTTGGGGTCATCACGAGTTTTGTAGATGTCCACACATAGACAGATTATGCAAATGCCATTTAACATGACCTAAATTGGTTGTGGTTATGAGCGGGTCTAGATAGTCGAGGCCATTCCCTCTAAACCTCTGTTAATGAGAATCCCATTTGAATAGATAGATAGTGATGGTGATTTTGGTGGTAATTTGTGAAATGAACAGAGCTTTGGTTTTATCCCAATTGATTTATAACCAAAAATCACTGCACAGTCTGTGATGAAGCAGTGAACTGTCTAAATTTGGCAGAATGAATAGGATATCATCCGTATAGAGCATGCAGTTTGACTTGTAAATCTGGGGCACCTGACGGATTGCATCTGTTAGAGGTTCCATTGCCAACAAGAATAGTAACAGTGACAGAGGGCACCAGGATGGGGGCAGAGAGAAATCCAACACAATTATCGTTCGTGGAGGGAGAGGAGGAGAACCATTGTCCCTTCTTGATGAAGTCTTCCCCTTAGCCCATCTTTCACATGGTGCTGAACATATAACCACACTCTATACGAACAAATGTCTTTTCATCATCAAGAGATATGGCTACAGCATTCTCCTGTTTGTCTTTTGACAACCAGGAAAGATGTGTTAGGGTTCATAGATGGTTGTGTGAGAATAATCCAGGAGCTAATCACTCTTGCATGTGGAGTATTAGGCTTAGGATAACATTTTTAGGGTGAGTGGCCAGGACAGGATTTTCACATTAGTATTTAAAAACGAGATTGAATGATAGCTGCCTGACTTTGGGAGGACTGATATAGTAGCCCTGTTGGAGAGAGGCTAACTATACTGCCTCCTGGAAGGCCTTATATAGTTGTTCCACCACCTCCTTTTGGATCCATCTGTAAAACTCTCCAAGAAAACCATACTCTACAGTGGCTTTATTGTACGGGAGATTCGAGCGAGCCTGGTAGAACTCCTCTTCAGTGACCTCAAGTTCCAGTATTTGTGTACCATCTACATTTAGATACAGAAGGAATCAGTAGGCTATAAAGTCCTCTGTCTTCTTTGTGTCCACCCCTGTTGCAGAACTGTACAGTGTGGTATAATATGTAGCAAAAGTATTTACATTACTTTCTGGGACTCGGTGATGGAGTCTCATTTCATGCCTATTTTCCGGAACTGATGTCAATGCTTCCCATTTTTGTAACTGAGTGATCAGTAGTCTTTCTGATTTCTTGCCATGTTACTAATGGAGGACCTTGAGATTGTAAAGCATATATTGTGCCTTGGTTATATAGCCATAACTGTGGGTCATTTTGGTTATTCCAGGTGGTCTCCATTGGATAACGTGGGGTGTCTTGTGTAAATTCAAGTGTACATTTTGATGTAACATTTGAGGGGTCTGTTTATTGGCCATCACAGCGTCCCTCATCAGTTTCACTTTGAGACTGCCCTTGACTGCAGTTCATGATATTTTTACCAATTTTACAGTGCCCTTGTTTTCTTTTAAGTATGTGAGCATTTGTGTTTCTAACCGCTGTTTCTCACAAGGCATTTTGTACTGTGAAATGTTGAGATGTGAGGGTTTCCTTGGTGATCTGCTGCCATTTGTGTCCAGTGTTGTGCAGACTGGTGGATTGTAAGTGAAAGAGCCTTCCAGAATAGTGCAATCTATGACTATACAGGATGACTGGCTGTTACATTAACTAACAGTCAAGTCGTGATTGGGTACTGCCAAAAGGAAGGATTATTCTTTGTCTGATTTTGGCCATTGATGGTGACCCACTGCCTATACTTGGAAGTATTGTAAGGCATGTGGGCTTTGGGCACAATCTCTTTGTCACTCAGGGGCACTGGGGAAACCTCACTAACTCACCCCCACTAAATAGGGCTATCTCCTCCCCAAGCACTAAGCTAGCCAATCCCAGGAGTTTTCCTCCAGTGGAAGGCTGTGCCCCCTTGGGGGACTTGAGATCACTCGTGTAATGCTCATACTCCCAACATTTATTGCACTTGGGGGCACACTTGTTATGATTCTTATCAGAGAAGCCTTGTTTCTGGTGGACAGGTTGAGATTTCCTTTGCAAATTGTTTTGGGGGCCTTGAGAGAACTCCTTGTTTTTATCCCTTTCTCTTTCTTCTGGTGGGTACCCTAACCATACTTTTGGGAGTCCCACCAGATGCCTTCTTCGACAGGTCCACCTCCTTGAGACGCTTCCTGGAGTCAGTCAGCTTGCTATCTACCAGGTGTTCATACAGCTCTGTAAGACATGCATTGAGCATGTGCTCCCTCATAATGGGGTTGTATAGTCCAGTGAAATCATCTTGCTTGCTGCCTCTCACCCAGCCCTTGAATGCCTTAAAGGAATAGTCTAAGACATCTACCCAGGATTGGGAGTTTTTGGCTGTCCCTGAACCTCTCTCTGTACTTCTTAGGGGTTAGCTCAATTTTAGAAAGAAAAAATGGCCTTCATGGGGCATACTTCATTTGGCCCTCTACCTCAAGTGTCAGGAGTTGTCCCTCTCCACCATGGACATGTAATTCTACAAGCTACCCCCGAGTACTACTCTGGGACCTTGTGTACCCTCTGGTGCCAGGTCCTTAGGTAGGCGTGCCGCCACCTCTCCAGTGGACACTGCTGATTCGCTGCCATAAGTACTGCAGGACTCCATCTGCTTGGCTTTTAAGTACAGCTCCTTGAGACTGAGATCATGAGCCAATCTCTTCTCCTCTATCCTTAGCCAGACTAGCTCCTATTTCCTTGCCTCCTTCTTGTCCTCCACCTCCTGTGGCATCAGGTCACTGTCAGACACACAGCTCCCTGTTCCATCTAGGTCATCTGCTAGGGTCTCCTTGAAGCTCAAGACCAGGGGCTACTTCATCTCTCCTCATTCTCATCCTGTGTATGTGCTCCCTCCTTCCCCATTGTCATCCACCTCATACTCTTCTGAACTGCCACCTCTGCACCCCCTCAAAGGCCATGGAGATTACCCGTAGATCCAATGTGTTAGCCTGCTTGTCTGATTTTAGACCCTTCTGTTCAGCAGCTCAGTCGTGCTGAGGGTTTTGAAGTTACATAGCTCCATTGCTGCTGCAGAAAAGGAAGGTAGGAATCTTAAATTCCGAAAAAGG
Organism: Calotriton arnoldi; assembly: GCA_963921515.1. Lineage (NCBI taxonomy): Eukaryota > Metazoa > Chordata > Amphibia > Caudata > Salamandridae > Calotriton > Calotriton arnoldi. Next base: position 295,154 of record CAWUFW010015767.1, on the reverse strand, counting down.
AGAAAATAGCAAATTTAAAAACTAAGGATGGATTTAAAAAGGGGTCCCTCTGGTGTCAAATTATTATCTGGGACTTTTGTGTAATACAAATCACTGTATGGTAGTGCACAAACACAAGTCCTGATCCACACTTTCGGACACCAGTGTGAGAAATGGAGTTGTTGATTGACTGAGGTGTGAGCCCTGATCAGGCAACAGCCACAATCCTTTGCAGAGTGAACCACAAAAAGCTTCTAAATTAGCCTGCGCTTAACCCTGGGTAGCTTGGCACAAAAAGCAGTCATGAAAAGCAGTCAGGCTTAACTTAGATTTAATGTGTATGTATGCAGCACACAAACAGTAATAACATGAAAAGACAACACAAGAAAAGTCATAAAACCAATTTGGAAAAATAGAGGAAATTTGACATATTATTTGACACCAAAACGACAAAAATCCAATCAGTAAAACCAGAGTTATATTTTTTTTACGTTTCAAGTGAAGTCTAGGTCCTAAATGTTCAAAGCGCCAACTGCAGACATCTAGTCATGCAAGACCGGGTCAAAGTTGAAAGTTAAGGCTGACCACGGTGGAGCACAGCTCAGAGACAAGAAATGGATTGGACCTGGTCAGCGCTTGCCTTTGGAGTAAGAAATATTTTTGAAGAAAAATGTCAAAGAAGTTAAAGTTAAGCAGGGCAAGGCTGCAGGAACTGTCCAAGGAAGACACAGTAAAGATTTCATTGTTCAGACTTAGGGGCCGATTCCGATTCCGGCCGGAAATCTCTCCGACCGAGCCGGACCCGGAGAGAATTCTGACCGAATCGGACCCTAGCAGTCCGACCGGACGAGTACGATGCGCACGCATGCCATCGGACTCGAGTCGGACTCGAGTCGGTCGGACTCCCATTGAAGTCAATGGGAACCTGTCGTACAACGCGTACGCGGGCTCCCATTGACTCAATGGGTGCGAGGCGGACAAGGGCACCCCCTACAGCGTGTACGCGTCCATGCACATCGCGGCGTACATGCACAGGTAGGGGGACCCATGGGTCCCCCCTGTGTGCGACTCGCGCGCCTACGCATACAGGGGGGTCCGACGCGGACCCCCAAAGTCCGGCTCCGACAGCTTTTTCGAGCCGGACGGCGCGAGTCGGTTGGACTGCTCACGGCGCGCATCGTACTTACCCGGCCGGGAAACGGCTCCATAGCGCGGTGCGAGTCGTGTCCATGCGAGTCGGTCGGAGCGTGTTGAAGCCGCGTTCGAGTCGGTCGGAGATTTCGCGGGTGCCTGCATCGTATTCGCTCGGCCGGACCCGCGTACGATTCGGTCGGGAAACAGGGCTCCGAATCGGATCCAGTAAATTCGAATCCGATTCGGAGCACTACCGGCCGAGATCGGAATCGGCCCCTTAGTTTCTGAACTAGAAGTCGAAAAACTCTCGCGAGATGAAGCAGAGGGCTGTAGCCAAAGACAGTTCCATGAGGTCGGATACCCCTTTGGTGAAATACCACTGAAATGGATTTGCTGCTGCAGAGAGGAACCTAGTAGGAGAAACCGCAAAGTCAATTCGAGCAGCGATGCACCTCGGGTGGAAAGGCGAGCAGGTTAGCCCCGGTCTCCTCCTGGTTCTCAGATCTGTTTTGGGCCAGATTTTGTGTAAGTCCTCAGTTTTGGATATTGGCCATCTGGGCACAATTAGCACTGCAAACAAGGGTCCAGGACTGATGGGACACCTCTTGAGGGTTTAAGACTCACTCATTCTGGGTACAGGTGTGGCTTCAAGATGGTGGGAGCCAGTTATGTCACTGTGGCTCTCATCAGGCGGTCATCAATCTAGCCACTGTAGCCACTTCTGGTTGTGATGGGTGCAGGTGAAGATGCAGGGCTCAACAACAGGGCTGGCCTCTGGGGGTTTAATGCAGGATCCAGGAAGCAAAGCAGTCCTTACAGGTACGGCAGCTGTCTGGCTGTGAGTCTTTCCACAGGTCCAGTAGTGAGCTGGAGAATGGGTCTGAATGTCCTATTTTAATACCTTGATGCCCTTCATCTGGAAGGTGGGAGAAGCTTTTTGGAAAGACTCTTTGAAGTACATGGAATTTCCTGACTCCCCTCTCCTGGCTTCAAGCTGGATGCAGTGATAATACAGTGTTGTTAGTTCCGTTGTGTGAAGGTTGAGCACAGTCTATTTATGTATAAGTGGGGCTGTGTTGAGGTCTGTCCCCCCATCCTGCCAGCATATGGTCCATGGGGGCACACCTAATCCCTTTATTGTGTGACTATCAGGGAGAAATTCACACATCCTAACTGACAGCTACACCCAGTCATGTGACCCAAGGCAGTCTGCAGGCACAAAGGGCTCAGGGAAATAAAATGCCAACTTTCTCAAAGTGGTATTTAAAATTATAAAGAAAAATCTGACTGTGGGCTACCTAGGTCCTACCTTAGGGATGACTTATATGAAATAAAAGGGGAGTTTTAGGCTTGGCAAGGGGGTTTAAATGCATGGCTGACATTGCAGTGTGACACTGCATTCAGGCTGCAATGGCAGGTCTGAGATATATTTTGATGTGATAATTATGTGGGTGGCATAATAAGTGCTGCAGGCCTACTGATAGCATTTAATTTGCAGGCCCTGGGCATATGGCATGTCACTCTATAAGGGACTTATAAGTGAATTATATATGCAAGTCTGGTATATGCCAATCAAGCCATGTTTGAAGAGTGAGCACTTTAGCACTGCTAAGCAGTGATAGAGTGCACCTAGACCTAAGGCCAACAAAACCCAAATCCAGCAAAAATTGGAGGTAAGTAGGCAAAATGATTGGGGGAAGACCATCCTAAGGCTGACAGGTCTAACAAAAGTAATCATTACCCAGCACTAGGCGAGAGTGCATATGAGGCTCTGCAATAGTAAAGGATCTTAGGGTCCTGAGAGCATGGAGAGGGACATGATCTGTTAGGAATCAGCCCTTGTAGACACAGAGCTGATCATATTGATAATTAAAGGAAAGGAGAAGGTTTCCTATGGTGGCAATACCAGTATCAGCAGAAAATGTCACATCACCTGTGGTGACATGTCCCTGGTATCTAGAGAGACCAAGTAGGGGGATTGCAGGGGCATACAGGGAAATCCACCCACCTTTTGTGTAGTATCTCAGTGCAGTGTGAAGAAAGTGAAGAGACTTGTGGTTAGGTTAAATGCCCAGAAGTAATAGCCTGTATAGTTCTTCAAGACTCATAGTCATTCATCTATGCAACTCTTCTCTAGTGAGAGACCTGGCAGCCAGTAGCACAGCAACTATAGTTTGTCTGCTAGGTAAGAGTGTTCACATTTTGGGGCTCTCAGCGCAACTGGTAAGTGCACATCTGTGCTGGCCATTATGACTGATAATCTCTCTAAGCAATGTATTCATGCTGTTGAAGCATTTCCTTGTGAGAACAATAGGTGGGTTTATAAAGTAATATTGGAAGTGAGGTAGGATAATCATTTTGGAAATCACAATGTCCCCTATGGGTGAGAGAGGGAGTGTTCTTTAGAAGGCTACTTGCATTCTGAGAACAGTCACAACCCTGGTGAGGTTTCCATCAAGGTTAAGAGGTAGTGAGAGGACATGCCCTCCAATATGAGGCTGTTGCTTCCAAGGTCCAAAGTATTTACTACTTCCTTAAGGAGAAGCAGTAATATATACAACTTTAACCAGCTGCAAAGTATGTTGGAGGCTTCACTAATCTCTTTAACACTTTGGGCTAAACCAATGTAGACCCCATCAGAATATCATCAACATATAACGATACCACATCAGTGTGTGATGTTGGCCAGCAGATGCCCCATATTCCTTCCACCTGCCTTAATTTGATGGCGAGTAGCTTTTTCAAATCAGTTTAACCAAGTCCATAGGGCATTTTCAAAACTGAATTTTGTAAGGATCTTGAAAAGGAACTTCCACTCCAGGGTGTCAAAACCTTCTTGAGTATGAGGACCAGGCAGGCAGAGAAGGGCAAAGAGCGTAGAGCCTCCATGAGCGTGTAAAGTCTTTGTATGTTCAGAGATGTATTCTATCTGGAATTAAAGATGTTTAGATCTGGGTGGATCAGCTAAGGGTGTTCTCCTAGCTAGATGTTTCCCAAGGTTTTTAAAACTGTTATGGTCTATATGAAGCAGTGTCTTCTGAGGTCCTTCAAAGTGTAATTATTGAGACTATTAGGACTTCTCATGGTGACGGCTGTAGCAAGCCCTCTGTTGTTTCTGCCTCATAAACAGTGGCAAGACGATGTGCAAGGTGTTAGCACACATTTTGTAAAACTCCACATGAAACCTTTTGGTGCCGGATCTTACCTGTTGCTAATTCTGATATGGCATCCTTCATAACTTTAACTGTGATGGGAGCTTCAATCTTCTTACATAATTTAAAGAGTATTCAGGGCAGTGGCAATGGCTGGGCATTACAGAAGTTAATTGTCTCCTCATCAGGGTGCTTGTGTCAGTTTTCATAAAGTGTGTAATAGTAATTATAGAAAACTGTGAGAATGTTTTTCTGAGTGTACACAAGGTCTCCGCATATGGTTCTGACAGATGTAATGGGGACTTAGTTGCTCTGTCCCCATCAATATGGATCAGAGCAGTATAGGTGCTATAGTCCAAGCATCTTAGCTTTTTTGTCAATGTTGCTTCTTTCTGGTTGAGAGCTTGAAGGCATGCTTGAAGGGTGGAATCTTCTGTCAGTTGTCTTACAAATTGTACATAGGCAACTTCTGGCTAAACTCCCTTTAAAGGGATGTATGGGCACTAAACGCCGTTTTTATACAGTGATTGTGTGCAGCCGCCTTGAAGGTCTCCCATTCATTAGGAGGTAGCTAACTCATTTATCTCAAACTATTCCTGTATTGATCTACAAGTGTGCCTTGAAAAGCTTTGTCTTCTAGCATTGCACTTTGTAAACGCTACAAGGCATTTTTGGGAGGGTTGTACATCAGCCCAGGTTTAATTTTAGGGGAGTTTAATTGTAGATAGTCCTACTGAGGTAGTTGGAGGAGAGCAGACTATCTGATCCATTCGCACATATAAGTCACAGGGGGAGGATTAGAACGGGTAGAGCCTGACACCCAGATTATGCAGTCTTCAGACTTCTATCAGGAACCATTTGATAAACAATTGTAAAGATGTCTTAGCATTGTGTGTTGTTTGGAGCTGTGAAAGAGGACAATGTGACCTTTCTATTGTAGTGTCTGAGATGCAGTTGAAATCTCGACCCATGATCCACAAAGTGTTGACCAACTTTGTTAGCTGCTGAGATAGCGGTTTAAGGAAAGTGTTTTATGTTTAGGGCATCAATACTGTCTGGTAATACTGGGGCTCTGTCCAAAGTGCCCACCACCAGGAAACATCTACCCTCCTAGTCTGATGTGAATAAGTGTGCAGCGAAGGATATACCCAGTCATACACAAGCTAGGCCCCTTCTGGCATAGGCTGAGGAGGGATTAATTTGGCACAGTGTACTATGGTCAGAGGTCTTGCGGAGGGCTCACCCATGACGCCCTCACGAAGGGAGTGAAGAGTTAGTAGCACGAAAATTAGTTGGGCTCCCTTAGACTCCCATGGTACAGTTTGTGTAAATTAGGGGGTGAGTGGGGCCAGCAGGAGGAGAGCCTAGTCTAATATAAAGAGGAGGCCATGGGGCTGATCAGGAAGTGTGCAAGAGAGATCAAGAGTCCACCAGTGACATCTAGTAGTCAGCAGAAGTCACTCTAGCAGACCCAGTACTGGTAAGGTGATAGGAAGTCTTGAGGCAGAGCTTGACCTCATCTCTCTAGAGGAGAGAAAACCTTTACTCGAGGAAATTAGACCAGCCAAAAGATGGTGGCAAAAATACTGACAGGGATAAAGGGGAATCGTTTGAATCTAGAATCCGCAAATGGATTGCCCCCAAGTTTAGTGATGGTGATGATATCGACAAATGGTTTGCAACCTTTGAGAAGGCCTGCAAAATGAGGAGGAAAGGTCACAAGCCCTGGGGCTGTCTACTGTGTGTGAGATTTTTAATGAAGGGCAGAGATAAACTTCTGACACTTAATGAGGATGTGGCTGAGTTCTATCAGCATATGAAGGAAACCTTGATATAAGGATTTGGACTCACCACAGAGGAATGTAGATTGAAGTGTAGGGATACCCATAAAGGTCAACACCAGACATGGGTGAACTTTGTGGACTCTTCAGTTAAATAACTAGAAGGCTGGATGAGGAGCAATGAGGTGGAGCCTTATGATGGGTTTTATAATTTAATTATTAGAGAACACATTTTAACGAATTGTAACTCAGAGAATTTCCATCAGCATTTTCTGGATTACAAGTTGTCTTCTCCCAGAGAGCTGGGGAGGATAGCTGACAAATAGGTCAGAACCAGGGCATTGAGAAAGACCCATGGTGGGAGTGACCAGAAAAAGGGTGCTCAGACTTTCCAGCAAGAGAAGGAGGTGAGCAACAAACACCATAAAAAGAAGGAGTTTGCTAAAGGCCACAACATTCTTCTAAGGAGAGTGGGCCCCCTACTCAACTGAGACGAGACCGCACACCTCATCCTCCTGGACCTCTCAGCTGCCCTTGAAACCGTCTCTCACCGCAACCTATGCACAAGACTCCATGTCTCCGGCATCCGTGACAAAGCCCTGGAATGGATCCACTCCTTCCTCATGGGCCGTACACAGAGAGTCATACTACCTGCGGTCTTCTCGGAACTCACAGAGATCAGCTATGGAGTGCCTCAGGGCTACTCCCATTGCCCCACTGTTTTCAAAATCTACATGGCCCCTCTCGTAGCCAACGTCAGGAACCATGGACTCAACATCATCACCTACGCCGACGACACCCAGCAGATTCTCTCCCTCACCAACTATCCCTCAGTCACCAAGAACAACTATCAAGACAGGATGAAGGCAGTCGCCACCTAGGTGAAGAACAGCTGCCTCAAGCTCAATTCAGAGAAGACCGAAGTCATCATCATGGGCTCCACTGCCCTATGCCTGGGATGACTCCTGGCGGACCACAGCACTTGGAACCCCCCACACCCACAGACCAGGAACGAAACCTCAGCAGCTACCTGGACTCCTTGATCACCATGAGCTGCCAGATCAACACCTTCTCATAATACTGCTTCCTCACGCTTCACCTTGTTCTAAACATTTCCAAGTGGATCCCCATTGAGTCCAGAAAGACGATCATGCACGCAATTCATCAGTAGCAGAATTGACTAAAGCAATGCATCTCCCAGAGATTCCTCAAGAAACTGCAGATCATTCAGAATGCCTCCGCCAGGCTCATCCTCAACATCCCCACCACAGCCACATCACAGGCCACCTGAAAGGCCTCCACTGGTTGCCAGTCAAAAAAAGAATCACAGTCAAGCTCCTCACACATGCCGACAAAGTCCTACATGATGTAGGACCTGTATACCTCAACCACCACCTCACATTCCACACAACCACCAAAGACCTCTGCTCCGCCCTACTGGCCCTGGCTCCTGTCCAACACATATGCAAGACCACAGCTAGAGGAAGGTCCTTCTCCCACCTCCCAGCAAAGACCTGGAACACTATCTCTCCACCTCAGAAAATAACTTTCACTGCCTCTCTTCAGGAAGGACCTCAAGAACTGGCTTTTTGGCTGAACCACAGTGCCCTGTGGGACCAGCATCTACCCCCCACCAGCACCTTGAGACACTTATGGGTGAGTAGGCAGACTTTAGAAGAAATCTAATTCATTGATTGACTGTCATCAGCAATGACATAAAAGAGGAGATGCAGCATGCTCTAGTCTCCCAGTGGTGGACGATCCAAGGGGTTGGCTAACGTAGGAGTGGGGGCAGAAGTGTACTCTAGAAAGGCCAGAGGATCACTGAGGCTACTTTAGTTCCCCTTGGTGGCGTGGGTTTTGAAGCCCTGTCAGTTTACTTCCAAACCTGGAGATGTATAGACAAATACCAAAAATCTACAGGACTGAGGTAGAGGCTCAGAGAGAAACAGATCCCAGTGCCACTATGGTGACAGCTAGACTGGTTTTCGTGTACCAAATGATACCTGGTGTTAGAAACAATGACACTTGGGCCAATAGTACAGGACATCCTGGATCGAGAACCATCAACCTTTTAGCAAGAGAGGAAGGAACAGCAGCCAGAACTTAGCAGCCTGGCAATAAAATCTATACTATGTCTATAGGCAGTGTATCTACAGAGCGTGTCTTCAGTGAAGAAGAAGTATTGTTATAGTCAAAAGGACCAATATCTCAAAATGTGGTGAAATTGATGAGGAATGAAATTAATAAACACATCATGACCAGAAGACATTCCTGTGGATTAGAGCAGTTTTTCAGACATCACAAGTGTGGTGAGCGATCATCCTCTAGATAACCTCCCAATATTTAAGAAAGAAACAATAACAAAAGAGAAAAGTCTAGTATTAACAAAAAAAAGAAGACAAGGAAGTAAAGATTTTTTTTTTTAGATGTTTTGTGCCTAGTGTAAATACATTTAAATAGTGCAGTGTACATAGCACAGATAATCGTGGAGGACATTACAATAGACTGGTCACTGAACGGTAAATGGTAACAAAGATAGAAAACAAACTTTAAGGTCAACCTCTGATTTTACAGTGACTAATCAATGGTATCTAAGTCAGCAGTGGATGGTTCCAGGCCTTTTCCTGAAAAAAACATTCTGCATTCAAATGTCCTGCTGTAAGTGAAGATGCAAAGTCCTACATGTGTTAGACCTGTGAGCGTTGTTGTGGTCTTCCTCAGACCTTGTATCTATTTACCTCAAGTTTTTGCTGGACTCATTTTGTTGGCCCTAGGACTTGGCCACTGCTAACCAGTGCTAAATTGCTTGTGCTCAGTCCTCTAATCATGGTGTGATTGATATATACCTGATTGTCATGTATAATTTACATACAAGTCCCTTGTAGAGTGGTATACCATATACCCAGGGCCTGAAATTTAAATGCTACCAGTGGCCCTGCAGCACTTATTGGGCCACCGACTTAAGTAGCACCTCAAAACATGTTCTAGGTCTGCCATTGCAGCCTGAATGCAGTTTTAAACTGCCATGTCGACTTAGCACTGAAACCCCCTTACCAAGCTTTAAACTCCCCTTTCTTTACATATACATCACTACTAAGGTAGCCCCTAGGTAGCCCATAGTGCACAGTGATATGCACTTATGAGGTTGGGCATATACTTCTAGGTTTTACGTGTCCTGGTAGTGAAAAACTCCCAAATTAATTTTTCACCACTCCCATAACTTAGCGGTGGGTATTCCTTATTAGATTTCATAAGCTGTAATTTCCAATTGAGAGCAGGTAGACCGGTCAAATTTGGTACCTATGAAAATGTAATGATACATTTTCTTTAATGGTAAAGTCAGATTTGTCATTACAATTTTTGAAAATGCCACTTTTAGAAAGTTCAAAACACAACATGAACACCTGACTCAGTACTAACCTACACTCCTACTATTTATGGAGTAACGGGCAGACTATTCTTTTATCTGTCCAAGTAAATTTTTTATTAAATAGTCTTTAAATTGATTCAAAACAATTTTTTCAAAAGACTGAAAAAGAAACACATATTTCTAAAATTGACACAGAAACCTTCACATATAAATAACACAATGCACAATCAAAAACAATTTGGACATACACCAAAGTGAAAATTATTTGCAACAAATTACAACAAGCAACAAGATCACTAAATGATAACACATTTAGATTTAACTAAATGCCTCTCAAAATGCCTCTTGAAAATGCCACATTTAGATTTAACTAAATGCCTCTCAAAATGCCTCTTGAAAATGCCAACGCGTTTCAAGACCCAGGCTGGATAGTACTGGGACTCTTGTCAGGGCTTCAAACAAATGATCGGGATATTCTGATTCTTGAAGTAGGAGCAGCCGCTCCAGTTCATTGATTCCACGCGTTTTTATCTATATGTCAGTTGACTCGTTCTACTGTAGCTTTAAAGCACCACGTGCACACTTTAAACTGTGTATAATTCTTGCGCAATGGCTGCAGAGCATGGATAGGAGCTATTCGGATTGGGACTCACAATTTTTAAATGAGTTTGTCCGATATTAGACTCATTGAACAAACTGGATTAACTCTCATCCGGCATCTCTCACTCTCTTTGAGTGAGAGATGCCGGGTGAGAGTTAATCATTGAACAAACTGGATTAACTCTCACCCGGCAACTCTCACTCTCTTTGAGAGTTAATCCAGTTTGTTCAATGAAGTCGATACAAAATCAATTCCAGTGAATGCGAGCACGCTCACTTTTGAGCAGAAGAAAAGCCTGCCTTTTGCAGAATCTAATATCGGACGAACTCAGTCATTTGAAAAAAAAATTGGAATCAATTTAAAGACTATTTAATAAAAATTTTACTTGGACAGATAAAAGAATAGTCTGCCCGTTACTCCATAAATAGTAGGAGTGTAGGTTAGTATGGAGCCAGGTGTTCATGTTGTGTTTTGAATTTTGAATATCCCTACCTGGCCCCGGTCCTTTGGGCTTAACCCCTATTGTTGTTACCTTTTAGAAAGTTGGCATTTGCCTTCCATTAGCCCTTTGTGCCTGTATCCTGTCTTGGGCCACATGACTGGGTGAAGCTGACAGTTAGACTTTGTGAATTCCTCCCAGACAATCACAGATTAGAGTGATTAGGAGTGTCTGAATGGGCCATCTGCTGTCAGGATGGGGGGTGGAACAGATCACAATAACACTTACACCCGAATCGCCTGTGCTCTGCCTTCGTACAAACGGCCTAACAACCCTATAGTGTCACTGCAGCCATCTTGGAACCAGGGGAGTCAGGAACTTCCATGCACTTTAAAGAACCTTTCCAGAAGCTTCTCCCACCTTCCAGATGAAGGTCCAGGGGTATAAAAATATGACCTTCAAACCCACAGTACACATCTGGAACTGTGGATACACCGCCAAGAATATAGACTGCTGTGCTGCTGAGATGACTGTCATTCAGCTGAACTGCAAGTCTGAAGGAGCTACTGCCCTGTTGTGCTCACCTGCTGCCCTCTTGCGTAGGGAAGGAGAACTAGACCTGCAACTTCATCTTGAACCCAGGTGTATGAAAGTTTCATATATTTAAGGTTACCCCCTCACATCCAATGCAGATGGTTATGAATCTAAAAGTGCACTGCAGCCGGTTGTCCAGGCCTCAGTACCAGCGCTTTCTCCCTAAAATTGATATGTGGGAATTGGCATTCTCAATTGACAAGTACTTTATACCCTTATACGTCCCTAGCATCTGGTACCAGTAATATCCAGGGCATGGGTGGTAAAGAGGTCCCCAGGGATAGCAGCATTCTTTGTGCTACCCTGAGTGACCCAGGTAAACTACTGACAGCATGTCTGCATTTACAGTCTGCAAGGACAGTAGAAACTTAGCAACTTTGACTTTGCCTTCACCATGTGTGGCATAGTACAGACATTGCTTTCAATGAGTCCAAGAGGCAGGGTGCCTTATAATAAAGGTATGGGCATATAAGCTTGAGTGTATATGTCCCTATAGTGGCATTTATCATTAAAGTGCGCTATAAATAATTGACAGTCCATAGGATAACAGGGGCTTGCACACGGGTAAACCCAGGGTCGCTATCTCCACTATAGTACCACCTAAATATGTTGATATAACCTTAGAGTTTTCCCACCTCATTCCCCATCATTCCTGTGCTCTGACTGGCAGCCCACTTTTGCTGCCACCAAGACAGTATTCTGATCTCCTGCCAGGCAGTGTGACCACTCCCAGGAGTCAGGAGCAAAGGCCTGGGCACCTCCTCCCTCTCAGGATGGCTAGCTCAGCGGCACATCATGGTAGTGAGATTTAAAGGCTAAACCAACTCTGATATGCATCAAGGCTGCCTCCCCATGCACATTTGCTCTCTGACAGATTGTACATTAGGTATTCAGGAGGTGTACACCCCCAGAAGGCTAGTCACACCTCTAGGGTGGGCTGTCTGGTTGGTACAGCTAAGGAAGACTTCTGCTGTTGTTAAAAAGTGGTAGAAATAGTGGGCTCTGGGTAGAAAAGGTGGCCTACACCCTGAGATATGATCACTTCAGGGACTGATTAGACACTGGGGCTAGTAGTCCATTGGCCACTTGCACTCACACCCCCACTGCCCTGGAATATAGTATTTAAGGGCCGCACCTGACACCAGACCCTGTGCTCTGATCCAATTTGCATCAAAGAGGACAAAGAAGAGGCATGAGTCGACGACAACAGGACTTACACAAACCAAAAGAGGAAGATTCTGGACATGTGACAACACTCCTCGATTGATGCTCGTCCTAGGCTAAAGGTCCCTCAGACAGAGGAACTCTGTGAGAGCCAGAAGCAACCTCAGACTCCCTGGACTAGTGACACTAGTTCCCTGCAAACTGCAGGTAAAACAATGCCCCGGTTCTGAAGAATCGCTAGCCATCAGGACCTCTAAGGTATCGTCAAACTCCAGATGATCCTGTGCATTGTGGAAACTGTAGGCCTGCCCTCCCAAAGATTTAGGCAGCTACCATGTTCCCTGGGACCACTGGAGGCCAAAGTAACCATCCACTGTGCTTACCCCTGCTAAGGTTTGTTGGTCGACAGTCCAGCACGACCTCTTTACTCGACACTACACCTAGAGATAACTCCATACAAATTTTGTCTGCCATCAGCAGCGCCCCTGTTTTTTGTGTTTTTTTAATCTTGTTCCCCACATCACTGTGTAATCGGTAAAAGCAGCTCTCCTGCAGCCCTAGTTCAGCGGCAGGGACAGCCAGGACAACTCTGCACCTGGGCTCCATGGGCCAGGTACAATTTAACTGACTGTTCTGCTCGTTTTCACACAGGTATCTTGTGGTTCTCCCAAATCTACTCAGTTTACCTATACTCTGACTCCTCATGCACTATATGTACATTGACTTTCAAATATTGTCATTTTCTTTTCTCATTGTTCAGTTCACCCCTGACCCTAATGCCAGAAGAATGCATTTTTTCATTATATCATTTTTCTTAACCTGTACTTTAAATACCAGGGAGACTGTTGGCTACTAAAGACTGAGTTGGTTAACTTAACTGTCATCTTACTTCAAAGAGAGATGTGCTGTGCTCATGGATTTACTGAATGCTGTGTTTGTCACTCTAACGCCCTACCTGCCCAGCCAATCTTCAATTCTCAAACCCTCCTTCCAACATTTGATAACTTCCCCAGCCACCTCCCTTATCTAGGCCAGAGAGGGGCATCAAAGTGCAGAGAATAAGTTATAACTATCATAGCCCATGATAGGTAGTGTGTATTTTTTTCTACAATCTATGTCCCAGGAGAATAAATCTACCTGATAATTCTTCCAAAGTCAAACTCCTTCTGTGACTTGAATCTTCATTATGCTTACCTTACCATATGTCTCCTGCTTTATACTGTGTTGATTTACATTGTTCTTTGTCTTGGATTTTCCACTCACACTGGGGCCTATTCACAAACTACATTTTGTAGTACATTTGTAGTACTGCATTAATACTACCAATGTACTACAAAATGCTATTGACAATGCAGAGATTCGCCTTTGTCTCCCATATCTTTATCTGTGCGAAGTCTTAGATATAGATATAACGTTTAGTAGTAAATGTGGTGGATAAATAGGGGAGTGCTGGAAAACAGGAAATGCTTACTGCAAAATTGGAGGGGTTAAGGAAGGAGTAAATAAGGGATTATGGAGGGATATGTCCTAGTCACAAACAGTACTTTTAAAGTTACTACAGTCAAAAACTACCCAAAACTGAAAACATTTACTCCAACAGAGACCTGGAGTGAGTCCAGCACAAAAAATTATCAACCACTGTTTCTGCAAGACACTTAAAATAAAGGGACTTAAAATAAATCCCCATAGGAAATAATTTGAAATTAAATTGAATGTTTAAACTAGTTTAAAATAAAGATGTTGTATATAGTTTCTGACAAATTATTTATTATAACTACAAGCGATATTTGCTCTCCGCTCCGCTCTCCTACTGTCACAATAAAGCAATCCCAAATTAAATTCACAGTAGTGTGCTGTACCTCACGGAGATGGAGAGAGTACAACAACAGGAGATTAGCGGAGGAGCCTCATCACCACTGATATTTTCCCTCTGTCACCCAGCTTTATGTCCAACAACCTGAGCATGCCTAGATCTGACCTGGCTGCTGAGCTGGCATCCTAGGTGACCTTCACCAACTCAATGTGGATTTGTTTAATAGTTTTTTTTATAAATACCAAGACCCAACACTATGGCTATACATCCAATCTACTCCCAGGCTTCCTTGCAACCCCTTAACTTCCAACACTATTCTCAGTGGACCAGCATGGCCCCTCCTCACCTACAAATTACATTTAAATAAATAATAAAAATATGATATATTTGGTGTGCTGTATGTGATAATTTATACCAACATAAAGACACATTTGCATATAATTACCATTATATAAAAATTTACTTTAAATGTAAATATTTTATATATACATATATATATATTATCTACTGGCGGTCGCCAGTAGATAGTTATAGTTAGGACCTATTTTCCATAGGAAATATGCAACATTCTATTTGAAATAACGTTGGCGCCGGTTGACGAATCTTCGCGAAAGTTTCCAACTTGTTGGGGCGCTCCGGTCTGCTCCTATCCTGAAAGTCTCGGGGTGATTCGTCAAGCGGGGGCCGAGAAAAAAGGGGGTCCCAAAACGTGTTTTCCCCATTCATTTTTCCATAGGAACCTTTCATCGCAGCTACAGCCCGAACTGCTGAACGGAATTACACCAAATTTGGCAAAGAGGTAGCCCTTGGTTCAGTGTCGTGCCTTTTGCTTAAATAGTGTAAATCCGTTAAGTAGTTCCTGAGAAAATCAAAAGTAAAATCACATATATATCTGGGCGGAGCCTAACCACACATGACATCGTGAGATCTGATTGGCTGTCAGCACTTCATCCTGGAATTGCTGGCAGCCATCTTGGGACCAATATACATGAAAGTACCCCATTGAAATGCATTGTAGTGAATCAAAGATTTTGAGGGTTACCAAAAGGAGAACTATAAAGGGTGATAACAGACTTTAGTTACATTAGAATTCATTTGTTGATGGTACCATACTAATTTCAGGAATTGTGGTGTGTTCTAAGGTGATTTTACCCTGTGAAAAACCTTCTGCTGGGATATCATGAATCATGTTTGAGAGAAAACTATTTTCACATGCTTGTCCCATACAGTTTTGGAAGGTGCTCCAGAAGCTAAAATGAGAGCATATTTTCTGTAAATTCACATTATCTTTCTCAGTCATGTGAGAATGAAGTCTGACATTCTCAGTTAAACATGTACATCCAACAAGGGCAGAGACTGTCAGTTGATTCCTTTGTGTTCTACTGCAGCTTCCCAGAGTGTTCTAAAGAACAACTAGAGTGCTAACAGCCTTACTTATGACAAAAGTATGGCACACCTGAAGCCATCTTGATTGGAATAAACTTGTAACACTTAAAACATTTTATTTAAAAAGGAACAAAATGATGGGGTTCATTTTGTCATAGAAATTATGGTTAGTGCTGTAGAAAGAAAAATTAGGACATGTTTCAAGTGTGATCTCAAATATCTTCCTGTTATATTTCAACAGGAGCAGCCTGCCAGTTGATGCCTTTGTGTTCTACTGCAGCTTCCCAGAGTGTTCTAAAGAACAACTAGAGCGCTAACAGTCTTACTTATGACAAAATTATGGCACACCTGAAGCCATCTTGATTGGAATAAACCGGTAACACTTAAAACATATAATTTAAAAAGGAACAAAATGAGGGGGTTCTTTTTGAAATAGAAATTATGGTTAGTGCTGCAGAAAGAAAAATGAGGGCATGTTTTAAGTGAGATCTCAAATCCTCTTCTATTTCATTAGAAAATTCTGACATGCAGACTGAAACAATCACTTTCAATACCAGCAGCAGACTTCCAGTTAACTCCCTGGTGAGCAGTAGCTTTACTACAGTGATCTAATGAGCAACTAGAGTGCTAACATTCTGAATTTATGGCAAATGTGAGACACATCTGAATGCCTTCTTGATGGAATCAAAGTAAAAAACTGAAAGCATTTCCTACTGAGGAGACTGCAGTAAATGAGGAAATTAGGAAACTTCATAACAAAGAAGTCTTCCAAGATGGCCACCAGTGAAAAAAGAGCCCAAATGTAGCACAAATATTACCCAGATGTAGCCCACATATAGCCCAATGACAAAAGTGTGCAAAACACTTTTTATTTTTAGTTTTTGCAGTTTTATGTAGTGCAGACTGGTCAGGTATTGGAGCGTTGCATCTTAAAACATGACCCACCTACACTACAAAAACACCACTGCACTACCCTAAACCCTAAAACACTACCCCAGCACGACCCCCTACACTACACAAGCACCACTGAATTATCCTAAACCCTAAAACACTACCCCCAGCACGACCCCCTACACTACACAAACACCACTGCACTACCCTAAACCCTAAAACACTACCTCCCAGCACGACCCCCTACTCTACCCAAACACCACTGCACTACCCTAAACCCTAAAACACTACCCCCAGCACGACCCCCTACACTACACAAGCACCACTGCACTACCCTAAACCCTAAAACACTACCCCCAACACGACCCCCTACACTACCCAAACACCACTGCACTACCCTAAAACATGACCCCTAAACTACACAAACACCACTGCACTACCCTAAACCCTAAAACACTACCCCCAGCACGACCCCCTACACTACACAAGCACCACTGCACTACCCTAAACCCTAAAACACTACCCCCAGCACGACCCCCTACACTGCCCGAACACCACTGCACTGCCCTAAACCCTGAAACACCAGTCCCTGCATGACCCCCTACACTGCCCGAACACCACTGCACTGCCCTAAACCCTGAAACACCACCCCTAGCACGATCCCCTACACTGCCCGAACACCACTGCACTGCCCTAAACCCTGAAACACCACCCCCTTCACGACCCCCTACACTGCCCGAACACAACTGCACTGCCCTAAACCCAGAAACACCACCCCCAGCACGACCCCGTGCACTGCCCTAAACCCTGAAACACTACCCCCAGCAAGACCCCCTACACTGCCCGAACACCACTGCACTGCCCTAAACCCTGAAACATCACCCCCAGCAAGACCCCCTACACTGCCCGAACACCACTGCCCTAAACCCTGAAACACCACCCCCAGCACGACCCCCTTCACTGCCCGAAAACCACTGCTCTGCCCAAAACCCTGAAACACCAGCCCCAGCACGACCCCCTACACTGCCCGAACACCACTGCACTGCCCTAAACCTTGAAACACCAGCCCCAGCACGACCCCCTACACTGCCCGAACACCACTGCACTGCCCTAAACCCTGAAACATCACCCCCAGCAAGACCCCCTACACTGCCCGAACACCACTGCCCTAAACCCTGAAACACCACCCCCAGCATGACCCCCTACACTGCCCGAACACCACTGCTCTTCCCAAAACCCTGAAACACCAGCCCCAGCACGACCCCCTACACTGCCGAACACCACTACACTGCCCTAAACCTTGAAACACCAGCCCCAGCACGACCCCTAAACTGCGCGAACACCACTGCACTGCCCTAAACCCTGAAACACCAGCCCCAGCACCACTGCCTACACTGCCCGAACACCACTGCACTGCCCTAAACCCTGAAACACCAGCCCCAGCACGACACCCTACACTGCCCGAACACCACTGCACTGCCCTAAACCGTGAAACACCAGCCTCAGCACGACCCCCTACACTGCCCGAACACCACTGCACTGCCCTGAACCCTGAAACACCAGTCCCAGCACGACCCCCTACACTGCCCAAACACCACTGCACTGTCCTAAACCCTGAAACACCACCCCCTGCACGACCCCCTACACTACACAAACACCACTGCACTACCCTAAACCCTAAAACACTACCTCCCAGCACGACCCCCTACTCTACCCAAACACCACTGCACTACCCTAAACCCTAAAACACTACCCCCAGCACGACCCCCTACACTACACAAGCACCACTGCACTACCCTAAACCCTAAAACACTACCCCCAACACGCCCCCCTACAATGCCCTAACACCACTGCACTACCCTAAAACAGGACCCCTAAACTACACAAACACCACTGCACTACCCTAAACCCTAAAACACTACCCCCAGCACGACCCCCTACACTACACAAGCACCACTGCACTACCCTAAACCCTAAAACACTACCCCAGCACGACCCCCTACACTGCCCGAACACCACTGCACTGCCCTAAACCCTGAAACACCAGTCCCTGCATGACCCCCTACACTGCCCGAACACCACTGCACTGCCCTAAACCCTGAAACACCACCCCTAGCACGATCCCCTACACTGCCCGAACACCACTGCACTGCCCTAAACCCTGAAACACCACCCCTTCACGACCCCCTACACTGCCCGAACACAACTGCACTGCCCTAAACCCAGAAACACCACCCCCAGCACGACCCCGTGCACTGCCCTAAACCCTGAAACACTACCCCCAGCAAGACCCCCTACACTGCCCAAACACCACTGCACTGCCCTAAACCCTGAAACATCACCCCCAGCAAGACCCCCTACACTGCCCGAACACCACTGCCCTAAACCCTGAAACACCACCCCCAGCACGACCCCTACACTGCCCGAAAACCACTGCTCTGCCCAAAACCCTGAAACACCAGCCCCAGCACGACCCCCTACACTGCCCGAACACCACTGCACTGCCCTAAACCTTGAAACACCAGCCCCAGCACGACCCCCTACACTGCCCGAACACCACTGCACTGCCCTAAACCCTGAAACATCACCCCCAGCAAGACCCCCTACACTGCCCGAACACCACTGCCCTAAACCCTGAAACACCACCCCCAGCATGACCCCCTACACTGCCCGAACACCACTGCTCTTCCCAAAACCCTGAAACACCAGCCCCAGCACGACCCCCTACACTGCCGAACACCACTACACTGCCCTAAACCTTGAAACACCAGCCCCAGCACGACCCCTACACTGCGCGAACACCACTGCACTGCCCTAAACCCTGAAACACCAGCCCCAGCACCACTGCCTACACTGCCCGAACACCACTGCACTGCCCTAAACCCTGAAACACCAGCCCCAGCACGACCCCCTACACTGCCCGAACACCACTGCACTGCCCTAAACCATGAAACACCAGCCTCAGCACGACCCCCTACACTGCCCGAACACCACTGCACTGCCCTGAACCCTGAAACACCAGTCCCAGCACGACCCCCTACACTGCCCAAACACCACTGCACTGTCCTAAACCCTGAAACACCACCCCCTGCACGACCCCCTACACTGCCCAAACACCACTGCACTGCCCTAAATCCTGAAACACCACCCCCTGCACGACCCCCTACACTGCCCAAACACCACTGCACTGCCCTAAACCCTGAAACACCACCCCAGCACGATCCCCTACACTGCCCGAACACCACTGCACTGCCCTAAACCCTGAAACACCACCCCCTGCACGACCCCTACACTGCCCGAACACTACTGCACTGCCCTAAACCGTGAAACACCAGCCTCAGCACGACCCCCTACACTGCCTGAACACCACTGCACTGCACTGCCCTAAACCGTGAAACACCAGCCTC
Organism: Calotriton arnoldi; assembly: GCA_963921515.1. NCBI lineage: Eukaryota > Metazoa > Chordata > Amphibia > Caudata > Salamandridae > Calotriton > Calotriton arnoldi. The sequence goes on along the minus strand of CAWUFW010015767.1, from coordinate 275,440 downwards.
AGCACGACCCCCTACACTGCCTGAACACCACTGCTCTGCCCTGAACCCTGAAACACCAGCCCCAGCACGACCCCCTACACTGCCCGAACACCACTGCACTGCCCTAAACCCTGAAACACCACAGCCTGCACGACCCCCTACACTGCCCGAACACTACTGCACTGCCCTAAACCCTGAAACACCATCCCCAGCACGACACCCTACACTGCACGAACACCACTGCACTGCCCTAAACCCTGAAACACTACCCCCAGCAAGACCCCCTACACTGCCCGAACACCACTGCACTGCCCTAAACCCTGAAACATCACCCCCAGCAAGACCCCCTACACTGCCCGAACACCACTGCCCTAAACCCTGAAACACCACCCCCAGCAAGACCCCCTACACTGCCCGAACACCACTGCACTGCCCTAAACCCTGAAACATCACCCCCAGCAAGACCCCCTACACTGCCCGAACACCACTGCTCTAAACCCTGAAACACCACCCCCAGCAAGACCCCCTACACTGCCCGAACACCACTGCACTGCCCTAAACCCTGAAACACCAGCCTCAGCTCGATCCCCTACACTGCCCGAACACCACTGCACTGCCCTAAACCCTGAAACACCACCCCCTGCACGACCCCCTACACTGCCCAAACACCACTGCACTGCCCTAAATCCTGAAACACCACCCCCTGCACGACCCCCTACACTGCCCAAACACCACTGCACTGCCCTAAACCCTGAAACACCACCCCCTGCACGACCCCCTACACTGCACGAACACTACTGCAGTGCCCTAAACCCTGAAACACCACCCCCAGCACGACCCCCTACACTGCACGAACACCACTGCACTGCCCTAACCCCTGAAACACTACCCCCAGCAAGACCCCCTACACTGCCCGAACACCACTGCACTGCCCTAAACCCTGAAACATCACCCCCAGCAAGACCCCCTACACTACACAAACACCACTGCCCTAAACCCTGAAACACCACCCCCAGCAAGACCCCCTACACTGCCCGAACACCACTGCACTGCCCCAAACCCTGAAACACCACCCCCAGCACGACCCCCTACACTGCCCAAACACCACTGCTCTGCCCAAAACCCTGAAACACTAGCCCCAGCACGACCCCCTACACTGCCCGAACACCACTGCTCTGCCCAAAACCCTGAAACACCAGCCCCAGCACGACCCCCTACACTGCCCGAACACCACTGCACTGCCCTAAACCCTGAAACACCACCTCCAACACAACCCCCTACACTGCCTGAACACCATTGCTCTGCCCTAAACCCTGAAACACTAGCCACAGCACGACCCCCTACACTGCCTGAACACCACTGCACTGCACAAAACCCTGAAACACCACCCCAGCACGACCCCCTACACTGCCCGAACACTACTGCACTGCCCTAAACCCTGAAACACCAGCCACAGCAAGACCCCCTACACTGCCCGAACACCACTGCACTGCCCTAAACCCTGAAACACCAGCCCCAGCACAACCACCTACACTGCCCGAACACCACTGCACTGCCCTAAACCCTGAAACACCAGCCCCAGCACGACCCCCTACACTGCCCGAACACCACTGCACTGCCCTAAACCCTGAAACACCAGCCCCAGCACGACCCCCTACACTGCTCGAATACCACTGTACTGCCCTAAACCCTGAAACACCAGCCCCAGCATGACCCCCTACACTGCCCGAATACCACTGCACTGCCCAAAACCCTGAAACACCACCCCCTGCACGACCCCCTACACTGTCCTGACACCACAGCACTGCCCTAAACCCTGAAACACCACCCCCTACACTGCCCAAACACCACTGCACTGCCCTAAACCCTGAAACACCACCCCCAGCACGACCCCCTTTACTGCTCGAACACCACTGCACTGCCCCAAACCCTGAAACCCCTAGCACGACCCCCTACACTGCCCGAACACCACTGCCCTAAACCCTGAAACACCACCCCCTGCACGACCCCTATACTGCCCGAACAACTGCACTGCCCTAAACCCTGAAACACCACCCCCTGCACGACCCCCTACACTTCACGAACACCACTGCACTGCCCTAAACCCTGAATCACCACCCCCAGCATGACCCCCTACACTGCCCGAACACCACTGCACTGCCCTAAACCCTAAAACACCACCCCAGCACGACACCCTACACTGCCCGAACACCACTGCACTGCTCTAAACCCTAGAACACTACCCCCAGCATGACCCCCTACAATACCCGAACACCACTGCACTACCCTAAACCCTAAAAAACTCCCCCAGCACGACCCCCTACACTACCCGAACACGACTGCACTGCCCTAAACCCTCAAACACTCCCCCCAGCACGACCCCCTACACTACCCAAACACCACTGCACTGCCCTAAACCCTAAAACACTCCCCCAGCACGACCCCCTACACTACCCGAACACCACTGCACTGCCCTAAACCCTAAAACACTATCCCTCGCATGACCCCCTACACTACCCAAACACCAATGCACTACCCTAATCCCTAAAACACTACCCCCACACGACCCCCTACACTACCCAAAGACCACTGCACTACCCTAAACCCTAAAACACTTCCCCCACACGACTCCCTACACTTCCCAAAGACCACTGCACTACCCTAAACCCTAAAACACAACCTCCTACACTACACAAACACCACTGCACTACCCTAAAACACTACCCCCTACACTACACAAACACCACTGCACTACCCTAAACACTAAAAAACTACCCCCAGCACGAACCCCTACACTATCCAAACACCACTGCACTACCCTAAACCCTAAAACACTACCCCAGCAGTACCCCCTACACTACCCAAACACCACTGCACTACCCTAAACCCTAAAACACTACCCCCAGCAGTACCCCCTACACTACCCAAACACCATTGCACTACCCTAAACCCTAAAACACTACCCCCAGCATTGCCCCCTACACTACCCAAACACCACTGCACTACCCTAAACCACTATCCCCAGCACGACCCCCTACACTACCCAAACACCACTGCACTACTCTAAACCCTAAATCTACCCCCAGCATGACCCCCTACACTACACAAACACCACTGCACTACCCTAAACCCTAAAACAATACCCCCAGCACGACCCTCTTCTCTACCTAAACACAACTGCAACATTTGTTACAGGCGTTGCAACGGAGGCCTGTGGTGCTTACTGGAAGTACCTGGTGGGCTAGTTGGGCCCCAGGGACCCTCGGGATTCAAGGTGACCTAATCCCCCAACTTAAAACGCGCCACGGGGCGCGTTTGCACAGTTGTGAAGGGAGGGGGCGGGGCCTCAGGTGACATGTGCGCAAACACGCCCTATGGTGCGTTTTAAGTTGGGGAATTAATTCCCTTTGAATCCTGAGGGACCCTGGGGGCCAACTAGCCCACCAGGTACCTTCAGTAAGCACAACAGAGTTGCGTTGCAGAGAGGTGAAAAAACGTGCGTGGCCTCGGAACGCCTCTCTGCAACTCAGCTCTGTGGTCCTAACTCTAGGTACCTGGGGGGCTAGTTGGGCCCCAGGGACCCTCAGGATTCAAGGGGACTTAATCCCGCAACTTAAAACGTGCCACGGGGCGCGTTTGCACACATGTCACCTCAGGACCCCCTCCCTTCACCACTGTGCAAACGCGCCCTGTAGCACGTTTTAAGAGGTAGTTTTAATCCCCCTGCCCTATTATGTACTAGGGACTTGCAGAGGAGGTCATGCTAATCACAGGGGTATCCCAACGCATATTGTTCCCTAGTGTATGCAGGTGTTTTCACTGTATTCTAAGTGTCTTTTAGCATAGCACTGGCTCTGGTTAATCAGAGTCAGTTACCACCAGTACCCGTCCGAAAAAGTTGTGGGCACAGGATGATTTTGCAACAAGGCCTCTTTCTGCTCCTCTGTTGGTTCTTTCTGCACATCTTTTGCTTCTTTCTGTGCGTTTTTTCTTCTTTCTTCACATGTCCTACCTCTTTAGGCATAGTTAGAAACTAGCATTTAAAAAACCTTTGAAATTCACTTAAAAAATCATAGGTTTCAGGCACGTTATAGTTAGAAATTAGCATTTAAAAAACCTTTGAAATTCACTGAAAAAACCATAGGTTTCAGACACGTTATAGTTAGAAATTAGCATTTAAAAAACATTTGAAATTCACTGAAAAAACCATAGGTTTTAGGGACAGTTATAGTTAGTTGGACATTTCACTCGTACAAAACCATAGAAATTCCCCCGTTATAGTTAGTTCAGCTAACTATAACTCGCGCCCCCGCAATGCACTGCTGATGACGTCACATATTACATCACTCATGACATGGTCAGTGACATCACTGATGACATCACTGATGACATCTCAAATGACATCACTGATGACATCATCCATGTTATAATTTCATGCATCTTCTCACACCCTAATATAACTTTTGATACACCCACTCTAAATTACAGACTGCCATTCTCAAAACCATAGACACTTCAACACCAAAAACTACATACCCACTCACTGATTCTTAGGTCTACACACACACATCCACTCACTCACCCGTACAGTCACTCATACTTACAGTCACTCAGTACAGGACTATCATATGCACTCATACACCTATATAAACACTCACACACCGCCACTCATCCATAGAGGTACTCACACACCTAGTCAGTCATGCAAAAAATTTATCACACAACCATTTACTCACCTATACAGTTATACACACACCAGCTCACTTACTCATACAAATACTAGCACATTCTTACGCTCTTATACAATAACTGATACAAGCACACACGCATCCATACAGCCACTCTCACAATCACACACTCTCACTTATAGCCATTTAAATACTCTAACACACATATATACTGCCCTTTACATATGTAGTTACTCGCACATGTACCACTGAGATATACATTCACTCACTAACACACCCATACACACACTCACCCTCCCAAGCAGTCCATCACAGATGCACTCTTGAAATCATGCACCCAGTGAATCACCCACTCACACATCTATGTACAGAGTCACACACACCCCACCCACACAAACACTCAGGCAGCCATACAGATACTCAGAGAACCAATCAATAACCCATATAGACACTCATGTAGCTATTCGCAAATCCATGCATCCACTTACACACCAACAAACAGACGGATACAGACATTCACACAGTTTAGTCACTAACCCCTGCATTCAGTAAGATACGTTTAATCACTCACTTGTAGAGTCAATCACTCACATACTAAATCATCCATTCAGACACTTATACACCCACTCATTCTTCAATACGCCTTTCCCTATATATATTAAACATATTTAAACTTTACAGAAACACACAGTCACTGGATGATGTCATCAGTGATGTCATCAGTGATGTCATTTGATATGTCAACAGTGATGTCATCAGTGATGTCACTGACCATGTCATGAGTGATGTAATATGTGACGTCATCAGCAGTGCATTGTGGGGCGCGAATTATAGTTAGCTGAACTAACTATAAAGGGGGAATTTCTATGGTTTTGTACGAGTGAAATGTCCAACTAGCTATAACTGTCCCTAAAACCTATGTTTTTTTCAGTGAATATATATATATATATTATCTACTGGCGGTCGCCAGTAGATAGTTATAGTTAGGACCTATTATCCATAGGAAATCCGCGACATTCTATTTGAAATAACTCTTGCGCCGGTTGACGAATCTTCGCGAAAGCTTCCAACTTGTTGGGGCGCTCCGCTCCTACCCTGAAAGTCTCGGGTTGATTCGTCAAGCAGGGGCCGAGATAAAAGGGGGGTCCCAAAACGCGTTTTCCCCATTCATTTTTCCATTGGAACCTTTAGTCGCAGCTACAGCCCGAACTGCTGAACGGAATTACACCAAATTTGGCAAAGAGGTAGCCCTTGGTTCAGTGTCGTGCATTTTGCTTAAATGGTGTAAATCCGTTCAGTAGTTCATGAGAAAATCAAAAGTAAAGTCACATATATATCTATGGCCGAGTAGGGTCCGCGTATCCTGAGCGCACCCTGCGCGCTCCGTCCCGATCACGAGCTGCATGCTAATTGGCTGTCAAGTGGCTGTCAACACTCCAAATCAGGAAGTGTTGGCAGCCATTTTGTCCCTCGGTAGAACCGAGGGACAGAAACAAGTGCGCAAAGCGCAAAAAGGGGGCAGGGTAGAAACACCCTGACCCCCTAGGTCTGCTCAGGGGGTCCCACAAGGACCCCCTGGGCAGAAAAAAGCATTATTTTTTTTCAAAATCAGCGGGATGCGCTTAGGGTGCGCGGATCCCACAGATTAAAAAAAAAAAAACACAAGAAACAAGTGCGCAAAACGCACAAAGGAGGCAGGGTAGAAACACCCTGACCCCCTATGTCTGCTCAGGGGGTCCCACAAGGACCCCCTGGGCAGAAAAAAGCAACAAACCCCCCCCCAAAAAAAGACCGGCATCCTGCCGAGGCCCCGCCCCCTCCCTGCAGCAGTCTGCAAACGCGCCCCCTGGCGTGTTTTAAGAAGGGGAAGTAATTCCCCTTGAATACTGGGGGTCCCTGGGGGCCAACTAGCCCACCAGGAACCTCCGGTATGCACCAGGGGGCTGCGTTGCAGAGAGGTATACAGAGGCCACGCCCCTTTTTACACCTCTCTGCAACGCAGCTCTGTGGCGCTTTTTAGAGGTACATGGTGGGCTAGTTGGACTCCAGGGACCCTCAGTATTCAAGGGGACTTAATTCCCCAACTTAAAACGCGCCACGGGGCAGTTTGCACAGTGGTGAAGGGAGGGGGCGGGGCTTCAGGTGACATGTGTGCAAACAGGCCCCGTGGCGCATTTTAAGATGGGGAATGAAATCCCCTTCAATCCTGAGGGTCCCTGGGGGCGAACTAGCCCACAAGGTACATCCAGAAAGCACCACAGAGCTGCGTTGCAGAGAGGTGTAAAAAGGGGCATGGCCTCTGAACACCTCTCTGCAACGTAGCTCCCTGGCGCATACTGGAGGTACAGGGTGGGCTAGTTGGACCCCAGGGACCCTCATGATTCAAGGGGACTTAATCCCCCAACTTAAAACGCGCCACGGGGCGCGTTTGCACAGATGTCACCTCAGGCCCCGCCCCTCCCTTCACCATTGTGCAAATATTCCTCTAAAATCAGCCGAACTACGAATTCCGATTTACTCACCTGTTATCAGGAGAGACCTCAGTGCTGCATCTTTCAGCGCAGTACTGATCCTGAAAAGTAATTTTAACCGTACTTACCAGTAACTTATATTTCCTTCCATAGGAATCCATTGTCTGGTTTTCAGCAGAAAAGTTTCAAAGTGTTGATTTTCACAAACTACAAATATTCCTTAAAAATCGCCTGTATGACTTAAACGCATTCTTTCAACTGTTTACAGGAGATGCACCAGTGCTGGATCCAGGATCCACCACTGAGTAAGAAAAAGTAACGATAACACTACTTACCTGCTAAGTGAATTTCCTCCCATAGGATAACGTTGGTGATTCTATGTGAAAAAGTTTCTAAGTGTCAACTTTTAAAATACAATAATATTCCTTAAAAATCACTACTGTAACCAAAACGCTTTTACTCAACTGTTTACAGGCGATGTCCCAGGACTGAATCTAGGATCCAGTCCTGTGGTTAGAAAAGTAATCCATAAAGTAACTAATTGCATTTAGCTAGAAATTCACATTGAGCTCAATGTTGCATTGTGTTTGAAATTGTGTTGCCCATTGCAACAACTGTAACTACTGTACTTAAAAGTCTATTGCCTATTTGCAAAGTATTTAAACTAAAGTAATTCATTCTGAGAAAGTATATTTTGTAATGTAATGTATAATGTAATTACAATATAATTTAAAAAATAAAATATCTAAAAATAAATAGTTTAAAAAAATGTAGTAAATCAGTATCAAAAAAAATAAATATAACAATTAATACATTTAAAAATTGTCATTTACAAAACCTTTGAAATTCACTGAAAAAAACCATATGTTTCAGACATGTTATAGTTAGGAATTAGCATTTAAAAAACCTTTGAAATTCACTGAAAAAACCATAGGTTTCAGGCTTGTTATAGTTAGGAATTAGCATTTTAAAAACCTTTGAAATTCACTGAAAAAACCATAGGTTTCAGGACTGTTATAGTTAGGGTTTAGCATTTAAAAAACCTTTGAAATTCACTGAAAAAACCATAGGTTTTAGGGAAAGTTATAGTTAGTTGGACATTGCACTCGTACAAAACCTGTGAAATTCCCCCGTTATAGTTAGTTCAGCTAACTATAACTCGCGCCCCAGCAATGCACTGCTGATGACGTCACATATTACATCACTCATGACATGGTCAGTGACATCACTGATGACATCACTGATGACATCTCAAATGAGATCACTGATGACATCATCCATGTGAGAATTTAATGCATCTTCTCACACCCTAATATAACTTTTGATACACCCACTCTAAATTACAGACTGCCATTGTCAAAACCATAGACACTCCAACACCAATAACTACATACCCACTCACTGATTCTTAGGTCTTCACACACACATCTACTCACTCACCCGTACAGTCACTCATACTTACAGTCACTCAGTACAGGACTATCATATGCACTCATACACCTATATAAACACTCACACAACGCAACTCATCCATAGAGGTACTCACACACCTAGTCAGTCATGCAAATAATTAATCACACTCCAATTTACTCACCTATACAGTTATACACACCAGCTCACTTATTCATAAAAATACTAGCACATTCTTACGCTCCTATGCAAACACTGATACAAGCACACACTCATCCATATAGCCACTCTCACAATCACACACTCTCACTTATAGCCATTTATATACTCCAACACACATATATACTGCCTTTCACATATGTAGTTACTCACACATGTACCACTGAGATATACATTCAATCACTAACACACCCATACACACACTCACCCACCCATACAGTCCATCACAGACGCACTCTTGAAACCATGCACCCAGTGAATCACACACTCACACATCTATGCACAGAGTCACACACACCCCACCCACACAAACACTGAGGCACCCATATAGATACTCAGAGAACCAATCCATAACCCATATAGACACTCATTTAGCTAGTCAGAAACCCATGCAGCTGCTTACACAACAACAGACAGACGGATACAGACATTCACACAGTTTAGTCACTCACCCATGCATCCAGTAAGATACGTTTAATCACTCACTTATAGACTCAGTCACGCACCTACTAAATTATCCATTCAGATGCTTATACACCCACTCATTCTTCAATACGCCTTTCCCTATATATATTAAACATATTTAAACTTTACAGAAACACACAGTCACTGGATGATGTCAGTGATGTCATCAGTGATGTCACTGACCATGTCATGAGTGATGTAATATGTGACGTCATCAGCAGTGCATTGCGGGGGCGCGAGTTATAGTTAGCTGAACTAACTATAATGGGGGAATTTCACAGGTTTTGTACGAGTGCAATGTCCAACTAACTATAACTTTCCCTAAAACCTATGGTTTTTTCAGTGAATATATATATACATACATACACACACATATACACATATATACATATATACATACAAATGTACCCATGCATATACACATTAGGGGTGGGCAGTAAACTCTGCTCCTCTGCCAGAGTTCTCAGAGTTTTGCCCATCCTGAGCTGTGCTTGGAGCATGGAGTTCTGGAAAAACTTTGGCAACCATCACGTGGGTGAGTTTTTTCTCACACACGTCTCACCAACATTAAGTTGGCAAGCACAAGCAGCTAGACTGCCTCTTGGTGAGATTTCTCAATGTGGGTGGTCACGGAAAGTCACCAATGCTCGCGTTCAGAAAGCTGCCGCTTACGTTGTAAACGATTCAGCTCAGTTAGAAAATCTACTCCAGTGGCAGAAAGAAGCAGCACTCCCTGGCACATTGCCTGGTGCCGTTCATGCAAATTTTACAGTGTGGGACAAGCTCCTGCCATCAAAAATCAGTGCACGCAGCTTGAGGTACCAAACTCTGCTGCTCTCGGAACTTGCAGAGTTTTTAGGCAAATGCTTGGAAGTCCACAGAGTGAAACTCCATGAGTTCCACCCACCCATAATACACATCTATGTACATGTATCTGGATCACACATTAAATTCGCAGTAGTGTGCTGTACCTCACGGAGAGGGAGAATGTACACCAACAGGAGAGTCGCGGAGGAGCCTCATCACCACTGATATTTTCCCTCTGTCACCCAGCTTTGTGTCCAACAACCTGAGCATGCCTGGATCTGACATTGGCTCCTGAGCTGGCATTCTAGGTGACCTTCACCAACTCAATGTGGATTTGTTGCATAGTTTTTTTTATAAATACCAAGACCCAACACTATGGCTATACATCCAATCTACTCCCAGGCTTCCTTGCAACCCCTTAACTTCCAACACTAGTCTCAGTGGACCAGCATGCCCCCCCTCCTCACCTACAAATTAAGTTTAAATAAATCATACAGTATAACATATGATATATCTTGGTATGCTGTATGTGATAATTTATACCAACAAAAAGACACATTTGCATATAATTACCATTATTTAAAAATGTACTTTAAATGTAAATGTTTTATATATATTCGTTCTTGGACTGAGGAATTGCAGTTGCGAAGGCGTTCGCATATATATATATATATTAACTGAAAAAACCATAGGTTTCAGGCACGTTATAGTTAAAAATTAGCATTTAAAAAACCTTAGAAATTCACTGAAAAAACCATAGGTTTCAGGGGCGTTATAGTTAGTTGGACATTTCACTCGTACAAAACCATAGAAATTCCCCCGTTATAGTTAGTTCAGCTAACTATAACTTGCGCGCCTGCGATGACGTCACATATTACATCACTCATGACATGGTCAGTGTCATCACTCATCACATCACTGATGACATCTCAAATGACATCACTGATGACATCACTGATGACATCATCCTTGTGATAGAGTGGCAGACCTCCTCTCACCCTAATATTACCTTTGATACACACACTCAAAAATACAAACTAACATTTTCAAAACAATGGACATACCAATACCAGTTACAACACACCTATTCAGTAATTCCAAGATCTACACACAAATCCACTCATTCACCAACAGTCCCTATACAGTCACTCATACATGTACTCACTCATCATATGTACTCATACACCTATACATCCTGTTACACACTGCCACTCATCCATAGAGTTACTCACACACATAGTCACACATGCAAACAAAGTATCAAACATCCATTTACTTGCATATACAGTTATACACACACTACCATACTTACTTCTACATAAACTTACACATACTTACTCTCTTAAACAATCACTTATAGAAACACCTACTTATTTGTACAGGAACTCTTCCAATCTCTCACTCTCACATATACTCACTTATATATACGAATACTCACATATACTAGTTTAAAACATATGTAGTTACTCATAAAGACACTATTGAGACAATCATTCACTCACTAACACACCCATACACATACTCATCCACCTATACAGTCCTGCACACATGCTGTCTTCAACACATACAAACAGTGAGTCACTCATTCATGCATCTATGCACTAAGTAATACCCCCCACCGAACCATACAGACACTCAGACACTCATACTGATACTCAAAAAAACAACTAATAACCCATATAGACACTCATGTAGCTACTCACCAACCCATGCACCCACTTATACACAAAGTGAGAGACTGATACAGATATTTTCATATTTAAACATTACTCACTAACCCATGTATTCACTAAGATACACTTAGTCAGTTATACAATCAATTTTACAAAATAAAATCATCCATTTAGACACTTATATACCCATTTATTCTTCCATCGACCTTGAGATATACATATATAAAACATATTTAATTTTCAGAAAAACACACATTCACTGGATGATGTCATCAGTGATGTCATCAGTGATGTCATTTGAGATGTCATCAGTGATGTCATGAGTGATGTCACTGACCATGTTGATGGAGCAAGGACTCACAATTGAGACTTGCTTGTATGCAATCTCCTCATAGTATTAATTTATTAAAAGTTGTATTGTCTATATTAATCCTTGCATACACTACACGAATAGTGAGGATGCTTGCCTATGTGTTTTACTAATGAATAACGCTTGTCCGTAATCTAAAATGGCCACTAAAGCGCGGGAAACTTTATGCGCATGTCTCAACCATATCACGTGTTGTGACATCTCTTCTTGCTTGGTGGGAAACTTCTGCTTCTGCGCAGTGTGCATTAAAATGGCTGCTTGATGTTTTCACATGCTTCAGCTTGCTCTCATGTCATTATTAAACTGTCGTTTCTTTAACGCTACTAATGCGGGATAGAATTTATAATTAAATGGGAATAGAGTAGAAAGAGTGGGCATACAGTGAAACATTTTATTTTTGATTTTAATGTTTTCTTCTTTGACTTTTATTAGTTCGCAAACTTGGGCCTGGGTTTGGTGAACTGAAAGCTTGTGTGACAAAGATTCTGCACATGCGCCCTGAAATGATTGAACAGAAGGAAAGAGATGAAGTCAACTTGGACATTACCCAAGGCCATGACCTGCTGGCCGACACCACTACATACCAAGATGTTCTCGCTGAAATGAAACATTTTATATGAATAAATTGTAAATTTTGTCATGAGACGGGTGGGAAATAAAGCAAATGTATTAAATTGAATGGGCGGTAGTTTAAAAACAATGGGCTTCAGAATTCAAACCAAATCAATATGGTGTGAGAATCCACCCCCTGTCCCTGTCCAATCAGAAATAGTGGTCCCATACTTTAGCAACATTATGGGGAGGTACATGGGCGTAGAAGGGTATAACAGATATAGAATTAGCTAATTAGTTAGCTTCTAGCTCCAGACTGCCAAGCTGATCGGTTGCAGACTGAATCCCTGTCCAGAAGAGGTCCTGAGGAGGGGGCGGCGGAGTCCATTAGAAGGGAGACACGGGAGAATCGAGGAGAAGCTGAGTATCAGAGAGGGGAACGGCGCAGGCGTCGTTATAGAGAGGTCACCGGTCCTGTCCTGAACCTGGAGGAGGTCTTTGCTCTTCATCCTTCCTGGGTCCTATTCTTTCCAACTCCTTGGTCAAGGGGTTTGGTTCTCGCACTTAGGTAAATATAATGCAACCTTTAGTTGCGCTGCTGTGTCTATCTTCTCCTTTCTGAGGGACCGTCATTAGTTAACAATAATTTTTCTATGCTTTCTTTTTGATATGCGATTAAGTACCGTGTGGTTCTGTATTTTACTCTGCTAAAAATTTAGATAAACATTTTAAACTTCCTGACTCAGTGGTTATTTCAGGATCATGTATTATAATGAATGTCACTCATTTTAAACTTCCCAACTAGCAAAGGATTCATTGGTAAGTCATTACTCTTCAATCAGAAGGTAATTGGTAGCAGGGATTTTGATAAAAGAGTATAACTGACACCCCAGCGTAAGTATTAGCGTAGTATGAATGTATGGGCCCAAGTGAGTGTTTTGTATAAGAATGCTGTTTGCTAATATCGCGCTGGATCCGTTTTCTGGTAAGCAGAGGATGGTTACTCTTTGTTAATTGGGTAATGAGAATTTTATTTTAATGAATTAACATCCGTGTATTCAAAAGTTTTGTTTTATGTTGTCCAGAATTCCCCGGGGTAAAAGGAATAGCGGATGGTAAGTGGAAGCCATACTGCAGTGAGCTTATCTGCCAGGCAGAAATAGTACTGAAAAAGTTAAGCAGAACTATCAGTACTCGTTAGGGACTCTATGCGTGTGAGTAATAGCAAAGGAGTACGCTGGTGAATATTTGATGTTATATCACCTAGAAGAAGTAACAGGTATTTCGGAAGCTTGTGTGAAGAGTAAACGGAAGGGTTTTGCTCGTAGTGTATGTTTAGTAAACGGAAAGTGTTTACTACGTATGAAAGAAAACTATCTTTTCGAACTTAGAGAAACTGGCACGATAGCGAATGTTTTATGTTGTTACTAAAATTTCATTAAGATTTGTAGAGAAAATGAGTTTTGCGTAAGATTTTGTAAAGGGAGGGTCAGTTGCCGGAGAGGGAGCTGATGTCACAAAACGCCGCGCTGGGATTGGTTGAATCAGCGGGTGTGGAAAGACTCTTGAAAAGGAGGGGTCAGTAGTCAGGAGCAGTACTGACGTCGCAGGTGCCGCGCTGGGATTGGTTGAATCAGCGAGGGACAGGAAAGCGCAGATTGTAAAGGAGGGGTTGACAAACAAACGTCACCGAAAAACCGCGCTAGGATTGGTTCAGAAAATAAAAGTTAGCAGATACTTGATTGGTTAATTTCATAAAAGCAAAATTCTTAGTGGATAAGGGATTGCATGTTAAAACGCGATCCAACTTTGACAGGAACTCGTCCGGATAGGAGATATTTAGGTTTTGCAGAATATAATTTTATATATCGATATTTACCCAAGATGTACGGAGAAAAGAGAAAAATGTCCTTTCTGCAAAAGATTAAGAACTATTTTAAAAAGGATAAACCAATCAAAACTAGAGAAGGAATTATCATTCCACCACCTATAACTCCCGCTTCATTAATGATGATGGAGAGAGGTTATCATACTTGTGTATGGATAGAGAATTGGATAGAATATACCAAGAATAATGGAATATTAGCATTTCCCGAGAATGGCACTTTCAATGGGCGAATTCTTCAAAATTTGAGATTAAGGATGAATGATTTAGAACTCAGACCTAGATTGACTCAATATGAAGCTTTAGAGGAATGGGAAACCGAAGCATTTGAGCGTGATCGATACAGGAGTAATAGGGGTTATCGAGGATTTTTTCCCTGGAACCAACATGAGTCTAGGGACAGTCAGATGAAACAATGGAGGAGGGCAATGATTACAGAAGGACTATATCCATTGTTAACAGCAGAAGAGAAATTAGGAAGTAAATGCATAGAAAAGACAAAACATTTAATGAGAAGTGAAGATTCTGAAGACGAATTTATGGAAGAAATGTTAGGAAACCCCCCACCTTATCAGGAAGGGACAAGTGGATGCACCCCAAGTGCACCACCATTAAAAACTCCATTAGTACCACAGGTAATGCATGATTTCACCCCTAGTAGAATACTTCATGACAAAGAAAAGTAAGCCCTAGAGAAGACCAGAGCAGAATTAATACAGAAAATAACACAGATAAAAGTCCATCCTGACTCATTGACCATACCTGTAACAATTGGTCCAGTAGTTCCATTATATGGAAGTCAGGGAAGCTGTCCTCCACCAATACTTGCACCTACTCCTGTAAACACTACAAAACCTGAAGCAGTAGTAATGGTTGAGGATCACTTTAGTGACTGCGAATCCACAATATCATTGATGGACTTACCCATTCGAGATTCTGTCAATATTACTCCCAAAAGAACTACACCTGGATGTTCGAAAGATATAAGTCTAGTAACTTCATCAGGAGCGAAAAGTGCCACAATTGTCACACCAGAAGATTTAGAAAGGTGGGCACAAGGATCAGAACAGCAGTGCACACTTCCCAAAATAATGGATATTCATAAATTAAAAGTTGAATTAGAAGAAATAATAGCAGGAAATGTAGGATTAGATCGCTTAAATACCTATGATGATGAATAATTATTTTTTATGTGCAGGAGTATCACAAGAAATGTAAGATTATTCCATGAAAAATTATCCAATTTAGCACTACAGATGGGAATAGAAATAGGGAGATCAAAAGTGTTGCAGAAACCCTATAGAGCAGATTTTTCAGAAAAAGATTTAGAAAACATGAATGCCTCTGGAAGAAAATTACAAGTAAGGGAATTAATGATAGTTTTACAAAAATGGGGAGACCTAGATAAATGGAGAACTAGGTGGGCCAAGAAAAAGGAAGAAGCACGATCAAGTAGATCAGCATCTGAATATGTGATGAAAGAAAGAGGGAAAGCTGACCAAATGTACCCAATGCGAGAAGTTGCGGGAGGAGGATATGTACATGTCCCATGGAGCAGACAGGATATTTTGTCATTTACGAATGATTTTCCAAAGTTGAGAGAAAAACCAATTGAATGGTACAAGCAGGTTGAGAGGTTTGTGAAGGTGTCAAAGGTATTGTTGATGGATTTGGATGGTTTGTTTGACATAGTGGTACCTGCCGATTTATGGACAGATTGTAAAATCACAGTGGATTGGCCAAGCGAAGAATATCCTAGAGACCCAAAGACAGGTGCCCCGTCAAATGATGTGATGAAAAAGTATCAGCAGGTGATAACTTACCTGAAAGGCAAAATACCATCGAAAGAAACAGATTGGGTGAAAATAGACCGAACTACACAAGAAGCTAATGAATCGGTACATTCCTATTATGAGCGGTTATTGCAAGTATTTAAGCAGTATAGTGGCTTTGAGGACATTGGAAATAAGAACATGAGTCAGTTTGTTTATCGATTTGTTTATTGTATAAAGCCAGAGATTTGTCAGATGACCAAACAACACATGCTGTGTTGGCAAGGGAAACCCATAGACGAGATTTTGAAATATGCAAAATATTGTGGAGACGATATTGAGGATAGACACAAGAAATTACAGGAGAAAGTAATGTGGGCACAGGTGAAAATGGCTGAGAAACAGGGAATTAATTTGGATAATCCGAGTGAAAATCAAGGAAAGGATTCTGGAACGAGTGGTGATTCTGGAAATGGTGGTAAAGTGAGAGGACGAATGAGTAGAGAAGAAGCTAAAAAGAAATTTCCTTGTCATGGGTGCGGAAAATTGGGACATTGGAAGGACGAATGTAAAAAGATTCGGAATAATAATGGCCCAAATCAAAATTTAAATTCACAGACGCAGAATGACTCACAGCAGGGTGTAAATCCTCAGAGTCAGTTGCCACCCTCACCTATTCAGGGTAATGTAAGCAGAGCAAAGCACGGTGCAGACATCGGATATCAAGGAGGAAGTGGTAAGAATGATTATATAACATCACAGTTTCTTTTACAGGACAATTTCTGTCAATTCAGTTCATGACGGTGCCTAAGAGAGGGGGAGAAGGAGTGCGTACTTTGCGCATCCTTACCGGCAGATCAGTCAGATCCATATGTTGAAGGAAATGTGAAAGGTAATGATATTACTTTTCTTTTGGACACTGGTGCTACCCGGTCTACTGTAAGAACAGCAGACATTTCAGACCTTCCTCTCTCTGGTGAAGATATCCAAGTAGTGGGGGTAGGTAATCAAAGGATTAGAACACCTCTTACCGAACCAATGGAAGTTAAAATTGGAAACTTCAGAGAAATGCATCAATTTGTAGTGTGTGATTCAAGTCCAGTAAATTTATTTGGCAGGGATTTGTTGTGCAAAATGAACTGCACAATTTTTTGCACACCGGATGGTGTGGCAGTTCAGACACCAGATGAAGATCATGTATATAAAATTATGATTGCAAAGCAAGGTACAGAAGTAGATGAGATGTTTTCAGTATTAACAAAAGATGAGTTGCCAGAAGAATTCAAAGGTACATTAAACCCCTTAGTATGGGATTTCACAGGTAAAGAAGAAGGACTTATGGCTAAAATAGACCCGGTTAAAATTACTGTAAAAGAAGGTGCAATTTTCCCAAATACTAGAGAGTACAAAATGAGTGCAGAAGTAAAAGCAGGAGTCATTGAAGAAATCAATCGAATGGTTGAACAAAACATATTAAAAGAAGTAATGAGTAGTCCATGTAATTCACCAATAATGGGACTAAAGAAACCTAGTGGAAAATATAGGATTGTTCAGGACCTGCGGAAAATAAATAAGATTGTGGAACCATGTTGTCCTACAGTGCCAAATCCTGCAGTAATTCTATACCAAATTCCTTGGAGTGCAGGATGGTTCACAGTAATTGATTTATGTCAAACATTCTTTTCAATACCATTGCATCCGGATAGCCAATATCTTTTCTCATTTAAATTTGAGAACAAAGTTTATGTGTGGAATCGTGTTCCTCAGGGGTACACGGAAAGTCATTCTATTTTCAATCAGATATTGAAAAAGTGCCTTGAGAAACTAGTGATGCCAGGAAGCTCAGTTCTAGTGCAATATATCAACGACTTATTGGTGGCATCAAACACCAGAGAGGATTGTGTCGTTGATTCCATAGCATTTCATTTCAATTTGCTTTATTTCGATTAAATCAATCATAAAAGCCATTTGCCGCAAGTTACAGTAACCAATGAAAACGAAGATAATTGTATTCATTAACATTCCCAAAATCAAAATAACAATTCATGGGTTGACAGCACTGTACACATTTTACAATAGACGAATATCTAAAATACAATAAGAAGCTAAAACTTTTGGTCTTAAAACTAATAAAATCTTTGTTTTTTTAAAAAAATATATATAAAATCATGTTGTTCCTATTAAATCCTTACATAAACTCTATTATACTTCTTAAATTTCTTACTATATACTTAATTGGGTAAGGTCCCTGAGAGGGGATATGTCATCCTCAGTACTACCCAGGGGCCTGGTCAACTATGTTTTTTAAAAAGTTTGCGCGAATTCTCCATGACCAACCTAAAAATTTAGCAATAGCTATTACATATGGCTCATTAGTGTTGGTCTTAATGATGCGCAGAGCTGTTGCACTGGACCACGTACCCATGTTAACACAGATTGGTTTCAGCCATTTTTTACGCGGAATTTTGTAAAGAGGACAGGCAAATAAAATATGTAATACTGTTTCGTCCTGTTCTTTACAGTGCAAACATTTACTTTTGTTCATGCTGGACCAATTTCTGGTGAAAAAATTTACCGGGAGGCTCCCTACCCGAAATTGGAAGTATAATCTCCTTTCACATGGTACAGTTATAAAATCCCAAAAATTTTCATATTTAGGAGCAATCTTATGCTCCAAAAACAGGCCAGTCAATGAATTTACCTTTGTGGAATATAGATGGTCCGCCTTGACCATCGACCAGTATGCCTTCTTAAATTCTTTTTTTGATGGGAACTGATTTACAGCCGGGTCCTCCCAAAGATGCCTCATGCCCATATCTACCAGTGTAGCCTTAACGTTTTGCAGCCAGACAACCTTACATGATTTATCTGCATCTACTACATCCTTCGCTGCCATTGCATAGTGTAGGAGTTCAGGAGTAGACCACAATCGGCGCCAAAAAGCTACTGGTCTAAAACGTGCTTCCTCCGCCAACAAGCTACAACCCAAATCTGATAACAGAGGTGTTAGTGGGGTGCTTTGTGGTAGACCAGTCAGAGCTCTCACAAATTTGTTCTGGGCAAGAACTAGGGGGGAAAGATCATTAAAGCCCCAAAGCTCTGCTCCATACATTATGGAAGACCTGATCTTTGTATTGTATATTTTAATTGCTGGACCTATGGGCTTAGTGTGGGAAAGATTACATTCTTTTAAAAGAACCCCCGCTAGTTGACTATGTTTAAGAGCCATAAGATCAATATGAGGCCTCCAGTTTAATTTTCTGCTTAATGTAATACCTAGATATGTAAACACATCAGTCTGTTCGAGTTGCTTCCCATTCATTTCTACCCTCCCACTAACTACATTGTGCTTATGTAAGACCATATATTTTGTCTTTTCAACATTGACCACCAGGTCGTGATCTCGGCAGAACCCCTCAAAGCGCCTGAGTGCCCTGTCCAACCCAGCCCGTGTCTTTGAGATGATCAAAGTATCATCCGCAAACATAAGTAGCGGTATTTTGGTGCCAGCAAGGGATGGAGCATCTGTCATGTGTGTATAAAAATAGTTTACTACCTCATTGATATATAATAAAAACAAGGTTGGAGCTAAAACACACCCTTGTCGCACCCCTTTAGATACCGGAAAGCGTGGAGTTACACATCCCTGTTCGCCCCAGCGCACCTGGGCAAAGTTATCCTCGTGCAATCGCACTATCATTGATAGAAGTTCTGCGGGCATCCCTAGATGGTGCAGTACTTCCCAGAGCTTCTTACGTGGTACCATATCAAAGGCAGACTTAAGGTCCACAAAGGCTGCATAAATGGTACCACCTGCTATTACAACTGTGCGCCAATAAATCAATATGAACCGGAAGACTTGGTCGACGGTGCTTGTGTGTGAGCGAAATCCTGCCTGTAGGGGGGATAGTATTTCTTTAGATTCCATCCACTCCTGTATCCTACTCAGCACTAGCCTTGCAGTAATCTTTTGTATGGAATCGATTAGGCTGATCGGCCTATAATTACTGGGACAGGAACGGTCCCCTTTTTTATAAATAGGGAGGATTTCGGCGCCACGCCAAGTTTCTGGAATGGGGGCTCCATTAGCTATAGCATTTGCTAACCAAAGAATGTACCTTATCCAGTTCTCTTTATCATGGACAAACAGGTCTGCAGGGATGCAATCTAGACCTGGAGCTCTCCCCCTGGGTACTGCCATCAAAGCCTTCTCCACCTCGTCCTGAGTAAAAGACAGGGGCTGGTCAGCCATGGGAATTTGAAATTGGATGTCATCATTTTTAGCTGCAAATTGCTCCTCAAAAAAGGAGACCCACATGTCCTGGGCAACGTGGTTTTGCGGCTTTTGTCCTGACCCAGCATTCCCCCATTTGACCATATTCCAAAAGGACTGCATGTTTTTACCCCTGCTAGCCTGGAGGAGCTCTAACCATCTTTGTTCGTCCCATTCCCTTTTGCTGCTGCCAATGTTGACTTATATGAGGCTCGGGTAGTTCTTATTCTCTCCATATCTTTTGATTTAATGGCTAAGGACAACTGCCTGTACGCTTCTCTACAGCCTTTATTATACCACCTTTCCTGCCTCGCTATTCCTTTGCTGTGTGGTTTGTTTATTTTAGTAAAATAGGAATTTATTTTTACAAACAGAACATCATGAGCTTTGGTAATCATAGCACTATTTTTCTCTTGTTGAGACATAGTATAA
Source organism: Calotriton arnoldi (assembly GCA_963921515.1). Taxonomy (NCBI): domain Eukaryota; kingdom Metazoa; phylum Chordata; class Amphibia; order Caudata; family Salamandridae; genus Calotriton; species Calotriton arnoldi. The sequence continues at coordinate 254,444 of CAWUFW010015767.1, read as the reverse complement.
AAAACTGCTAACGTGCTCTCCACCGCTGCTTTCATTTGTTTAAGGGAACTAGCGTTTGTTACAATCCTATCCCATTTCACCCTCCTTTGATCGTTACATATTAGGGTTTCTGCAGTTTCGCTCACAGGTATTATTCGCCTAGGCTCTTTAGTACCCGGAGATAACATTGATAACACAAGCGGGTTATGATCACTTTCGTTACGCTCACTTACCACCATGTCAACAAGGGCTGGCCATTGTTCAATGTTGACAAGTATATAGTCTATGCGACTGTTTCTCAACCCATTACTATATGTGGGTGAACCCAGTCTGTCTGACGGCATTCTTCCATTAGCAGCCCTGAGGCCCTTCTCTAAGCATAATGCTTTTAGTTGTAAGGCGGCCTCGGTCCATTTCCTAATTGGTGGCAACTCTAGTGATGGTATACTCCATTGGGCATCTTCCTCTTCACTAAGGTTGCCATCATCCCTGTCAAGGGGTTCAAAGGTAGTATTAAAATCTCCTGCGATCGTCACATTATTTGCGCCTTTAAGATCCTCTAAAAATTGCTCTAATTTGGTAATTGTAGTGGATTGCCTTCCTCCTGCAAGCCCCCTAGCGTACACATTTATCAATATTAGATGATGCTTCTTTTTTAAGCTTAGGGAGATGGCCATGATGTCGGGGCTATCAACATAAACTTCCTTAATGTCATAACTTAAACATTGTTTCACCCAAATGGTAAGGCCTCCAAAAGATCTACCCTTCTGCCCCCTTGTGGCTGGTTTAAATTTTTTTAAATAACCTGGAATAAAAATCGGGTTTGGTGACCACGTTTCTTGGAAAACACAAATATCATGTTTATCTATAAAGTCCAACCAATCCAAAGATAATACTTTAGTATGTAAGCCTGCAATATTCCATGTGACTAGGGACAACTGATCAATTGTTGATAACGAAAGAGTACTAACTGTAGGTGGGGGTACACCCTCTGTCACTTCCCTCCTACACTGAACAGAAACTTCACTGGAACTGAGGTCGACTTGGGCCTTCCTACTACATTCACTCACAGATGACACTTCACTAACCGACCCACTCCTAATGCTACCAATACGTGCTTGCGAAGTGTTTTCTGCCATTACCACTGGGAGTGAGGTTGTCAATTGTCTTGAAGGGGGAATTGAATTCCTTAAACTTCAATCTATACTTGACAGACATGATCCCCCGCTGGCCAATAAACTGGGGGCTGTGGGATTTTGCATTATCGATGGAATTGGGGGGTTGTATTTCATTTTTATTTGTGTTGCAATCAGATTTGATGTCCTGATCTCAAAGGCCACCAAATTGTCCACTAGGTCGAGGGAAACCAGGGAAAGCCGAATAAAATCTAAATTTGAACCTTCTACCGAACACCTTTTTGCCGAGGAGATATCCTCCCTTATGACAGATCTGCATTTGCGCACCTGTCTAAGCCAATGGATGCATTTATTAATCAACGTGAATTCATCCTCTTTTACTAAACTAGAAGATAACTTTGGCACACTGGTTAGAAATATCTGGTTCCTCGAGGATCGTAGTGTTACCTTGTCCCACTTGCTATTATCTTCAATATTTTCCAACCCGGAGAGTGAATGAAATCTCGGCAACATATTGTGGACCCTACTTGCTCCCACATTTTGGCTCTGAGGGCCCTGCTTCCATGGTATGTTATTTGAGGCTGGGGGTTGATTGGAATTCATACCTCTATGATTTTTATGCTTATCATTAATTATTGTCGGAGGGTCAGTAACGTAGTTACCTATAAGTCTCTCCCCACTTCCCAAATTTTCACTTATAGATGAACTCTCGTGAGGTTGCTGAGGCAATAGAGTTCTACTTGTGCCAGCAGGAATAACTTGCTGATATTTTCCCAATAACTCTGTAAGCTTCCCTACAACACTTTTGAGCGAGGTAACTTCCTCATTGAGTTTGGTCATTTGTGATTTCAAATAGGTCAACTGCCCACGTAGTGAATCTAAGCATGAGATCTTGCACAGACAAGATGGAATAACATCATCTATTACATTTATAGCCTCCTCAGTACATACTATGACAGGACCTTCATCATTCGGCGATGTTAACACAGCGAACATATTAGAACATTCAATAACGGGTTCCAATTGACTATTTATGCACAAAGGTGTAAGTTGAGAGTTTCTAGAGAGTGCTGTTTCACTGCCCACATTTAATCCCTCTGGGACCACCTTTTTCTTAAACATGTCCGGTACATATAGTGATGATTTTACACATTTAACACTAGTACTCGGAGACGATAGCTCTTCTGTCATGCTGTTAACTGGACACATGGGATTAGGCGTTGTTAAAATCGCCTCACATTCATTGACCAAGTCATCAATTTGTGCTATTACTTGATTACTGCTATGCAAAGATGACCGTTTCCCCATTTTTTTTACCTTCTTGCCTTTCCCACTTTGTCCTTCACCCAGAACGTCATTGGCTTTCCTTTTGCCCATTATGCCCTGTGTTTCTATTGTTAATAAACCACCAGTAGGTCCGGACTAAGAAGTGAGGACAGTACCTTAGGGCTGAGAGTATCTGATCAGTAAGCAGAAGTCAGGGGGATGGCCCAGCCCAGCCTCTTCCGGGCGATGACGGGTGTAGACGGGTCCGCCCTTAGTCCGGGCTTGGTCCGCGCGCACATCCCGCGTTGCAGGAGTCTAGCAGGGATTTTGTAGCGCCTCCAGGCGCTGTCAGGATTGATGGCAGCTGTGCGCCTCGAGCGTGAGGCAGGCTGGGTGTTGTGGTCCTCCGGGACCAATCGCCACAGAACAGGAGCGAGAAGGAAGGAACCCGCGCTGCGGGAGTCTAGCAGGGATTTTGTAGCGCCTCCAGGCGCTGTCAGGATTGATGGCAGCTGTGCGCCTCGAGCGTGAGGCAGGCTGGGTGTTGTGGTCCTCCGGGACCAATCGCCACAGAACAGGAGCGAGAAGGAAGGAACCCGCACTGCGGGAGTCTAGCAGGGATTTTGTAGCGCCTCCAGGCGCTGTCAGGATTGATGGCAGCTGTGCGCCTCGAGCGTGAGGCAGGCTGGGTATTGTGGTCCTCCGGGACCAATCGCCACAGAACAGGAGCGAGAAGGAAGGAACCCGCGCTGCGGGAGTCTAGCAGGGATTTTGTAGCGCCTCCAGGCGCTGTCAGGATTGATGGCAGCTGTGCGCCTCGAGCGTGAGGCAGGCTGGGTGTTGTGGTCCTCCGGGACCAATCGCCACAGAACAGGAGCGAGAAGGAAGGAACGCGCGCTGCGGGAGTCTAGCAGGGATTTTGTAGCGCCTCCAGGCGCTGTCAGGATTGATGGCAGCTGTGCGCCTCGAGCGTGAGGCAGGCCGGGTGTTGTGGTCCTCCGGGACCAATCGCCACAGAACAGGAGCGAGAAGGAAGGAACGCGCGCTGCGGGAGTCTAGCAGGGATTTTGTAGCGCCTCCAGGCGCTGTCAGGATTGATGGCAGCTGTGCGCCTCGAGCGTGAGGCAGGCCGGGTGTTGTGGTCCTCCGGGACCAATCGCCACAGAACAGGAGCGAGAAGGAAGGAACCCGCGCTGCGGGAGTCTAGCAGGGATTTTGTAGCGCCTCCAGGCGCTGGCAGGATTGATGGCAGCTGTGCGCCTCGAGCGTGAGGCAGGCTGGGTGTTGTGGTCCTCCGGGACCAATCACCACAGAACAGGAGCGAGAAGGAAGGAACCCGCGCTGCGGGAGTCTAGCAGGGATTTTGTAGCGCCTCCAGGCGCTGTCAGGATTGATGGCAGCTGTGCGCCTCGAGGGTGAGGCAGGCTGGGTGTTGTGGTCCTCCGGGACCAATCGCCACAGAACAGGAGCGAGAAGGAAGGAACCCGTGCTGCGGGAGTCTAGCAGGGATTTTGTAGCGCCTCCAGGCGCTGTCAGCATTGATGGCAGCTGTGCGCCTCGAGCGTGAGGCAGGCTGGGTGTTGTGGTCCTCCGGGACCAATCGCCACAGAACAGGAGCGAGAAGGAAGGAACCCGCGCTGCGGGAGTCTAGCAGGGATTTTGTAGCGCCTCCAGGCGCTGTCAGGATTGATGGCAGCTGTGCGCCTCGAGCGTGAGGCAGGCTGGGTGTTGTGGTCCTCCGGGACCAATCGCCACAGAACAGGAGCGAGAAGGAAGGAACCAGCGCTGCGGGAGTCTAGCAGGGATTTTGTAGCGCCTCCAGGTGCTGTCAGGATTGATGGCAGCTGTGCGCCTCGAGCGTGAGGCAGGCTGGGTGTTGTGGTCCTCCGGGACCAATCGCCACAGAACAGGAGCGAGAAGGAAGGAACGCGCGCTGCGGGAGTCTAGCAGGGATTTTGTAGCGCCTCCAGGTGCTGTCAGGATTGATGGCAGCTGTGCGCCTCGAGCGTGAGGCAGGCTGGGTGTTGTGGTCCTCCGGGACCAATCGCCACAGAACAGGAGCGAGAAGGAAGGAACGCGCGCTGCGGGAGTCTAGCAGGGATTTTGTAGCGCCTCCAGGCGCTGTCAGGATTGATGGCAGCTGTGCGCCTCAAGCATGAGGCAGGCTGGGTGTTGTGGTCCTCCGGGACCAATCGCCACAGAACAGGAGCGAGAAGGAAGGAACTATTAAATCTTTTGGCCGAAGAAGGGCATAAAGTCTCACCTGAAAAGTTGCAGTTCTGTACAACAGCTGTTAAATATCTGGGACGCCAAATTGAGAGGGGAAAAAGAAGAGTAATCTCTGAAAGAATGAAATGAATAAAGAAAATGCAAATGCCTGTAACCCAAAGATAAGTAAGAATGTTCCTAGGAATAGTAGGTTACTGTCGACAATGGATACCAGGATTTTCTCTACTAGCTAAGTCCTTAATTAACATGACAAAAAAGAAAGCAAAGGATCCTGTTGAGTGGGATGATGAAAGTGTAGGAGCTTTTGTAAGTTTAAGGAATGCCCTATGTTCAGCACCCGCCTTAGGCATGCCTGATTACAAAAGAGAATTTGTGTTGTTCTGTCATGAGAGAGAAAATTGTGCACTTTCTGTCCTAACTCAGAGACACGGATTAGACAGACGACCTATAGCATATTTTTCTGCTACATTGGACCCAGTAGCAGCCGCGTTGCCAGGATGCTTAAAAGCAGTGGCAGCTACTTGTTTGAGTATTGAACAAAGTGAGTCAATTGTGATGGGACATCCTGTAAAAGTGTATGTTCCACATGCTGTTGTAATTCTTTTGACGAGAACGAGAACTCAACATCTTACTCCTAGTCGGCTGACTAAATATGAAAGAATAATAATGGGCGCTGAAAATGTGACCATGGTGAGGTGCACTATAATAAATCCGGCCACCTTACTGCCGGACCCGTATCATGAGAGAATTAAAGATGACGAAGATGAACATGATTGTTTACAGATTACAGAGTTATGTACGAAACCTCGCCCTGATATTGAAGAGCAGCCCCTCAGAAAGCCAGACTGGGAGCTATTTGTTGATGGTTCATGTCAAAGACATGAAGACGGTAAACTAACTGCTGCCTATGCGGTGTGTGAATTAACTGGAATAGTCGAAGCATCCTATTTACCAGGAGTCAAATCTGCACAAGTAGCTGAATTCATTGCATTAATAAAAGCTTGCAAAATTGGGAGGAATCAAAAAGTAACTATATTTACCGATAGTCAATATGGTTACGGGGTTGTGCATGATTTTGGCCAACTATGGATGCAGAGGGATTTCATGACTTCCTCAGGATTCCCCATTAAAAATGGACAGTTTGTAAAGGAATTGCTGGAAGCAATACAATCACCAAAAGAATTGGCTGTGGTGAAATGTGCCGCACATCAGTCAGGAGATGACTGGGTGGTAGTCGGCAACAGATATGCAGATTTGGTGGCTCAACATTGTGCCAAAAATAGATTGTCAGTCAATAAGAGGGTGGAGAGAATGGGAATCAGCTGCCAAATTATACTGTATATGCCACCTGAAACTTGGAATGATGTAAAGAGATTACAAGATGATGTTGATGAAAATGAAAATAATTTGTGGATCAGGGTGGGTTGTTTTCAAAGAGGAGATGACGAAGTGTGGATCAGTGCAGATGGCAGACCAGTCATGCCAGACTGTTTACTCTCACAAATGGCCAGAATGTATCATGGAGACACACACATCGGGAGAGATGCAATGATTAGGCTCTTCAGACAAAATTGGTACAATCCCAAATTCAGGGCTGTTGCAGAGAGCCTTTGCCAAAGATGTTTAATTTGCCAGATGCACAATCCAGGGAGGAAGACAATAATTGGGTTTGGGAAAATTGGAAAGGCAGAGGGTCCATTTATAAGACTCCAATTTGATTTCATTCAACTACCACCATGCAGAGGTTTGACATATGTACTGGTCATAGTGTGCCTGTTTTCAAAGTGGGTGGAGGCTTACCCTACTAGGAGAAATGACAGCATTACAGTCGCAAAACTGTTGCTACGAGAGCTCATTCCTAGGTTTGGTTTCCCAGTAACTTTGGAATCAGATAGAGGAAAACATTTTAACAGTGAAGTGATCCAAATAATCTGTGAAGCATTCCACATTGAACTGAAACTGCACTGTGCATATCATCCAGAGGCTTCTGGAGTGGTTGAACAATTGAATGGCACTATAAAGTCAAGATTGGGAAAAATGTGTGCATCAACATCATTAGAGTGGCCAGATGCATTGCCAATGGTTTTAATGGGACTCAGAAGCATTCCTGATAGAAATACCGGATTGAGTCCCCACGAGATAATGATGGGAAGAGCAATGAGGCAAACACATGTTCCCACAAACAAACTACTGAATATATCTGATGATATGGTACTGGACTATTGCAAAGGACTGGCTGACCTAGTGCATTCTGTCTCTCATCAGGTTGGAGAAGACGCAGTTTCCAGGCAGCCTGAACAAGAACATGATCTGAATCCTGGTGACTGGGTGGTAGTGAAGAATCACACCAGAGAAACGTGTCTATCACCTAGATGGGGCAGACCTTGTCAAGTCATACTGACCACAAATACAACAGTGAAGTGTGCAGGATTTCCTAATTGGATTCACGTAAGCCACACCAAAAGAGTACCAGATCCTGAAGAAGAAAATCCTCAGTCAGCATCAATCACTGAGGGAGCTGAAGGTTGCCCAGCTGAAGAGTCTCGGGCTCGAGATTCAAGAGAAGCTGCAGAAGAACAACCGAGCACAAGTCAGGACTGGATACCGGTGGTAGAAATTCCTGAAGTTTACCACAGAACAAGAAATCAAACCAGATTGGAAGAAATTGAAGAAGATCAGATAGGTGAAGAAGAAGCAGCTCAGGGAAAAGAAGAAGAGACAATAAGAGAACCTGAGCAAGATCAGATAGGGAAAGGAAACTGGGCTCAAATTAACGAAGAACTAATACATTTTGAGCAGGGACAGACAGGTTTAGAAGAATCCGGTCAGGCTGCAGAAGTACAAAGTGCAATAAGCCCTGATCAGAACCAGTTAGATCCAGAAAAATACACAGAAGAAAAAGATCTCGAGAAATATGAACATGAAGAAATAAACAAAGAAAAAGGTCAGTTATTGGAAACTCACAGAGGAGCTGCAGAAGAAAAACCAATAAGGCCTGAAAAGGAGCAAGTAAGAAAAACAGTAATTGCAGAAAACGAAACAGTACTAAACAGTGAAAATAAAAAGATTTCTGAAGACGGAGATAAAGAAACAGTGCAAACAAAGAAAACAAGAAAAGGAGATCATTGGCCGAGTGTCATTAAAAGAGTAAAATACCACATAACAACCAGAAGTGAAGATCCAGATCAAGTGAATGAAGTAACAAGTCAAACTGAACAAGAAAATAAGACTGAGAAAAGAAGAAGTAAAAGACTGACACTTGTGAATAACAAATTCAAGGGTCCTGATTGGACTTACATCATTCTTGAAGATTTCGATAGCTCAGATTCAAGTGAGAGTGGTGACGAAGGAACAAGTGCAGAACTTACATACGAAAAAGAAACAAGACTGCCTTGATTAAGCAAAAAAGTAATATAAAGAAAAGAGGAAATAGATAAGAAGAGCAATCTTCCTTGTCGAAAATGCCTGACGATAGAGTTGCTGGGAGACCAAAACAGAATTGTTGTAGAAGATGCTGTGCAATATGCATATGTAGTCTAGTAATGGTGCTTATAGTATGGTTAGTCCTGATCGTAGCAGTTCCTTACCTTATGATAATGGATAAAAAGATTTATAACGAAACCAAGGAAAGGACAGCAAACATGAAGGGTAATAGAGTAGAACTAATAGCAGAAAATGAACCAGAAGAATTTCATCATGAAATAACTGATAACGACACTAGTCTAAATGTTTTCACAAAGTTATTGTTTCAATATGTAGACACCATGGAAGTTAGTAATTGTTATGTCTGTATGAAGTTACCTGAATCAGTAGCAGAAGGGTTAACATACCATCACTTACCACTGACATATGGCATATCATGTAGTGTATTAACAAGTTTATTTTATAGAACAGGAAGACTGCAATATTATTATTCAAACCTAGATGTGATATTTTCTGAGATTCCGATTCGAAAGAGTATGAACCCAGTGCTTAGCAGTCAAGACGCACAGTTTATGGGAGAATTTTTCTTAACAATGAAATCAATAGACATAACACATGCACATAGACACAATCTTACATGTTCTTTACATGAAGAAGAAAATATATTTTTGAATTTAGTAGAAGATAGAAGACAAGATTTTCAAAAGAAAGCTTCTGAGCATAAGGCTCATTTGCCACCTTGGGCGGAGAAAGAAGGGAGTTACACACCTGGCAAGGCTCAAGCTGCTATGGCTCTGGATTTCGCAAAGACAGGAAAAATGTGTCTTCATAGGTTAAAGACTGATTATAACAATGTTTTCATCGGTACCAGTGAATGTGAACACAATTTCTTAATTCTTGGAGGTTGGGGAATCAAAGGAGGGACAGATTCAGTTTTTCCTGGAATCTATTATGTGTGTGGGAATAAGGCTTACTTTAGGCTTCCTGCACGGTGGTATGGAAGTTGTTATTTTGGAATAGTATTTCCAAAGATATACCACGTAAAAAGAAACACTGGGAGCAATGAAAACAATAGCAAATTAACACGTAATAAAAGAGCTAGTTTTTCTGAAATTGTAGGTGATATATTTGGTGCATTGATACCTTCAGTGGGAATAATTCTGAACTCAAGGAAAATATGTAAATTGTCTACAGTGGTTGATCGTTTATCAACGGATACTGCTGGAGGGTTTCTAATGATTAATGCGGAGATGGTTGCAATTAGATCTATGGTGATGCAAAACGACTTGCTCTTGATATTATATTGGCAAAAGAGGGCGGAGTCTATAAATTATTGAAGACGAAACACTGTTGCACTTATATTCCTGATAAGAGTGCAGAAATTGAAACATATATACAGAATATAACTAAACTTGAGAAGGAACTTAAACCACTGGAAGTTGATATTGTATGGGAAAGATTGACAAGTAGTATTGCGTCAATTGGTACCTGGTTTGCTGATGTAGGGAAAGGACTTATAGGTCAAATATTAGTACCCTTAGCAGGGATAGCAATGATAGTACTGGTAATAACAATATGGTGCAGATGCTGTAGAAAGAATGACTCATATAATGTGACAGGAAAAGGAAAGAAGAGAAAATTGGATGAAATAGAACTTGAAGATTTAAGAAGCAAATTATACAAGAAATTGAAAGGGGATGTGAAAAATAGAAGGTGTAAAAATGAGAATGAAACGATTTGCTAGAAGTTGGCATCTGATTGTGGGTAGTATTTTGATGGCTCAGAAACGCCATCAGAGAGGGGATTGATGGAGCAAGGACTCACAATTGAGACTTGCTTGTATGCAATCTCCTCATAGTATTAATTTATTAAAATTTGTATTGTCTATATTAATCCTTGCATACACTACACGAATAGTGAGGATGCTTGCCTATGTTTTTTACTAATGAATAACGCTTGTCCGTAATCTAAAATGGCCGCTAAAGCGCGGGAAACTTTATGCGCATGTCTCAACCATATCACGTGTTGTGACGTCTCTTCTTGCTTGGTGGGAAACTTCTGCTTCTGCGCAGTGTGCATTAAAATGGCTGCTTGATGTTTTCACATGCTTCAGCTTGCTCTCATGTCATTATTAAACTGTTGTTTCTTTAATGCTACTAATGCGGGATAGAATTTATAATTAAATGGGAATAGAGTAGAAAGAGTGGGCATACAGTGAAAATTTTTATTTGTGATTTTAATGTTTTCTTCTTTGACTTTTATTAGTTCGCAAACTTGGGCCTGGGTTTGGTGAACTGAAAGCTCGTGTGACAAAGATTCCGCACATGCGCCCTGAAATGATTGAACAGAAGGAAAGAGATGAAATCAACTTGGACATCACCCAAGGCCATGACCTGCTGGCCGACACCACTACATACCAAGATGTTCTCGCTGAAATGAAACATTTTATATGAATAAATTGTAACTTTTGTCATGAGACGGGTGGGAAATAAAGCAAATGTATCAAATTGAATGGGCGGTAGTTTAAAAACAATGGGCTTCAGAATTCAAACCAAATCAATATGGTGTGAGAATCCACCCCCTGTCCCTGTCCAATCAGAAATAGTGGTCCCATACTTTAGCAACATTATGGGGAGGTACATGGGTGTAGAAGGGTATAACAGATATAGAATTAGCTAATTAGTTAGCTTCTAGCTCCAGACTGCCAAGCTAATCGGTTGCAGACTGAATCCCTGTCCAGAAGAGGTCCTGAGGAGGGGGTGGCGGAGTCCATTAGAAGGAAGACACGGGAGAATCGAGGAGAAGCCGAGTATCAGAGATGGGAACGGCGCAGGCGTCGTTATAGAGAGGTCACCGGTCATGTCTTTGCTCTTCATCCTTCCTGGGTCCTATTCTTTCCAACTCCTTGGCCAAGGGGTTTGGTTCTCGCACTTAGGTAAATATAATGCAACCTTTAGTTGCGCTGCTGTCTCTATCTTCTCCTTTCTGAGGGACCGTCATTAGTTAACAATAATTTTTCTATGCTTTCTTTTTGATATGCGATTAAGTACCGTGTGGTTCTGTATTTTACTCTGCTAAAAATTTAGATAAACATTTTAAACTTCCTGACTCAGTGGTTATTTCAGGATCATATATTATAATGAATGTCACTCATTTTAAACTTCCCAATTAGCAAAGGATTCATTGGTAAGTCATTCCTCTTCAATCAGAAGGTAATTGGTAGCAGGGATTTTGATAAAAGAGTATAACTGACACCCCAGCGTAAGTATTAGCATAGTATGAATGTATGGGCCCAAGTGAGTGTTTTGTGTATGAATGCTGTTTGCTAATATCGCGCTGGATCAATGGCATGACTGATGTAATATGTGACGTCATCAGTAGTGCATTGCGGGGGCGCGAGTTATAGTTAGCTGAACTAACTATAACGGGGGAATTTCTATGGTTTTGTACGAGTGAAATGTCCAACTAACTATAACGCCCCTGAAACCTATGATTTTTTCAGTGTATTTCTAAGGTTTTTTAAATGCTAATTTCTAACTATAACGTGCCTGAAACCTATGGTTTTTTCAGTGAATTTCTAAGGTTTTTTAAATGCTAATTTCTAACTATAACATGCCTGAAACCTATGGTTTTTCCAGTGAATATATATATATTTATTATACTATGTATACATGTGAAAATGTCTCGGTCCCCTGTTTGCCTCGGTGGCACGGAAAAAATGGGTAGAACTGACGTCAGCACGCCAACTAGGTCCTCTTATGGCTCCGATGATGTCATACGGTGTCACGAGCGGAGCCGTGCTCGTTGACGTGGGAGAGCTAGGAAAGAATTTCCGTGGAATGCTGGTGCAGGGGATATTCACCTAAGTGTTCAGGCTAGTCCTTTGGAAGCAACTGTTTATGTTGCCACTCCAGAAACTGAAACCAGTGATCCGAGGGCAGAGGCCCTGCAGATGGCACACGAGGTGGGGTGTCCAGTCGTGTGCACCGGCGGGGAAGCGAAGTGACAAGCACCACAACCCACAAAAAAGGTAACGAGGGCACTGAATAACACAGGATCTTCTCTTTGTATCTGGCAGGAACAACAAAGTTAAAATGCCCTAGTACCAAAATGTAGAATTAGTGCAACAACGGTCTTCAAGAGGACCTGCGATGCCGCTTCTGCCTCCTGTACCCTGGAACCGGCACATGGGTCACGCGGTACGGTCATACTGTGGTGGGACGCACACTCGTTGACCTCTCATGGCACTGCTCCACACTTCGGGGAGGACGCTTTCCATTAGCTATGTTTTCTGATGACATGTCGCGCTGGCCCCGTCCAACAACAGAACTCCTTTAGATCCAAACAGACTCTTCCACTCTCTCACCGGAAGTGAAACCAGGCCACGCGAACACTTTCACAATACAACAGCCGGGAATGCACTTTTCGGTAAAAAAATCACATTCCTTCCTCCTAATTAATCAAATAAACGTCTCACTGAAGAACAAGGGCCAGCTTCGATCGGTAAACAACGGTTACAACGACTTTTTACTTTGCGATACCATTACAACGCATGCATTACCACGCATGCGTTGTACATCACGAAGTCATTACTACGCATTTTTTAGAACGCATGGTTATTTACCACGCATGCCTTTACAACAAATTTTGTTGTAAAGGTATGTATGGTAAATGACCATGCGTTCTAAAAAACATGTAGACGATCCATTTCGTTGTAAGGAAACAGAGGTTGTTCCGTTTCCTCACAACGACGTGCACTGCCCCTCAGAGATGACGTGAAGCAGGAACCATGAGGAGAGAGGAACCATGAGGAGTGAGAGGTAAGGGGGATTGGGCATGGGGTGGGGGTTTCATTTCTAGGGTTTAGGGTAGTGCAGTGGTGTTTGGGTGGTGTAGGGGGTCGTGCTGGGGGTAGTGTTTTAGGGTAGTGCAGTGGTATTTGGGTAGTGTAGGGGGTCGTGCTGGGGGTAGTGTTTTAGGGTTTAGGGTAGAGCAGTAGTGTAGGGGGTCATGCTGGGGGTAGTGTTTTAGGGTTTAGGGCAGTGCAGTGGTGTATGGGTAGTGTAGGGGGTCGTGCTGGGGTAGTGTGTTAGGGCTTAGGGTAGTGCAGTGGTGTTTGAGTAGTATAGGGGGTCATGCTGGTGGTAGTGTTTTAGGGTTTAGGGGAGTGCAGTGGTGTTTGTGTAGTGTAGGGGGTCATGCTGGGGGTAGTGTTTTATGGTTTAGGGTAGTGCAGTGGTGTTTGGGTAGTGTAGGTGGTCGTGATGGGGTAGATTTAGGGTTTAGGGTAGTTCAGTGGTGTTTGGGTAGTGTAGGGAGTCATGCTGGGGGTAGTGTTTTAGGGTTTAGGGTAGTGCAGTGGTGTTTGTGTAGTGTAGGGGATTGTGCTGGGGTAGTGTTTTAGTGTTTATGTTAGTGCAGTGGTGTTTGGGTAGTGTATGGGGTAGTGCTGGGGTAGTGTTTTAGGGTTTAGGGCAGTGCAGTGGTGTTTGTGTAGTGAAGGGGGTCATGCTGTGGGTAGTGTTTTAGGGTTTAGGGTAGTGCAGTCGTGTTTGTGTAGTGTAGGGGGTCGTGTTGTATGGTATAGGGTAGTGCAGTGGTGTTTGGGTAGTGTAGGGGGTCATGCTGGGGTTAGTGTTTTAGGGTTTAGGGTAGTGCAGTGGTGTTTGGGTAGTGTAGGGGGTCGTGCTGGGGGTAGTGTTTTAGGGTTTAGGGTAGTGCAGTGGTGTTTGTGTAGTGTGGGGGGTCATGCTGGGGGTATATTTAGGGTTTAGTGTAGTGCAGTGGTGTTTGGGTAGTGTAGGGAGTCGTGCTGGGGGTAGTGTTTTAGGGTTTAGGGTAGTGCAGTTATGTTTGGGTAGTATAGGGTGTCGTGCTGAAGGTAGTGTTTTAGGGTTTAGGGTAGTGCAGTGGTGTTTTGGTAGTGGAGGGGGTAGTGTTTTAGGGTTTAGGGTAGTGCGCCCAACTAGCCACAATATCCGTGGACAAAGGGGATCCTGACTCTTTGGAACGCTCTGTCAATTGAATAATTTGGGTCAAGGGCCCTACCACGTCCAAGACCTATCAATTCCTTTCTTGGGATCCCTCATATACTTGGAGAAAAAGGTACATAGTTTCTCATAAATTTCAGGCGTGTGTGCCACCTTCCCCTTCAGTGAGGGCCTGGGGCATTCTCCCCTCATCCTATTCCTGACCTCCCTTTCAAGGGGTTGATGGATTTTCCCCACCACATACTCTGCCACTTTGGCGTCAGGTGTCCACTCTGCCGACCTAGGATGGTAAATTTGGGTAGGCTCGAACATGTCCGAGTGGACCCTGTCCCCAACCGGGGACTGAGAGGAGTGGGACTCTGGACGCCAGGGACGCCCCGAGTCCTTATCCTCATCGGAGGAGAAATCGTCCTCCGATACAGCCTCTCCCTCTAAGGAAACCCGCCGTCGGGGTCTACAATAGTGGTGACAGTGTCGCAATTTTCTCCGGGCCCCTCCTCCTCCCTGCAGGGTGCATGTTTTAGCATTCGCGCACTCTTGAGGAAGGTCTCCGTAAGTTTATCAAATCCTTCCAAGTTCCCCGCGTTATGCTTAACGGCCCTTTTATTCCCCATCTGGGAGCTACTTGGACCCGCCACCACCAGATCTGGGTCACTGAACACCCCAGGGATGCTTTTTGCCAGCTTATCAACCTGATCCCTAAGAGGAGCCAGCGCCCTAGAAATAGCCAGAGAGAGGGCTTGGTCCACTGCTGGAGGGAGAAGTTGGGGGCCATTCCTCCTCCACTTCCTGGTAGGAGGAGTAAAAATGGTCTTCTGGAGAAGACATGATAGCAGAGGGTGTGAGCACAGAACAAATGCCCTTAAAATCCTTAAGACAGCCCCCTCGCCAGTGCTCCAACAGCCGGGCTTTCCCTGAAGCTGTTATAAGAATAGACTGAGGCGCAATACCAATTACTACCACCAGGTGGCGCTGGTCACTAACGTGGCCGTGTGGGGAAATCACCTCATAGCGGTGTCAAAATTAGGCAAGGGTTGGTCGGGAATCAAGTGGACACTAAAGGAGTGACCGGATTCCCAAACGCGCGTAAAGACCAGCGGGAGCGCTCGACGGAGCTGCCTCGCTCAGACCAGTCGCGCCTGAGAGGATCTCACCGCGCGCAGAGCACACAGCGGGAGAAACTGCGAGGTGGAGAACGCGCTCGGGCAAGAGCCTGCTGCGCAGGGAATATGAAACAATACCAAGGCAATAATGCTAACAACGTGCACAAGAAACCGCTATACAAACAGCAACAACGTCAGATTAAGCCAAGAATGTAAGGAATGCACTTAACTGACGAGCAGTGAAGAAAGAGGAAGCGGAAGGGACGTCACAATATTATATACAATGGACTGTGATATGATTGGACTATAGTTGCATTGGAGACTACCCCCTAATGTTTCATGGGTTGTGTAGTCTTTTGTTTAATGATTGTTACGTTACATTTTCTTTGAACTGCTATGCAAATAAAGTGAGGAAAGATATGCATAATCCTCGCCTCCGTCCTGCCATAGAATTCATTAAACTTTATTTGATCTGATTTAGAAACATAGATCATAAAAGTGTACATAAAAACAGTAAATCTTCTTTCCTAATACAATACAGTGAGAATTAATTAAAACCAGTAGGTAAAAACGGGTGTTACAAAGCCCGGTTCAGAGCAACTTCAGGTTAACAGAATCGTAAAGTTCAATGTTTCGCAAGATCAATCTCATGTACTGCGTGCAAAATACGCAATAAGGGATCCAAGTAAGATGTAACGCTCCAATACCTGACCAGTTTGCACTATATAAAACTGCAGAAAACTAAAAATAAAAAGTGTTTTACACACTTCTGTCATTGGGCTATATGTGGGCTACATCTAGGTGATATTTGTGCAACATTGGGGCTCTTTTTTCTCTGGTGGCCATCTTGGGAGACTTATTTGTTATGAAGTTTCCTAATTTCGTCATTTACTGCAGTCTCCTCAGTAGGAAATGCTTTCAGTTTTTTACTTTGATTCCATCAAGAAGGCATTCAGATGTGTCACACATTTGCCATACATTCAGAATGTTAGCACTGTAGTTGTTCATTAGATCACTGTAGTAAAGCTACTGCTCACCAGGGAGTTAACTGGAAGTCTACTGCTGGTATTGAAAGTGATTGTTTCAGTCTGCATGTCAGAATTTTCTAATAAAATAGAAGAGGATATGAGATCTCACTTAAAACATGCCCTACATTTTCTTTCTGCAGCACTAACCATAATTTCTATGGCAAAATGAACCCCCTCATGTTGTTCCTTTTTAAATTAAATGTTTTAAGTGTTACCAGTTTATTCCAATCAAGATGGCTTCAGGTATGCCATACTTTTGTCATAATTAAGACTGTTAGCGCTCTAGTTGTTCTTTAGAACACTCTGGGAAGCTGCAGTAGAACACAAAGGCATCAACTGACAGGCTGCTCCTGTTGAAATATAACAGGAAGATATTTGAGATCTCACTTAAAACATGTCCTAATTTTTCTTTCTACAGCACTAACCATAATTTCTATGACAAAATGAACCCCCTCATTTTGTTCCTTTTTAAATTAAATGTTTTAAGAGTTACCAGTTTATTCCAATCAAGATGGCTTCAGGTGTGCCATAATTTTGTCATAAGTAAGACTGTTAGCGCTCTAGTTGTTCTTTAGAACACTCTGGGAAGCTGCAGTAGAACACAAAGGCATCAACTGACAGGCTGCTCCTGTTGAAATATAACAGGAAGATATTTGAGATCACACTTGAAACATGTCCTAATTTTTCTTTCTACAGCACTAACCATAATTTCTATGACAAAATGAACCCCATCATTTTGTTCCTTTTTAAATTAAATGTTTTAAGTGTTACCAGTTTATTCCAATCCAGATGGCTTCAGGTGTGCCATACGTTTGTCATAAGTAAGGCTGTTAGCACTCTAGATGTTCTTTAGAACACTCTGGGAAGCTGCAGTAGAACACAAAGGAATCAACTGACAGTCTCTGCCCTTGTTGGATGTACATGTTTTACTGAGAATGTCAGACTTCATTCTCACATGACTGAGAAAGATAATGTGAATTTACAGAAAATATGCTCTCATTTTAGCTTCTGGAGCACCTTCCAAAACTGTATGGGACAAGCATGTGAAAATAGTTTTCTCTCAAACATGATTCATGATATCCCAGCAGAAGGTTTTTCACAGGGTAAAATCACCTTAGAACACACCACAATTCCTGAAATTAGTATGGTACCATCAACAAATGAATTCTAATGTAACTAAAGTCTGTTATCACCCTTTATCATTCTCCTTTTGGTAACCCTCAAAATCTTCGATTCACTACAATGCATTTCAATGGGGTACTATCATTTATATTGGTCCCAAGATGGCTGCCAGAAATTCCAGGATGAAGTGCTGACAGCCAATCATTTCTCACAATGACATGTGTGGTTAGGCTCCGCCCAGATATATATGTGTTTTCTTTTTCAAATTTCTCAGGAACTACTGAACGGATTTACACCATTTAACCAAAAGGCACGACTCTGAACCAAGGGCAACCTTTTTGCCAAATTTGGTGTAATTCCGTTCAGCAGTTCGGGCTGTAGCTGCGATGAAAGGTTCCTATGGAAAATTGCATGGGGAAAACACGTTTTGGGACCCCCTTTTTTCTCGGCCCCCACTTGACGAATAACCCCGAGACTTTCAGGATAGGAGCGGACCGGAGCTCCCCACGAGTTTTGAAAATTTTGCGAAGATTCGTCAACCGGCACCAAAGTTATTTCAAATAGAATGTTGCAGATTTCCTATTGAAAATAGGTCCTAACTATAACTATCTACTGGCGACCGCCAGTAGATAATATATATATATATATATATATATATATATATATATATATATATATATATATATATATATATATGTATATATATATTCACTGAAAAAACCATAGGTTTTAGGGACAGTTATAGTTAGTTGGACATTGCACTCGTACAAAACCCGTGAAATTCCCCCGTTATAGTTAGTTCAGGTAACTATAACTCGCGCCCCGCAATGCACTGCTGATGACGTCACATATTACATCACTCATGACATGGTCAGTGACATCACTGATGACATCACTGATGACATCTCAAATGACATCACTGATGACATCATGCAGTGACTGTGTGTTTCTGTAAAGTTTAAATATTTTTTATATATATAGGAAAAGACGTATTGAAGAATGAGTGGCTGTATAAGTGTCTGTATGGATGATTTAGTAGGTGCGTGACTGACTCTATAAGTGAGTGATTTAACGTATCTTACTGAATGCATGGGTTAGTGACTAAACTGGGTGAATGTCTGTATCCGTCTGTCTGTTGCTGTGTAAGTGGCTGCATGTGTTTGTGAATAGCTACATGAGTGTCTATATGAGTTATTGAATGGATGTCTGAGTATCTGTATGGGTGCCTGAGTGTTTGTGTGGGAGGGGAGTGTGCGACAATGTGCATAGATGTGTGAGTGGGTGATTCACTGGGTGGATGGTTTCAAGAGTGCATCTGTGATAGACTGTATGGGTGGGTAAGTGTGTGTAAGAGTGTGTTAGTGAGTGAATGTTTGTCCCAGTGGTACATGTGTGAGTAACTACATATGTGAAAGGCAGTATATATGTGTGTTGGAGTATATAAATAGCTAAAAGCGAGAGTGAGTGATTGTGATAGTGGCTGTATGGATGCGTGTGTGCTTGTATCAGTTATTGTATAAGAGCGTAACAATGTGCTAGTATTTGTATGATTAAGTGAGCTGGTGTGTGTATAACTGTATAGGTGAGTAAATGGCAGTGTGTTTAATTATTTGCATGACTGACTAGGTGTGTGAGTACCTCTATGGATGAGTGGCGGTGTTTGAGTGTCTATATAGGAGTTAGAGTGCATATGATAGTCCTGTACTGAGTGACCATAAGTATGAGTGACTGTACGGGTGAGTGAGTGGATGTGTGTGTGTGTAGACCTAAGAATCAGTGAGTGGGTATGTAGTTATTGGTGTTGGAGTGTCTATGGTTTTGCGAATGGCAGTCTGTAATTTAGAGTGGGTGTATCAAAAGTTATATTAGGGTGTGAGAAGATGAATGAAATTATCACATGGATGATGTCATCAGTGATGTCATTTGAGATGTCATCAGTGATGTCATCAGTGATGTCACTGACCATGTCATGAGTGATGTAATATGTGACGTCATCAGCAGTGCATTGCGGGGCGCGAGTTATAGTTACCTGAACTAACTATAACGGGGGAATTTCACGGGTTTTGTACGAGTGCAATGTCCAACTAACTATAACTGTCCCTAAAACCTATGGTTTTTTCAGTGAATTTGTAAGGTTTTTTAAATGCTAATTTCTAACTATAACGTGCCTGAAACCTATGGTTTTTTCAGTGAATTTCAAAGGTTTTTTAAATGCTAATTCCTAACTATAACATGTCTGAAACCTATGGTTTTTTTCAGTGAATTTCAAAGGTTTTGTAAATGACAATTTTTAAATGTATTAATTGTTATATTTATTTTTGGGATACTGATTTACTACATTTTTTTAAACTATTTATTTTTAGATATTTTATTTTTTTAAATACATTGTAATTACATTATACATTACATTACAAAATATACTTTCTCAGAATGAATAACTTTAGTTTAAATACTTTGCAAATAGGCAATAGACTTTTAAGTACAGTATTTACAGTTATTGCAATGGGCAACACAATTTCAAACACAATGCAACATTGAGCTCAATGTGAATTTCAAGTTAAATGCAATTAGTTACTTTATGGATTTCAGGCGATTTTTAAGGAATATTTGTAGTTTGTAAAAATCAACACTTTGAAACTTTTCTGCTGAAAACCAGACAATGGATTCCTATGGAAGGAAATATAAGTTACTGGTAAGTACGGTTAAAATTACTTTTCAGGGTCAGTACTGGGCTGAAAGATGCAGCACTGAGGTCTCTCCTGATAACAGGTGAGTAAATCGGAATTCGTATTTTGGCTGATTTTAGAGGAATATTTGTATGTTTCAAAAATCGACACTTAGAAACTTTTTCAGCAAAAAGCAGGCAATGATATCCTATGGAAGGAAATTCAAGTTACTGGTAAGTACGGTTAAAATTACTTTTCAGGATCAGTTCTGGGCTGAAAGATGCAGCACTGGGTTCTCTCCTGATAACAGGTGAGTAAATCGGAATTCGTAGTTCGGCTGATTTTAGAGGAATATTATAAAGTTCCAAAACTCCACACTTAGAAGAATTTCCAAGTGAAACCAGTCAATGTTAGCCTAAGGAAGGAAATTCAAGTTGCTGGTAAGTACGGTTAAAATTACTTTTCAGGATCAGTACTGGGCTGAAAGATGCAGCACTGAGGTCTCTCCTGATAACAGGTGAGTAAATCGGAATTCGTAGTTCGGCTGATTTTAGAGGAATATTTGTACAATGGTGAAGGGAGAGGGCGGGGCCTGAGGTGACATCTGTGCAAACGTGCCCCGTGGCGCGTTTTAAGTTGGGGGATTAAGTCCCCTTGAATCATGAGGGTCCCTGGGGGCCAACTAGCCCACCAGGAACCTCCAGTATGCCCAGGGGGCTGCGTTGCAGAGACGTGTACAGAGGCCACACCCCTTTTTACACCTCTCTGCAATGCAGCTCTGTGGTGCTTTCTGGACGTACCTGTTGGGCTAGTTGGCCCCAGGGACCCTCAGGATTGAAGGGGATTTAATTCCCCATCTTAAAACACGCCACGGGGCCTGTTTGCACACATGTCACCTGAAGCCCCGCCCCCTCCCTTCACCACTGTGCAAACGCGCCCCGTGGCGCGTTTTAAGTTGGGGGATTAAGTCCCCTTGAATCCTGAGGGTCCCTGGAGTCCAACTAGCTCACCATGTACTTCCAAAAGCGCCACAGAGCTGCGTTGCAGAGAGGTGTAAAAGGGGCGTGGCCTCTGTACACCTCTCTGCAACGCAGCCCCCTGGCGCATACTGGAGGTTCCTGGTGGGCTAGTTGGCCCCCAGGGACCCCCAGTATTCAAGGGGAATTACTTACCCTTCTTAAAACGCGCCAGGGGGCGCGTTTGCAGAGTACTGCAGGGAGGGGGGCGGGGCCTCCGGCACGATGCCGGTCTTTTTTTTTTTTGATTGTGAGGGGGGCTGCAAGGCCCCCCTTCCCTCAGCCACTTTTGCCCCGGGGACCCCATCCCCCGGGGCCTGAGCATTTGTTTTTTTTTTTAAATAAAAAAAACAAAAACGGGAAGGGGGCCGCGTGGCCCCCCTTCCCTGGGCCTGTTTTGGCCCCGGGGACCCCATCCCCCGGGGCATGCCCCCGATTTTTATTTTTAAAATTTTGAGGGGGGCTGCGTGGCCCCCCTCCTCAGGCCATTTAAGGCCCCAGGGACCCCATCCCCCGGGGCCGGCCTTCCCTTTTTTTTTTTTTTACTTTTTTTTTATTTGGGGAGGGGGGCTGCGTGGCCCCCCTCCCTGGCCACTTATGGCCCCGGGGACCCCATCCCCCGGGGCCTGGCCTCTGGTTGGGGACTGTGGGGGGTCCCCAATCCCCCACAGTCCCAGCCGGCTCCCCGCCTCCTGCGCGAGCCGGCATTGCTTTTCCACATGGGGAGCAGCTAACATGCTGCTCCCCGTGTGGAAAAGCAATTGGTTTGCATTTTGAAAGAGAGAGCAGGTTTCCTGCTCTCTCTTTCAAAATGCAAACCAAGTTTGCTATGACAGGACGGGAGCCGCGAGGCTCCCGTCCTGTCATAGCAAACTACAGTGTCCCGGGGGTAGGCACCCCGGGACACTGCAGGAGCCGGCCCTGGGGGGTGGTGGTCCCCAGGGCCATCAAGGGCTCCAGGAGGGGGGCCGCGCGGCCCCCCTCCCAACCATTTAACAGCCCCGGGGAGGTGGTGGTCCCCGGGGCTTTGGGGGTCCGTAACGGACCCCCATATTCAAATCTTTAGTGCCCCGGGGAGGTGGCGGTCCCTGGGGCATGTGGGGGGGCTGGAGCCCCCCCACACAGGTCAAAAATTTAAAAAAGAAGCCCGGGGGTGGCGGTCCCCGGGGCTGCGGGAGGGTCAAGAGCCCTCCCGCACCATTATTTTTTCAAAGCCCGGGGGGTGGTGGTCCCCGGGGCTTGGGGGGCCTTAGAGGCCCCCACATTAAATTTAAACCCCACCAACCATGCCCCCGGGACTTGGCCCACCCGGGGCAAATTACCATCAAAGCGCGGGAGACCGCGCTTCGATTTTTATTTTTCAGCGGGATTCGCGCACCCTAAGCGCATCCCGCCGTTTTTTTTTTTTAAATGCTTTTTTCTGCCCAGGGGTCCTTGTGGGACCCCCTGAGCAGACCTAGGGGTCAGGGTGTTTCTACCCTGCCCCCTTTGTGCGTTTTGCGCACTTGTTTCCTCTGGGGTTTTTTCTAATCGGCAGGATCCGCGCACCCTGAGCGCATCCTGCCGATTTAAAAAAAAATGCTTTTTCTGCCCAGGGGTCCTTGTGGGACCCCCTGAGCAGACCTAGGGGGTCAGGGTGTTTCTACCCTGCCCCCTTTGTGCGTTTTGCGCACTTGTTTTTGTGCCTCGGTTCTACCGAGGGACAAAATGGCTGCCAACACTTCCTGGTTTGGAGTGTTGACAGCCAGCTGACAGCCAATTAGCATGCAGCTCGTGATCGGGACGGTGCGCGCAGGGTGCACTGAGGGTACGCGGACCCTACTCGGCCATAGATATATATGTGACTTTACTTGTGAATTTCTCAGGAACTACTGAACGGATTTACACCATTTAAGCCAAAGGCACCAGTCTGAACCAAGGGCTACCTCTTTGCCAAATTTGGTGTAATTCCGTTCAGCAGTTCGGGCTGTAGCTGCGACTAAAGGTTTGTATGGAAAAATGAATGGGGAAAACGCGTTTTGGGACCCCCCTTTTTTCTCGGCCCCTGCTTGACGAATCAACCCGAGACTTTCAGGGTAGGAGCGGAGCGCCCCAACAAGTTGGAAACTTTCGCGAAGATTCATCAACCGGCGCCAACATTATTTCAAATAGAATGTCGCGGATTTCCTATGGATAATAGGTCCTAACTATAACTATCTACTGGCGACCACCAGTAGATAATATTAATATATATATATATATATATATATATATATATGTATATATATATATATATATATATATATGTATGTATATATCTATACACACACACACACACATATACACATATATACATATAAATGTCCCCATGCATATACACATTAGGGGTGGGCAGTAAACTCTGTGCTTGGAGCATGGAGTTCTGGAAAAACTTTGGCAACCATCACGTGGTAGAGTTTTTTCTCACACACGTCTCACCAACATTAAGTTGGCAAGCACAATCAGCTAGACTGCCTCTTGGTGAGATTTCTCAAGGTGGGTATTCGCTAACCCTGGGCATTATACTTTGCTACGCTCACGAAGCATGCAAAGTTTGTGCTACTACGCACTACGCAAATTGCACGTAGCAGAGTGAATAACTGTGCTAATAAACGTAGCGTAGCAGGAGTATAATAAACTCCTTCAAATGCTTTGATAAAGCAATTTTTTATGCTAAAAAGCATATAACCAATTCACAAAAATGAATTTTGACAATAAAATATCAAGCAATGAGAGAGGTGATGATTTTGGAGTTCCCCTAACCTAGGGGAGGACCAAGCAGATGCCTTGAACACAAAAAGCATATCATGTGAACGATTCAATGGTGGTCCCTTCCTCCTAGGACCACTCCAAGCACAGTTATGGGAAAAAATACAAGCCCAACCAAAGGCCCTGCAAAGCATTATGGGACGAGATTAGCAGTGGGCAGTGAATATTATAGTGTCCAATATCAAAATAATTCTACAAAGAGCTGCAGTTCAACTAGTCGTCACTGGGTGTCGTCCCTCACGAGTCAAATGCAAAAGCTTCATGAAAGGTTTTCAATACTTTTGCATTTCACTCTTGAGGGACGACACCTAGTAACTGACTAGTTGAACTGCAGCTCTTTGTAGAATTATTTTGATATTGGACACTATAATATTCACTGCCCACTGCTAATCTCGTCCCATAATGCTTTGCAGGGCCTTTGGTTGGGATTGTATTTTTGCCCATAACTGTGCTTGGGGTGGTCCTAGGAGGAATCGTTCAATAAGATGTGCTTTTTGTTTTCAAGACATCTGCTTGGTTGTTGGTTCTCTCCCTAAGTTAGTGAGGATACCAAAATCATCACCTCTCTCACTGCTGTTTAACTTTTGTTTTCACTTTAGTAAAATGACTATATGCATTTTTAGCATATAAAGACAGAGATATTTATTTTATCTTAACTTGCACTGTACAAGTTTGCTTTTGGTAATTATTGTACAGTGCAGTCAAGCACACAGCTATGCACTACGCAATTTGCATAGCTACGTGTAGTTGAAGCTGTACTTCACGT
The DNA here is from genome assembly GCA_963921515.1 of Calotriton arnoldi. Lineage (NCBI taxonomy): Eukaryota > Metazoa > Chordata > Amphibia > Caudata > Salamandridae > Calotriton > Calotriton arnoldi. The sequence continues at coordinate 229,933 of CAWUFW010015767.1, read as the reverse complement.
AGCTACGTGAAGTGCTACTACGCAAACTACGCCCGGGCTTAGTAGTCGCGGCAAGTCACCAATGCTCGCGTTCAGAAAGCTGCCGCTCACGTTGAGAATGTTTCAGCTCAGTTAGAAAATCTACTCCAGTGGCAGAAAGAAGCAGCACTCGCTGGCACCTTGCCTGGTGCCGTTTATGCTAATTTTACAGTGTGGGACAAGCTCCTGCCACCAAAAATCAGTGCACGCAGCGGGATGTGCCAAACTCTCCTGGTCGCAGAACTTGCAAAGTTTTTAGGTATATGCTTGGAAGTCCACAGAGTGAAACTCCATGAGTTCCACCCACCCCTAATACACATCTATGTACATGTATCTGGATCATAGATTACCAAAATGTATTGCACTCTAATGAACTATACATTTTCTTTAAAACACCATATCCTATGTGCCCAGCTTTGACGTTTGTTGTTCTGTCCCTAAATATGTATTCCAACCACTTGCTCTTGTACACACACAATGTTATATGTGATGAAACTGGCACCCTCTAGAAGATTTCACAGGGCTTCAACCACTTTTTCCTGTCTCCTTGTGTCTGCCAGTGTCTCCCTCGGCCATAAAACAGACAAACAGGATGAAAAATGAAAAACAAATAAACAGAGGCAGGGAAAACTGTACTAAAATTGAAAATAACGTTTGAAGGAAGGGAGTGGATCTGGAAATGGAGCTGGATGGAATGAGGAACACAAGGGAACACGACCAGATCCTGTTCAAAAAGGTGGCATGCATGTGTTGCACATCCAGCCATTTTGCACTATTTTGTAATACAAAATGTGCATTTGCATCTTTTCTTTTGCCTGAGATATTGCAAATTATGTGAAATTTAGCATTCATTTTTGGTGCTTTTTTTTCTAGCTTTAATTATATGGAATTGCACACATCTCATAAGGAACTGAAAATCCTTCTTTTCTTGCACAATGTCCGTATTTAGATATCGTCAGGCCTGATTTATACTTTTGCAGATGAATCATTTTCTGTCAACACAGTGGAGTATTTTAAACCTGCCATGGCTAAGATATACATTTAGAGATGTCTGCTGGCCCAGCTGACATCTCTCTCATTTCCACGAACTGCTGTCACAGCTTTTCCTGTAAATGTACTGAATGTTTGATGGATAGCTCTGTCAACATGATGTAGTTTTACATCAAAACCTGGTCAAGCAATGCAAATAACTTAGAGATCTAAAGATATCAAGCAAAAAAAGGAAGGCATTGTGAATTGGTTTATTTTAACAATATTAATAGTAGGGGATAAGAACCTTTTGCATGATGCTAAGCCTGTTGCACTATGGGCTAAGATCATTGAAAAAGAAAATACAGATAAGCAGTTGGAATACACAGATTAGTTTAAAAGACATACCCACTGGCCTCAATTTCACAAATCATCTTTGCTGCATGACTCCAGTCAAAAGCCCCAGGTGTATTTGTCCTCCATTTTTCTGCCTCTGAGATGCCCTTATTAGTTGGGCAGGATAAAATGATGTCTGTGAAATACTCACAGGATGGAAGAGCCCATTGGACGAAAGGGCTATTGCCCATTAAAATCAGCTTTTCTCCCTTCACAACACCTGGTAAGGAAAATGATCAATTATTGAAGCTCTTTCAAAAGTAAAAATATTAATGATATGTTGGTACCAGTTCATGCAACATCTGCACATTTTCAACATTGATAAACAACTATATAAAAAGAGATGGGAAAAAATTAACATAAAAAATCATGAATCCACATCATGGCACATTGACTACCTCTTGGCAGTCTCTGCAATACTCCCCCATGTGACACACTGTTGTTATCATGGAAGGTGACCAGTTAATGGTGCAACTCAAGCTTGATGTAGGCTGTGTTTGTCCCCGCATCCGTGAGCATTCAGTCCACAACGTAGATATAATCCCAATATAAAAAGACACTTCCGGGACATATCAGAGCATATTGGAAAGAGAACGAGGCTTTGGTCCCATTGGCTCAATTATTGTGGGCAGCCAGTGATGCTTCTCAAAAAGACCTCATGCTGGGGAGTGACCTGAACTGGGAGGCATGTTTGGGCGAAAGATATGAAACAGCAGACAGGGATCTCACCGGGCAATACAGTGTTCAACTGATACCTGAACTACATGGTCAGTGGATATCAGAGTAGTGTGTGCTTAATTCTGTCCTCATCATGCAGGCAGAGCGGGTGTTGATCAAGTGACAGCAGCGACATTATGAATGTGGGCAGAAGTCTGGATAGCTGCTTACTTTTCAGTTATGCCGGAGAAAATTATAGTCTACAATAGCAGCCATGCTGAATATCATAGAAAGGCTGGCAACACATCAGCGTGAGATGGTTGAGACTTATATTATTAGTCTCTACAGCTCGGAGATGCAAAACAGAAGATAAACATCTTTTAAAGCAGCTGGGCCTCCCCTCTCTCTCCCACAAGACTAGTTAACAGCTAGAAGGTAAGCTTAGGCAAAAGGAAATACCATATTTTATTTACACCACTCCCCTTATGTAAATCTCTGGGGGAGGATGGCTTCCCTGGCTCCGCACCCTACTGATGCTCTTTAAAGAGGGAGGATTCCAACCAGCACAGAGACTCTGATTAACTCCTGACTAGCGCCTCCCCTCGGATTAACTAGTCACCTCTCCTAGAAACCTGGGGACTCGTTTCGAGCAACTATAAAACGCAAACCGTACATTCGTGTCCACCATCTTTCATATATCCTGCACCCTGCCCTCTTTTACCTTTTGTATATTATTGTGATTCCAAGCCTATTGTACATTTCTATGTTTCCTGTAAAGCGCTCTGATACCCTAACGGGTCAAGTTCGCGCTCTATAAAACACAAAAATAAAAATAAATAAATAAAATCTATAGCCTGCTCTAAAGCATCTATCTAAAAATTCTATAATTTCACTCATTTGCAAAGATGAGAAACATTCTCAGGAATGTAGTAGCTATCACCTCATATTCATTGATTAACAATGACCACAAGATCCTAGCCGAATTCTTGCCCACCAGATACCATCGCTAATCCATGACTCACAGATGAGGTTTGCTTCAGTCCAAACCTCTTGAACCAAGTTCAAATGCTGGCCCATCTCCACCAGAATGAAGCACTGTCAGTATCTCTGATTGCAGAGAAGGCTTTTAACTGTGTTGTGTGGTGCTTTCTTTTTAGGACTGTGGAAAGGGTTTGCCTATTTTATGATGGAATCACTAAGGATAAATGCTTATATTATATCTCAACAGCACAGATGAGCCAATGGGGCTTCTTATCATGCACATTTCTAGCTGGCATGTGAACCCTTCAAGATTTCCCACTGTCAAGCTTACTTTTTCTGTTGGCAATCAAACCAATTCATTGCAATGAGGTAATAGTGGCAGGAATATGATGGCTAAGGATAGACCCTCATCTTCATCATAGCATTCCCTTATGGTATAATGTTGGTACGAGGACTAGTGGTGAGTCAGTACTGGGTGAAATGGGCAACTAAGGGTGTCACTAACTTTGGCCTCTTCCTCAACAAAGGGACATATATAATTATTTGGATCATTGCATTCTGACTTTGCACTAGAAGTCTCATGCATGTGTCAGTTAATTTAAATTGTTTCAGTGCCTGGGCATCCTGAAGACCTGCTAGATGAAGATCTGGGAGATTATTTCAATGACCAATGGACACTGGAGCCTTGCTTGGCGCACCTTAGTATTTAGCATTACACGGCAGACATGTTTCATTACAGATGAGTATGTTTCTATTTGAAAATTCAAGATGACCGTAAACAAAAACTAAAAAAAAAAAGAATTAAAGCTGTAGTGAACAGCTGGATAGAAAAAAAGGGAAACTATCAGTGTAATAGATAAAATACCTATTATGAATGCATGTGCCCATCACAAGAGAGAGTTGGTGCAAGCAAATAAGAACAGAGGAACTTCTAAAGATTATGAATATTTCTAGGGGTTAGTGCATATTACAGTCTTTTTCTAAAACGTTTTTGCAATGAAGACATATCACAAAATAACTGTTGCCGCATTTTCCAGTTCACAGAATGACTCACTGAGAATGAGAGGACCATAGCTAACAGTGTCCCAACCATCAATTTCCCCAATATTATACTAAGATTGCATACCCAGAGCACAGTTTTTTTTATTCTTGAAGTTTTCTTTTATAATGCATTGACATAAAGAAGAAAGGCTTTGAGGGGGCAGAGCTTGACCGCATATAAGATGATCTTCTAATAGACCTCTGTCAAGCCCAACCATGCAGATGTAAAGCATGGATTAGTACCACCCCCATTTGTGAGAGGAGTGATGGAGGAATCATGAAACAGATTAGCTCTGAAAGGGTAACAATAAATATGATAAAGTCATTGCCAACTGCGTGATCAGGCTGGATTATCCTATGCATCCTGTGCTTAGAGGAGAGCCCAAGGAATGATGAGTTTGAAGTCAAGATTCCCAGGTAGGGATGTTGTGTTTCCTGCTCTCCCAATGACTCAGGTGGTAAATGCTGGTGCTGCTGAGTCTTCTGAGTGGACGGCCAAGTCTCTCCCCACTCATAAAATCCCCTGTGAGGGGCCAGAGGTGATGGGAACTCTCCAGAAAAGATGACAGCAGCAGTAAATGTCATCTCACCCCAAGTTGGATCTAGGACCTTTTTTGATACCATGGGGAACCACCAAACTGATGTCGAGGAGTTGAATCTTTCCAGGTAGTGGCATTGCTGGCCTTTCAGGAACATTGCAGGTACATTGTTACTGTGTCACAGAAAAGCTTTGAGGGCACCATATTGGCTTTCTTTGTTTTTATGCTGCAGAAGATGAAGGCAAGCCTCCACATTGGGATGGAGAGGTCACCTCCTTTGGCATTACCAGTGCTGAATCAGCAAGGATTGTCAATGAGTCTGTTGATGGAAACAGCTATATTAAACACTCCAAAACCTTCGCAAAGGTTCTTGATTGCCTGTAATCTTGACTTAGAACTCATTAGTACCATAGTCAGTGGACTGTTAACAGGGTGACAACAAGGAAACTCAATGGGGCTAAGTCCTACCATCTGTGGGATACCCCAGGAAACCAACGAAAGACATGGCAGGAAGAGATCCCCTTTCCTCCTTATATTACGAAGAAAAACCTATACAGTGATAAATGGGTTATCTTGATTTATATGTAGATCATTTGTTTCTGTAACTAAATCAATAGAAACATGATGCTAACACTTCTTGGCATGTATAAAATGTTCTACTAAATGAGATAAAATAATCTGCAGCCAAGCACATGATAAAAATATAAGAGATTTAATGGGTCTTGGGCTCATGATACAACAAGACCCTAAATATCTCCAGAACTCAACAGTTATGGATCAAACCTCTAAGCAAACAGCTGTACACATATAGATATCTGGACTTGCTCAGAATCCTATGAACTAACACCCATCCCCTTTTTGCATCTTCTGTAGTCAAATTTGTGGGGCATATGTAGTCTATAAGGAGAGTGGAGATTATTCCACAGCTACAATAAGAGTGGTCATCTTTTTCCCTTGGGGTAGTATTTGTTTTTATTTATTACCAATCATACTACTGCAGTGTCTATCCTGGATATGCTTGACTGTCATTTTATCTTCTTTAACTTAACTGTTTTTATTTGTTAACTTTAATATGAACTGTGAACGATTATTGTGGTTGTTATTCAGTCTACTATCTTATTTATACTTTTATGGCATGATTGCCAAAAGTAAAGTTATTTGAAGTGAATTTTATTGTATCCTTACTTGCATTCTATTTGTAGTCCGTCTTTTTAAGCAGACTTCTAAATGTTTACAGTATACTAGACATGCAGTCAGTAAACTCTCCTCTACCATTTCTCGAATCTCCAGACAACCCAGGGATTAATTGGAAGCATTGGTTTGATGCGTTCAAAATTTATTTCAGGTGATCAGTGCATCATGCTTCAGGGCAGAAAGGAAAAACTTCCTACTACTTCATTCACTGGGTTTTAGAAGGAAGGAAAGGGGTCAACCAGTTGAGGTAGAAGAGCTAGATAAATACCAGAGGTTTTTCAAAAAGTTGGAAGAAAGATTGGACATCCAACCTAAGTTTGTTGTTCTCCGACACCAGTTCTTTAAAAAAGCACTAACACAGTTTGAGAGTGTGGACGCAAACAAAAGCGTGTTAAGCAAGTTGTGGTCTAAATGTCAATTTGATGAATTCACAGACTATTTGATTAGAGATTGGTTCATTGGTATTTGCTCAGGCAAACTCATTCAACAAAATTAGCGACCTTAACAACCTTTTCCATCATTGGAAAAGGTTGTTAAGATCGCTAAGAGTGCAGAATTGGCACAAATATCTCTTAAGGAACTTAATGCACAAAAGCATTGAATGGGAGTGTGAATGTGGTTCAAGGTAATTTACCTGTACAAAAAGATGTGAAGAACAGTGAAACATATGTTTTAAGTGTGGCAGTAGCCCACACAGTAGAGGAGGAAGAGGATGTCAGGCTAGAAATGTCACTTTCTGCAAATGTTCAAAAGTTGGCCACTTTGCTAAAGTGCACCAAAGTTTCAGCCTAACTTGACCAAGTGAGCAGTGTGGTTGAGGAGGAGTTCTAATTGGAGAGAAATCAGCATATCATAACAGAATTCCAGGATATAATTTGGGTTGTAACAAAGGTTAATATGGCTAGAGGGAATCACAATAATTCTGTAGATCCATACATATATGCCCTAGTGCTTACATCTCTCAGTAGCCTCATGTGCAAGGTCTATGATGATTACAACTGATTTGTTTCTTAAGATTTAAGGTGACAGGAAGCTTTTTCCCCCTAATGGGACTCCTATGTCCTATGAAGGTTGGAAGATTGATTTTGAAGGCTTTATCAAAGACATATTGAAGTTCAATGAGCGCAGAATGCAAAGTATGGTCTTTTTTGCCGCAATGTGTCTTACAATCAGGGATCATTGGATTAGTGTCAAACCTGTGAGAAAGTACTTGTTTAAGAGCTACCACTATTCGACTTCAGTGAATAAAAGCTTCTCTCTCTCTTTTCATTAGATCTAAGAAAAATTCTAGGACTCAAGCATTGGATAAAAGTGAAACAGGGTGCTATCCAAATCAATAACCAGATCAGATCAGTACCGTTCAGTGTAAGGAATGATCTAGAAAAGAGTTGGCCAGCTTGCAGAACAGCGGCATGAGCGAATATGTTGAGTCAAGTTTGTGGTTACCTTGATTGATTGTGGAAACACAAAGGGGTATGCAACATTGTATTGATTTGAGGAGTCTTAATAAGAAAATAGGGGTTGATTCTCACCCATTACCCAAAATAAATAATTTGTTAGAAGAATTGCACCTCCATCAATGACAGCCGGCCGATCATCATCGCCTGGACCCCGGTCGCCACCGAAGATACCACCACAACCATGAAGAGCACTTACTCAGGAGCCCCTACGGAACCCTGCCCTCTGCACATCTTCCACAGAGCCGCCGCCGCTATAGCACCCGAGCTACGATGGACCATCAACGCCTCCTTCGAATCCGGCACCTACCCCGAGGACTGGAAGCATGCAGAGATCAAGCCCCTCCTCAAGAAACCCTCTGCAGACGCGACAGACCTGAAGAACTACCAAACTATCTCTCTCCTTCCCTTCACTGCAAAAGTCACTGAGAAGGTTGCCAACGTCCAGCTGTCAAACTTCATCGAAGAGAACTACATCCTTGCCCCCTCCCAATCTGGATTCCGCAGCAACCACAGCACCGAGACCGCCATCCTCACTGCCATAGATGACATCTGCACGTTCCTCGAACAAGGTCACACCACAGCCCTCATCCTATTAGACCTCTCTGCAGCCTTTGACACCGTCTCCCACCGCACTCTTGCAGCCAGACTCCACAATGTCAGAATACAGGGAACTGCCCTCGACTGGCTCCGCTCCTTCCTCTTCAGCAGAATGCAAAGGATCAGACTCCCGCCTTTCCTCTATGAACCCACAGAGATCAACTGACCACAAGGATCATCACTCAGTCCCACGCTCTTTAGCAGCTACATGGCCCCCTTACAGTCATCGTCAGACAGCATGGACTCAGTATTGTCTCGTACGCCGATGACATCCAGCTCATCCTCTACCTGACGAAGGACCCCGAAACCACCAGACTCGACTTACAAGAAGGAATGGAAAAGGCGCAGCTTGGTTGAACAGCAGCTGTCTGAAACTCAACTCGGAGCAGACAGAAGTTCTCATCCTTGGACCCACCCCCTCAGCTTGGGACAACTCCTGTTGGCCGCCTGCCCTCGGCAACACCCCCACCCCCACGGACCACACCCAGAACCTCGGCATCATACTCAACTCCTCCCTCACCATGACCCGACAGATCAACGCTGTAGCCTCCACCTGCTTCAACACCCTCATGCTGACATGAGCACATCACCCATCACCTGCAAGACTTTTCAGGAGACATTTTTTGTGCTAAAGTCAGAGATGACGAGTGCTAGAGCTTTGAGTTCTTATGATCGAGAGTGTCCTTGTACGGAGTGAGTGAGTGATTCAGATTCTTTTTAGTTCCTAGAAATACAAGCTTAGAGAAATATTGTGCATTATCCAGTTCATTGACAGAATACAATTCCAAATATCATAAAATCACCAATAAATAGCACTTAATTAAATCAATACAGCCAACACAAGTGAACTATGGTCTTCTAAAACTCATTGGGCAGTCTGATGTCCATGTATCCCACATGTGTCAAAATATTTCAACAACATACAAGACTTATTTCATCCATTTAGACAACCAGAGAGTATTCTACAGGCCATCATAGCATAAAAACAGTAAACAGTCAATCCCTATTAAAAACTCATTTGTTAAGGCTTCTTAGGACAATTAGCCCTCCTGGAGCATAGACATCAAAACTCAGTTATAAGAAATAGAGGGCCATAGGTATAACAATCCACAAGATATTAGTCAGTCTGACCTTGTTTACAGACTCAGTTATCCAAGTTCGAGCCAATGTCATAACCAGGGTATCTTCGTAATTTGTTCTTCACCTACCTAATGATTCAGAAAACACCCTTGCAATCAAAACTGAATTCTGATGCCAGTGTAGGACAGCTAAGAGGATGATCCAGTTTCTTACAAATATTGGACAATGTCATTTGCTACATCCCAGTATCTCAAACCATGTATAAGGTTTAAACCCATTTCCCTCAACAATATCCCATATTTTTAAAAACAGGATGAAAAATCTTCATCCTTTCCTCTAGAAAGGATACACAATGCACCAGTAGGTGGCTCACTGAGATATTTTACCCACTCACATTGACATTGAACCTGGTTCTATACTATTTTTGCTTTAATATCTGGCTTCCGCCCTCCAGGGTAGATCCCTACCCTCAAATTCTGCTTTTCATTTTGCAGCATCCGATCTGGGATTCTGTATAGATACGGAAAAAGGTCCATGTCTGCCTGACAAATAAAGACAGACACAACAGATCTCTTATTCCTCAAATACTGTAGATCCTCACTCTGGCTAGTTCCCTCAGCACAGCACCTAAGAGTGCTCTTTATTTGACTGATTTGCTTAACTTCGCCCCCTTAAAAGGGCATCTCATGAATTCCTACGTGCTCCAAAATAATTGTAACTGGGTTCTGCTTACCAGGGAAAATAGACATTACCTCAGGGAGTACTACCACTGATAATGTATCGCAGGGGACTCATTTTTTTGTCAAGAAATAACATTGCAGGGCTCTTGCGCCTGAGCACTCCAGGCTGCAATTCTCAACTCACTTGTTATAGCTTGAACCAATGCATTTTTTGGTAAGTCAAGGAGAGATTGCCATGTGACCTGTCTATCCATTGACAACATCTCTGCTCCATTTAGGGCCTGGAGGATTAGTTTGTCCTGTATGGCTCAAAGGAATAACTGCCATATTTGCGGTCACTTCAGTTGTCAGTTTGTCTCCTAGTTGACAGATGTTTGTCTAATCTTAAATAGTCAGAGATAATCGTACCCAAATACTTGTACTTTCGAACTTGCTCCAGCCGTGACTTGCCTAAAATCCAAGTGAATCTTCTCTTCCTTTTTGCAAAGAAAAGGAATGTTTTCTTTCAATGTTAATTGTTAGTTTGTTTTCAAGGCAATAAGAGCTGAGTGCACCTGATTGGTGTTGAAGCCCAATGGGCGCAATTATCCTTCTACAATTATGGCGGATGACAGTATATATGGGCTAAGTTATCATAAGCTACACTTCCAGGGTACTCTGTGAACCAGAGCTAAACTAATCTGTAATAGAAAAGGAGTTATTAGCATGTTACTGGGCCATTGACAATTTCATATTGTATGTGTGGGGTAGGAAGTATGTCCTCCAGACTGATCACAAGCCTCTCATTTGCATTCTGAGTGGTGACAAGGTCAAATACACTACACCAAGTATAGCTCGGCTCACTACTAAACTGTCACAGTACGATTTCAAAATCACACATATACCAGGTGAAGACAATGGGCCAGATGTATCAAGAATGTATTTAGCAATTCTGAAATAGCGAATTTTACCGATTCGCTATTTTGGAATCGCAAAATGCAATGTATGTAGGATTTGCTAAAGAAATAGCGATTCCTACACATTCCCTAATAGCGAATCGCCATAGAGGCCCATAGGAATGAATGGGAAAGCATTCGCAATTTGCGATTACCAAATAGGTAATCGCAAATTGCAAATGCAATTGCAAGGGTGTTAGGGGGCCTAAGGCCCCTCTGATGCACCCCCAAAAAAGGTAAGTGTGCACATGTGGCGCACACATGGCACTTAAAAAAATGCAATTTTGTGCATTTTTCTAAGGATTTGCAAATTACCATCAACTTGAAGTTGATGGTAATTTGTGATTCCTTAATGCAAAGTTGCATTTTAAAAATCGTTCTTGCAGTGCATTTAGGGAAACGCAAATTGCAATCCCCTAACAACATCCGCAAAATGGGTAATCGCAAGAAATTGTGATTACCTATTTTACAAATGCATTTTGGGTTGATGCATCCCAAAGGCTTTTTACCGGTCGCAAACTGGCCGTTGCGACCCGTAAAATTCTTGATACATCTGGCCCAATGAGACTGCATATTCATTGTCCAGATTGCAGGTATATACCCATGTAGAGGTAAACCTTGAAAACAACAATGAAAATTGCTTTGTTGCCCTGGTGGATGTGTCAGAAAAGTAGGCTTGTTCAGAAGCAGAATATAAGAGTGAGTGTGAGGAGGATGGAAGGATGGTACATGTAAAGGAGTTTATAGTAACTTGTTGGTCCAAAGTGAGGTGTGCATGTCCATAAATTCAAAATTGCTGTAAGATTGCAGAAGAATGTTCTATAGAACATTGAGTCATTGTCAGAGGGTGACTGATATGTTCCTCTCAGGACTATAGGTTCTGCATTGACAACGATGGATCATGAGGGGCATTTGTGTCCCACCACGACAATATTATTGTCTATTATTGGTGACCTGCATTGAACAAAGATATAAATATGGTAGTGAAGAAATATGTGGTGTGCAGTCAATCAATCTATCAGGGTTTGTTAAGTGGGACTACTCACCCGTAAGGGTCTCAAGGCGCTGGAGAGGAGGGGAGGTGCAGAGAAAGGTTTTAAGGTGTTTACTTCACCATTACAAGCCATTTAGTACCCTGACAGCCATTCAGTTTTACCTCATCACCAACATTATGTGTTTGTGCTGATGGATGATCATAGTAATTGACTGGAAGAATGTTATATTTCTGCACCCACAGCCAGGAAATCTGTGTTATTATAGAGGGACATTTTCACAAGACAAGGGTTCCTAGAACATATCACTTCAGAAAATGGGGTTCAATTTGTGAATGCGGAAATGGAGACATTTGTGAATGAGTCAGGTGATAAACATATTAAGAGTTCTCTCTATCATCCCCAAACTAATGGGTTGATAGAGAGAATGAACAGGATGAAAATTGATTGCATCAAAGGTGAAAAGAGTAATAGCTACATCTTTGAAGAGGCCATAAAATACATTTTGAAGTGTTACCACACCACCCCACATTCTGTAACCCAGGTGTCTCCATTTATGTTACTTAGGGGACAACAACCATCGTCTGTGCTTTATCCGGCCTGGTTATCTACGGTGACAAGGTTGAAAAGGGTGATGATCATGTGGTCATTATTCATAGAGTAGAAGAGAGTCAAAGTAAACGAAAATAAATATATGATGCCAGAAAGTGTGCCAGAGGCCAAGCAATTCAGGTGGGGGATCTGGTGCAAGTGAGAAACCCCAATTTTAAAAAGAAAGGGGATGCTAGTTATGATGAACCTGTGAATGGGAAAAAGGTGTATGGTAATGCCATAAGAGTGGAGGGCGGACATTGGTGGAATGTTGGAAAAATTGTTAAGGGACTTCCAGGGCGTACTTCAGGCCCAGGTTTGGAGGGATTCAATTTTTCTCCAGAGGCATCTGTGAGTCAAAGGTATGAAGTTCTACGGAATTCATCCTGGGAATAATTTGTACATTTGAAATTATTGGCTGCTTTATTTTAATATGAGTCTTTAAATAGATGAAAAGGCTGATTATCTTTATATGTATTGTAGGTATTGTTCTCTTTTATGTTTAATTGTTTTTTTTTTATAAAAAAGGAGCTGTTATGTTGTATTTCAAGTATGTAGAACATAATGTATATAGAATGCTCGGTCATGTTGTTCCCTAGATGTAGCTCTTGTGAGGAACATTCCACTGGTGACAGTTGGAGTATCTCCTGAGATACCACGCCAGCGGTGGTTTTGTTGATGTACAGCTTCACTAATAAATATCTGTGCTACTCATCCACATTCCTGGCACTGACATCACTAACTAGTTACATTCTATCTCAGAATGAGTAAACATTCCCAAGACTGTCAAATGTTACTGCTTTAGAGATAACACTCAGATATAAAGGAAGATTTATTAAATTAGAATGATATTTTGATAATGTGTTCGTGACAAGTATTGACAACCTAAGTGAGTAATGGGCTTCACTGAGATCTCTTTAGAAAAGTGTGTCCCCCAATTATCATAATTGTAATTGTGCAATAATGGGCAGACAAATATAGCAGATGCAAGACAAATTTGGTTGGGAGATTTGTGGTTGAAGGCAGCTTCTGTAAATTCATTATTTTTGCTTAGGTGACATGCCTCAAGAAAGGGGATCTTTATGAAATGCAAGAGATCCTGTTTATTGTCAACTTTGGTGCAAATCCTGGGCCCACTCATCACCATTCATGTGTGAGTGCATCATCATTGAATAATCCTATACAAACACTTATACAAAGAATTGAGAAACTGCAGGTGCTCATTTCCATTCTAGGAACAGATACATTTCAGTGTTACTAGAATATAAGCACCCAATGTAATAATCCTTGACGACAAACCAGGATGTGCAAATTTCACAATGGCAAGTTTCCACAAAGTTTATAGTGCAATTTATGAGCAAATAGGTTGTGTTGTAAATTGTCCATTTGCAAAGATTTGAAAATTAACTTCTTAATTATTATTAATTATGCCACTATTTGCTGTCCCCTGTGATTGGTTGTGGAAGCAGTGATGGTGGCCTAGAAGGGACAGTACACCTCCATACCTGCATATGCTTTCTTAGAAAGAGACTTTGTTATGGCAGTCCATTCCTATTAAACTGCTCCTTGTCTTCTGAGCTTACCTGACATGACCCACACATGGATAGCTGTCTACTTGGCAAGCCAGATGCCTGACAAATGTGGCTTTGGTATCTGACTGATAGTTTAAGACTACAACTGTGGTCACAAACCATTGTTACATTCATTGTGAATTTCAAATGGGAGGGAGAGTCTCTCTCACGCTTTTAATTGTGATTTGCAAGGAGTCACAAAAGGCATTTTGCAAGCTGGAATGGCTTTACTTACTCATAAAATTCTTTCAATACATTGCATTCTAGATTTTGCTTATTCCATCCACACACAATGTACTGATCTCACAAACTGCCAGTGTTTGATCAGTGTATTTAATATAGTGAATATAAAATTGTTTTACTGCACAAGTTTAATGAAACAATTAACAAACTCAAAGTACCAACCTATATTTTACCTGGCTCAATGCATAACCAAAGAACATATGTTTGAATCCAGTAATAATTCACACCTTTCAGTAGCGTGATTGCATGTTTACATCCCCAGACTCCATTTATGGACTGCCAGCAGGATTCAAAGATATTATGTGTATGAGAATCAAGTGGAGTAAAATGCCACATACCTGAAGAGAAGGTTTTGCACATAAGAGGAAATATCCGTTTACTCGAATCATCAAGGAAGGCGGATTCCTTCCCAAGGAATGTCTCCATTAACAATGATGGCTCCAAATATTGCTCATGGAACACTTTCAAATCAGAAAAGGAAGCCATTTCATTTGTTCTGTGTACTCAAACTTTACTTCTTCTATGTGAGAAGATGCAAACCTTTTTATTAGCAAAATGTCCTTAAATGCAAATTAAGGGCAAACAGAGAGAACTCAGTATGCATAAAATGCAAACCTCATGAACATTATTTCCGTTTACTCTCTGCCAACCTGTGCCTGTTAACAGTTTCTCACTGAATTAAGTAGTTCTTTGGTATTCTTCTTTTTGCTAATATTGATGCTTTGAAGCCTGGTAGATGTAATGCTGCTGCTAACAGAATGGTTGCATTGTAACAGGGACAATAAAAACGAAGGTAGAAAATCCATTATATTTAATTGTTCAGAATGTATTGTGAATATGGTTTTAGTTGCAAAATGTGGCTGTTTGCATTAGCTGGGTTTCTTGTTGATACAGTAGGAATCACTGCAATCCTTTGGGAGAGGCTACCGACAATACAAAACTCAGTGGCAAGACTCATCCTTGACCTCCTGAGATGGACTAACATCACTCCACACCTCAAGAAGCTACTCTGGCTTGTAATCCAGAAGAAATACCAGTTCAAGACGTTTACCCTCGCATACCAAGTCCTGCACAATGAAGGACTAGCATATATCAACAAATGAATGATCTTCCACCAACCAACCAGACACCTGAGATCTGGCTCTCTCTTCCTCACAGACACTCCCCGGATCCGGAAAGCAAACAGTGGAGGACACTGCCTCTCTCATCGGGTCACCAAAGCCTGGAACAACCTTCCCATGCACCTTAGCACTGCCTCATCCTTACGGAAATTCAGGAAAGGGCTCAAGACCTGGTTGTTTGAATGAGTGGAGCACCACAAGGCAGGTAGAAACTCCAGCGCCTTGAGAGCCTCATGGGTGATGTGCTGCACTTTACAAATCCTAATTGATTGATTGATTCACTTTGTGTTTGCAATCTCTTTTTGATATTTTAAGTATTCTATCTGTCTATCAGCATGTTTTAATGAAGAACAAAGGGCTCTTGAAAAATATGACTGAAAATTGAGCACCAACTTTGTTTGAGGACTAAATCATATTTTTCAAATCAACCTATATATCATTATTTTGGTTCACAAAATCGCCATTTGAGGATGCACGCTGTAGGGCCACCATATTAATATTCATTTGGCAGGTTGCAATTTGCAGGTCTCTGTAACTGGCTGCAAACAAATTGGCCTACAAGGGACAGTAGACCACTATCCCTGTGTAGCATTCTCAAACAGGAAACCTTATATAAAGCAGCAAAGTTCATTAAAGCAAACAAAGCTGCTTTTAAAAAGATTACATTTTCCCATTTTGTAAACCTTCAAAAGGAGAAGGCAATGATTTGCTCCCCCTAATGCAGCCAGCACTATTCCCAAAGGGGATGGGGTCACCTTTGTAAATCATTTATCACCTCCCTTGACAGTCCTGCCGATTACATGATGAAAACAAAACAATTAAATGTACGTGTCCAAATGAAACTCTCAAGCATGAATCGATTAGGGACTATTTTAATAAGCTCCCTTAAAGAACTGATCCTAACGGTATTATGTGGCCCTAGGTGGTCGGGGTTAAAGTGAATAATATCTTTGCACAGTTATCACAGATGATAACACTATTCCCTGTAGTTCTCCCCTGTGCAACTTTAATCGTTTTGTTTACAGATGTTCTATATATATGTAATTGAGATGTCAATAAATCTATGTTTAAATTGTTTCATGTTTGTATTGTATATATGTTATATGTTCTCATACTTTTAAGTAGATTAAGAAAACTTGGCAGAAAAAGCAGTCAGGCTTAACTTAGAGGCAATGTGTAAAGTATTTCTGCAGCACACAAAGAGTAATAAAGTGAAAACACAAAACAAAATAATCTATTTAGAACAATAGAGTCAATTGCAGTAATTTTGTTTACACTAAAACAATACAAATCCAATCAGTAGAAATAGAATTATGCATTTTTAGAGTTTAAGGTTCAAAATAACACCTAAAACCCATTCAGGACTCACTCAGACTGGTTCAAGGTGGGGTGATTGATGTCTCTATAGCTCTGAACACTATGCCAGCTAGCCCTTGAAGTGACTTCTAGTAGTCCTGGGTGTAGATGCAGGGCTCAACTGTAGAGCTGGCCTCTGAGTGTTCAAGGCAAGCACCAGCCAGTAAAGCTGTACTTCTAAGTATAGCAGCAGACTGGTAGAGTGAACATCAGGTCACAGCAGCAAGCAGCTCTCTGAGAGTCCTTCTAAAGGTCCAGCAGTGAATTGAAGAGCGGGTCTGAAGTTCTTACTTTTTTAGCATTGTGCCCTGTTCCTACAGGATGGGAGAAGTTTTTGGAAAGGTTTTCTTAAGTTCTTGGTGTTTCTTGACTCCCCTGCCCTGACTGCAAGCTGGCTGCAGTGACAATACAGAGTCGTCAGGCCTATTGTGAGGAGACAGGACCCAGCCTAACCAGGTAGAAGTGGGGCTCTGCTCAGCTCTGCCTCTCATTATGCCAGTTGATTGCCCAATGAGGCTGTCTGGGAGGAATATACAACATCTAACTCTCAGTTACACCCAGTCATGTGACTCAAGTCAGGCTGCAGGCACAAAGGGCTAAGGGCAGGAAAATGCATACCTTCTAAAAGTGACATTTTCAAAATTGTAATGAAAAATCTGATTTTACCATTAAAGAGGGGTTATCATTATAATTCCACAGGTACAAAACATAACAAATCTACAACTTCTCGTATTGGTTGGCTTTTTCAGCTTGTTTACCCTCAGAGTTTTTGCTTCTTGACCTCCTGTTTTTGACCTATTTTTCATTGTTTTTAAGACTCTAGGCACTTTACCACTGCTATTCAGTGCTAAAGTGCATATGCTCTCCATGTAAATGGTGTTTATGGATTGGTGTTTCCATGATTGGCTTATCTGATATGCTACTAAGTCCCTAGTACACTGCACTGTGCTAGTGGGCCTACAGCACTGATTGTGACACCTACACAAGCAGCCTTTCAAAGGGTTCTCAGACCTGCCACTGCAGTGTCTGTGTGCAGTTTGTAACTGCCATGTTGACCTTGTGAGTGCACCCACTTGTCAGGCCCTAACCTTCCCTTTCTTTCATGTAAGGCACCCCTCAGGTAGCCCCAAGGTACCCTTATGGGAAGGGTGCAATGTATGTTAAAGGGAGGACATGTACTAGTGTGTTTTAAATGTCCTGATAGTAAAATACTGTGTATTTTGTTTTTCACTATTGAAAGGCTATCTGTCCCATAGGATAACATTGGATTTGCTTTGCAACACTTTACAAGCATAACTTCCATTGGGACAAGATAGAGAAATGGAGTTCAGGCTTCCTGAAATGAGAATTTAAAAATATATCTTTTAGTGAAGATGATTTTTATATTGTTTGTTTAAAGATTTCACTTTTAAAAAGTAGGCATTCTCTTGCTTGACCATCCTGTGTCCCTCTGCCTTTTGTGTATTTACAGTTTGGGTTTGGAGTGACAGGAGTTGGGGATGTGAATTCACACTAGACAGACACAAGGGGGGGTTGAGGTGTGTCCTGCTATCCTGGGTGACTCGTAGCCAGGCTAAATAGGCTTAGCTGCATTTAGAGTAGTGGGAGGAGTTGTCGCTTCTACCTAAATGGACTGTGGTTGCATTCCAAAAGTTGTCTTCAAATCCTGTAGTGAACCGGGCCTGAGCCAGGCAGAAAAGGTTGATGTGTGCCAGAGGAACTTTGTTTGTACCAACTTCAAAGGAAAATGTGGTATACATATTGGGGCCCTGACACCAAAACTTTAGATTACTGTTGGACTAAGAATCATGCCAGAAATAAGAGCTGGAAGAGCTGTGGCTTTGTTGGGGTGGCCTGCAGTTGTAGCTTCTGTCTTGAGCAGGGAAAGTGTAGGAAAGTGCCCCTTTTTGCACAGTTACCCCCACTTTTTGCCTGACAAATGATGCACTTTGACTTTGTGTGCCCTGGGTTCCTGCCATTCAGGTTACCAGAGCCTGTGTTCTTTCCCGAAGCTGTACCTTTGTACCCCCAACTGGCACCTCTGGCCACAGGTTAGCCCCTTGTAAAAAGTACCAAGGGCACTGTGACCAGAGAAGGTCTCTCAGGGCTGTAGTACCTATTGTGCCACTCTCAGAGGCACTGTATCTCAACACACACACACTGCCCTTGCATGCTGCATGTTTCAGTGTAGAGAAAAGTAAAGAGATGACCTGGCACACATCCCTGTGTGCCAGGCCTACAATGCACTGCCTATGGCCTAGGTAAGTCATCCATCTAGCACGGTGCAATAGACCACAGGTGAGGGTACAGTTCATTGAGCCCTGTACCCATACAGTGTCCAAGTCCATTCTTAGACATTGTAAATGCAGTGAAGCCATAAAGAGTATATGGTCCGGGAGTTGGTCATTACAAACTCCAAAGTTCTATAATGGTTTCATGGAAACCTAGGATGTTTGATAGCAAACTTCTCAGCACATTAAACCCACACTGTGGGATTTAATGTAAAATTAACACAGAGGGCATCAAGAGATGTCCCCCTGAATAACTACCAGCCCTGGTCTGGTTCCTGAATGGTTGCCCACCATTTGTCACCACCAGACAGGTTTCTGGACCCCTGGGTAGAGAGTCTCTGCTCTCTGGGTCCAGAAACAAAGCCCATTCTGGGAAGAGGTATCAGACCTCCTTCCCCACATTGGGCTGGTTCCACAAAAAGGGAAGCTTCAAAGTCCTGCCACCTTTGTAAGCTGTACCTGCCTTTGCTGCCCCAAGCAACTGGCTCCCACTGGTTCTCTCCCCCACTTTGGGCTGGAGAATCAGTAGAAAATCCGTGTTAGGAGGAGAGGTGTGCCCACCTTTGCCAATCCCACCCCTCAGGTGGGGAGGGGAGGTGATGCACACATCTCAGTCCCCTCCATCTTGGAGTTGAGCGGACCCAGCCAATTAGGAAGAGGCTCATGCCCCCTCCTAGAGGAAGGCATAATAAGGGGTGTACTCAACCCAAGGAGGGGACCCATTGGTCCTGACCTGCACACCCCTATAACATCCCTAAATTTAGTATTTAGGGGCAACCCTGAACCTTGCATACTCAGATTCAAGGAAGAAAAAAGATGGACTGAAAAGCAGTGCTGACCCAGGAAGAAGAGGACATCTACTGATTTGGCCCCAGCCCTACTGGCCTGTCCCAACTTCAACCTACCTACAGCAAAGGAGGACCTGCCCTGCGCTCACCTTACAGACTCTGTCTCCCATGATCACCGCATTTGCTCAAACAAAGAATTACCCACAGAATCTGGATCCAGGCAACTCCGCAATTTTGCAATAGACTGCACCAAATGTCCCCGGCCCGAGTTCGAGTGGCCCATCACCACAAGAAGGTCTCCCCAGGGATCCTGACCTGGGATCTAGTGATCCTGACCTCCCTCAAGCTTCAAGACAATGCTTGCAGCCTCTACCTGAAGGGTCCTTTTGACCGCGACTGGAGCTGATGGGAAAACCCGATGCCAAAAGACACCCATGCACGCGATGCCCCACGGCATTAGGTGGCCCAACCAACGGTGTCCAGGCATCCCCCAAGAAGCTCCCTGCCCGAGCCTGCAGTCTCTTTACCAAACCGAAGATCCCCATTAGGATTCACAGGTTCCCTGATGTCTCCTTGGCACCCTGCACCCAGCTACCCCAGTGCTGCTGGTGGTGCAACTCCTGTGCTGATTGTTGGCCCCTGCAGTGCTGACCTTAACCCCAGGAGCTTTGCTCCCACACCTGAGTGGCCTGCTCAACAGCAGTCTCTGACCGAAGGCCCCCTTAGCCCTATTGGCTAACATAGGGCCCTTGCACTCCATACCCGGCAGTCCCAATGCCGCTGGTGGTGCAATTTGAGTGTCTACCTGGACCTTGGGGAACCTTGGTCCTAACCTCCAAAAGTTATAATTTTAAGTTGAGTACTTACCTGTAAAACCGATAACCATTTTTATCCCATAGGAACTAATGCTACGATTTTTGTTTAAAAAATGTTCTATGTGTTGAACTGTTGTTTTGTATGGGAAGAAAATTACTATGTTTTAAACCTTTAACTGTCATACTTACCTGTAAGTGACAAAGTCTAGGGTGTGATATCAAGGCATATCACCCCGAGTAATCTAAAAGTAACGAGAAAGTAATCCAAAGTAATTACTGTGTAATTTAAACTTCTTTTTGAACCAATACAAACCTGTAACAATTGCAAAACTAATTCCCAATTGAACTCCTCGAAATGTTCTATGCTTGAAAGTATACCTTTTTATACTTACCAATTGGTCTAGATCCAGTCTCTGAGTTTGTGCCTTCAGTCTTGATTGAGTGAATACAATAAATGCTTAACATACTCTCTGGAGAAGCCTAATTGCTTGGCCACACTAACACAAAGAGAGCTGTTAGTACTTACCTAATTTAGCCTCTGCTATACCTCTGAGGACTCCCTGGACTCTGTGCACACTATTCCTTACTTTGGTATAGTATATACAGAGCCAGCTTCCCACAGAAAGGACTGGACTGAACTTGCTGCACTCTAAGTATCTCCAAGGGCTTGACGTAGAGCTTGTCTCCTGTTGGAAGTCTGAGGGAAATCAAAAACTTCAACATCTTCTGCGTACTGTCTTCTGGAGCTGGATGTTTCAGCTGCCACAGAGGAGAAAGGTAACCCAATGCCATCAACTATGCCGCTGCCGGCTCTGTGACCTGAAGGCACTGCTGAGGGCACCTCTGCACTTTGCACCTAAACCCTGGTCTCACGGCTGCTGCCATTCAACGCTGCCACTGAGCCACTGCTTGCACCGTGACCTGTGGGCACCGCACTCCACACCGCCTTGCTTCACACTCCCACCCAGATATCCCTGAGGATGCCGCAATGACGTCAATGATGCCCCTGGGTGCAACATGACCTGTGCACACCTCTCGTGGAGAACACAGAGCACCAACCAGCTTCTTACTGCAGCACTTGTGTCACTGATGATGCTGCTCCAATCTGACATCAATGCCGCAGCTTGCACCGTGTTTTGGGGGCACAGCTCATAAGTTACACGACACACCGCCCCATCCCACACCGCAGCCTTGGCCCATCAATGTCAGCGCCATTTACTCCAGATCTTCAACTGACACCGTTGTTTGCACCGCGACCTGTGGGCCCCAGCCTTGGGTCTACCTAGAATGGCGATTCAGCAACAATGATGCTGCTGCTGGCACCAACACCTTTCAGCACTGCAATGAGCCCCGCCCCACTTTGCACTGCAGCCTTGACCTCATCGATGCAGCTGGATGACCTCACGAGCCGCTGCCTGCACCAGAACCTGAGGGCACAGCACAACATACCACTCTGCTTCACACTGCAGCCCTGATGCCTGCTGGGGCTCCTGACTTCAAACTCACAGAGTTTGAACTGCAACGTGTGTGACTTCAAGGGCCCGATGACTCCTGCGCCATCTTCCAGAACTGATGCCTTCCGACGCCCACTCCAGTGGAGCTCCCTGCATCTCTAAAGGTACTGTTGTTTTACGGGTCTCCCCGACACAGTAGCTGGCCCACGACACCGCCACTGGCTAGAACTGTTGAATTTGTTGAATTTGTTTGTTTGTGACGCCGTGATAGCCCCGGATGGAGCTACGGACTTCAAGGAACTATATATAAAGTCTTTTTTTGCTTTATGTGTATTGTGTATTGTTGATTACTCTATGTTGGGTTTTTATTGTTTTGATTTCGTTTTACAGAGATAAATATTGGATTTTTTTCTAAAACTGGTGTGGTCTCCTTTTGTAGTGTTTTCACTGTATATCTGTGTGGCATGTGCAACTGCTTTACACACTGCCTAACTGCTCATACGAGCTACCAAGGGGATGAGCAGGGGTTATTTTAGACGTGTAATCCCCTAATCCTGACTAGAGTGGTGGATTCCTCCTGGGTTCTGTGCATACCCTAGCCAACCAGAAAACCCATTTTTAACACTTCTCAATTAGGAATTGCAGCGTATCAAATGTAATAGGGAATGCCCAATGTTATTCTATGGGAGTGGTAATACTCACAGTAGTAGAAAATGAGTTTGGGAGTTTTCAGTATCATGAAAAGCAAAACTTAAAAGTACATGACAAACCCTACAATTGCACAGCACCCTGTCCTATGGGCTACCAAAGGCCTACATTAGCGGTGACTTATATGTAACAAAAGGAGCATAAAAGGCTTGGCAAGGGGTTTTGATTGAAAAGTTGATATAACACTGTTTTCAGGCTGCAATGGCAGGCCAGGTCATGTTTTAAGTGCTTCTTACGTGGATGGAAGAATAAGTGTTGATGGCCCACAGTTAGCATTTAATTTACAGGCCCTGCATATACTGTATATCATTCTTTAAGGGACTTACAAGCAAACTAAGTATGTCAACTGGGTATACACCAATTCAACCATTTGTTAGGGAGAGAGTACAAAGGCTAAGTGCAGGACAATCCCAACCAAATTGTGGTGACAAATTTGACTTCACTATTAAAAAAGGTTTATCATTACAATGTAATAGGTACAAAATATGAGATATCCACGTTTTAGGAGTTACAACTAATTAAATGTAATAAGGTATCTCCAATGTTATCCTACGGGAGGGGTAGGCCTCACAGAAGTGAAAAACAAATGAGGAAATGTTTCACAACCAGGACATGTAAAACCTAACAGTACACGTCAAACCTTTTAATTACACAACACCCTGCCCTATGGCTTACCTAGGGCCTCCCTTGGGGGTGACATATATCTAACAAAAGGGGAGTTAAAAGCTTGGCAAGGGGGTTTGAATGGCAAGTTGATATCACAGTGGAACACTTTATTCAGGCTGCAATGGTAGGCCTGGGACAAGTTTTGAAGTGCTATTTAAGTAGGTGGCAGAATACCTGTTGCAGGCCCACAGGTAGCATTTTATGTATACACCCTGGATATATGGTACACCACTGTACAGGGGACATACAAGCAAATTAAATATGCTAATTAGGTATAAAGAGATTTAGGATGAAAGCACAAGCCCTTTAGCACTGGTTAGCAGTGGAAAGCTGCAAAGTCTTAAAGCCAACAAAAACAAATTCAGCAAAAAAGTGGAGTGTAAAGGCAAAACGTTTGGGGCTGATTATGCAGAGAGGGCCAGGTGCAACGTTCTCAATCCTGGATTACAGCTGAAATGCTGAACGCCAGTCTGGCATCAGTCTTCTGGTTTAATAATCGAATTTCTTATCTTTTGCCTTTTCTGATGATCA
The DNA here is from genome assembly GCA_963921515.1 of Calotriton arnoldi. Classification (NCBI taxonomy): domain Eukaryota; kingdom Metazoa; phylum Chordata; class Amphibia; order Caudata; family Salamandridae; genus Calotriton; species Calotriton arnoldi. The sequence continues at coordinate 206,259 of CAWUFW010015767.1, read as the reverse complement.
GTTTGGAATTACTCATCAGTAATGAAAATGCTCCAAATTTAAATGACAAACTCTCCATTCTTTAAACTAAAAATCATATTATTTTAAGTGCCTTCCTCTTCCTCAACACCAATGCAAGTTAAAGGGTGAAATAAAATGACAACATGTGTGTCTATTCTTTACTTGTGTGGTGAAGATCTGACCTGTTTTGATGTAGGTGCAGCTTCTCTTGCTCAGTTTCAACAACTACACAAAGAGAACTGTCGAGGGGACACAATCCATACATTACATGTGTAACATCTTCAGCCCTGACATTTTTTTGCCAAATGCATTATGCACACTTTCATGTTTATGCTGTCCGTGTTACAAGTCAGCTACTGGCTTCTTAATGGACACGGTCCAGGATCTTCTCTGCATCTTTCACAATTTGAACATTATCAGTTTGTTTTCTTGTGTGCTGTACTTAGCCATGCTACTGAGATCCTGTCTGTCAGCTACCAACTGTATAATGGGCTAGTACAGATTTGCTTATGCAGCATGGATGTCAGGGTTCATGGGAGTAAGAGTACCAGATTCTGTTGATGCCCTGCATTCTTCCTGTATCTCGGATCTGAGGTTGTTATTTTCAGGTCAATTTTATTATTTCTTGACAGTGGGAATGTTGCACCATGTATCCTCCTTTAAACATGCATGTGTTCAGTCTTGAGAATCATGTTTAACTAATTGCAATTTTTCAGTTATGGCCCTGAAAGGGTAGATTTTAGATTGATATAACTCAGTATTGCATTGGGATGACATTTGACTTGCTGGTAGTTTAAGATGCTAGACTCAGGTATGGCAGAGTGATAAGGCATATACAGATTTTTGCCTTTAATTGGATGCATGCATTGGAGGTGATGAGGCTGATACTGGTCCAATGGTGTTTGGTATCGGCAGATACAGAGGACTGCACTGGGCTATAGATTTGCTCCTTCATACATGAACTACCTTATGAGTTGATTCGAGAGTCAATTAATCTGGCGCACAAGTGGTTTTAAATGGAATGATGAGTGCTCAAATGACAATCATTAAAGTGTTTAAAGTATTGCCTCTTTTGACATGGTTAGTCCACACTTTTTGCCTGATGTCTGATGTGATTTCGAACTGTAAGCACACTCCTTTCCTTAAAATTGTACCATGATTGGCTCAACTTCTGTTTCCCTATTAGTCCCAGTAAATGGTACCCCTGGGTACCTCTGACCCAGATCTGGCAGTGCTGCAATTGCAGGCCTCATGTCCAAGTACAGGACAAACCGAAGAGTCAACATGGTGCACAGCCCTGTGTGCCATGCCTAACTGCATGGCATGAGATATAGGTAAGCGACCCCCTACTGCAGGCTTTTAGACCTAAGGCAGGGTACTCTATATCCTATGTGAGGGCTTATCAGCATAAGCATCCCTACAATATCCAGTCCATTCCGGGTGATGTAAGTGAACATGGAAGCCATAACGAGTCCTACTGGGTAACACAAGTTTCCAAGCTCCATGATAGCTTCACTGATTTCTAAGATGTTTGGTACCAAACACCTTGTCTTAATGAATCCTTGCTGATGCTGATATTGCATTTATTACTAAATTTACACAGGGGACCATGCTAGAGGGTCCTCTGAAACCTACCAAACACTGGTGTTGTCCCTGTCCAGTTTTAGCCAGCATGCCATCACTAGACACGTTTTTGGACCCCTGGGTAGAGAGTCAGAGACCTCTGGATCCAGAAACAATGCCAATGTGCGGAGAAGCGGGAACTTCAAAGGACACCTTGGAACCTAGCCCTCTCCTGTTAGAAGCAGATGGCGACCCCCCAGTCCTGCTCCACTTTTGGTGAGAGGACTGGTGGGAAAATTAGGTAAAGTAGGAGGTTGGTCTACCATACCCTGCACCACCCTTCAGGTGGGGCAGATATGGTAGGCCCCACTTTTCACTATCTGCCATCTTGAGGTGAGCATAAAGAGGGTGTAGACACCCTAGAGATAGGCAGCTGATTGGTTACCACCTGGCCTCCCCTAAAAACGCCCCTAAATTCTGTATTTACGTGGCTCGCTGAGAACCTGACTTCAGATTTGACTGACCTAAAGAAGATGACGAAGAAGAGACCTGGCAGACCAGGAGCTGAGCCCTGTTGCAGAAGAAACTCGCGCAAACCCTGCCAACTGCAGCCATACTCGACAACTGGGACCTGCTCTCCTTCCTGAAACCCGGAAGGCCTCCAAGAATCCTTGGAGCCCCGCACACTTCATAAATTGCCAAGAACCTGCCTTTGGGCTAGAGGCTCAAGTCCCCAATGCCCATTGGTAAAAAAACCTGTTGTGGCTGAGGACCATCACACTCCGTGTCAATGAGACTCACCACAGGAAAATAAACATTGCAGCTTCCCAGGCCTCTTGGTTCACCAGCCCAGTGGAATTGACCCCTGCACGCCTCCATCACCTTGAAGGATCCTCTTGCATAATGACCAATGCTGGAAACAGCCTAGTTCCCGAGAACCTTCAATGGCGTACAGCAGCAATGTTGGCACTACTGTCTACTCCATGACAGTCTGTTTTGCATTACACCTGTTCTGCTAGTGATTTTTGAAACTCCTTGGTGGAGTCCTCCTTCCAGTGATTGGGAGGGTAAATGAGTCGGCGGTCCGCCACTGTCCAAATCTACACCAGCTGTCTAGCAACCACAACAGCAGCCACTGCATTGGTGATGTCCTGCATCCATTGATCCACAGTGACCTGCTGCCGGTGACCACGACGGTAACTGTGTTGGCAGTCTATTGAACTCCATTCAAGCTATACACTTTCATTTCTCTTCTCCGACAACCACAATGGTAAATATTTGACAGTATCAACCGCCGAGTGCCTAGATACTGGAAGTACTGCATACTTTGAACTGCACTGCTTGTCTCGCCGTAATTGAAAGTTCCTCAAGTATTTATTTGAATATTGAAACTGTATCCAGTCTATTTCTGATCTGAAGGCTTGCTTCTCATAACATATACAAAGATAATTGGTATTTTCATCCAAATTTGTTAGATTTCTTCTTGAGTCGTATCCCATTTATTGTCTCTGTGAGTACAACAGATGCTTAAAACTGTCCTTTCATAAACTTAACTGTTCGCCAACACTACCACAAAAAGAGAGTTAGTGTTATCTACTGGTTACCTCTATCTTTCTCTGAAGATTTCTTGCTCTCTCTACATAGTGTACTTCATTTTAGTTCACTGTGCAGACAGGTCGGTATCTCATAAGTATGTATTAATAAGGGAAAAAATACTGACTTTTGGTGATTTTCCTATTTTTTGTTTCTCAAAGTACTGTACATGAAAGACTGGTCATGCCAGTAAAAACGGGCAAGGTGGAACCCTTTAAGCTCCAGATGAACTCATTAGAGCTGCCATATAACTGTTAGAGCGGAACGCACAAAAATGAAGATGTGTAATACTAAGCTCTATGTGTGGCGTAGTCCTTTGCGGGTACCCAGGCTGGAGAGGATGCTACAGTTTCTGTAGATCATACTCATACAAACTTTGAATAACAGATGTCTCAAGTGATGCTTTCCATTTGGCTTTAGACATCTTCACCAAGTGATTCCCAGTAGTGCTATCTTTGTTTTAGGGTTGTTTAAATGCTGGGCGTTAAGGGTGCCTAGAGAAGATTTGGCACAAGCTCTGCAAAAAGAAAGATGACTTTATCATTTTTTACAGATATTGCTGTGATGCCTTAAGGAAATCTTCTTATATGTCGTCGGGTTCATTGATGGAGGTTCAGTGGTTACAGTAGACAAAGTGTTTGTTATGTGTACAAGGTAAAATTTGTGTGCCTATCAGGGGAAGAAAAAAATGGATGCCGGGCAGTCCACTTGTAGATGACCACATGAACTCTGTTGCACTCTCAGTTTCTTCTCAAAATGACCAGCTGAATATGAAAACTCACCCTTACAAAGTCTGAATCCGGCCGATGAACCAGCTAATATTCTCACCAGTGCCTTAATCCTGTTCTGGAAAAAATCATAAGTGGGACCCATTGTCCACTCAGTCATCTTAATTTAAAAATCTAGCATAGTTAGAAAAAGTTACAAGTAAAAATGTAGGAACAAGTGGCTGTTTTTTTCAACATTATTTACATTTTCTTTCATTTCAACTGTTAGTTTCTTTACAAAAGCCTTAAAGGATGTCCACAAATCACCCCTTGCTGAATTCAAAATGTTGTCTTCTTTTCAAAAGGTATAGCTTTCCGGGATCCATTATTGGTTTCACACCTATTTCTACCACTAACTGGAAGGCAGTTGAAAGCACAAAAAGTAGGAAAAATAGTCTATGTCCCAGTAAAATGCCAAAACTGTGCAGCAAATTTTGGTTTTCTGACAAAAGGATGCTTTTGTTTGAAAGCTGGGAAGATGGTTATTTTAGCACCAGAACCCTTAGTGGATACCGTTTGCAGGTAAAAAAACAGACAATGTCTTCTGCAACACTTTTTTCTCCGAAAATCCAAAGTTTGTTGTATTTTGATGACTTTCTCAGTCCCTTCCCGGGGAATATACAAACCCTGGGAACCTTTAGGATCCTCTGGATGTTGGAAGAAAAAGATGCAACTTTGGCATGGACACCGTATGTGGACAAACTTTATGGGTGCCGAAGAGCAAACTACCCCTGATAGCCCAAACAAGTAAGGCATGGGGGGCTGGCAGTAAAGGGGTTAAGGGTGCCTGGATAATATTGTGTACACACTCGGAGGAAAAACAGATCACTTTTCTCAGTTGTTTCACATATTGCTGTGATGCCTAAATGAAATCGTCTTAGATGTTGTGGGGTTTATTGACAGAGGTTCAGTAGTTGCCGTAGACAATGTGTTTGTGATGCATACAGGTTAAAATATGTGGGCCTATCAGGGGAAGAAGAAAATGGGTGCCGTGCAGTCCACTTGCAGATGACTACACTCTCAGTTTCTGCTCAAAATGACCCACTGAATATGAAAACCCACCCTTAACTCAAACAGGTTTCCGTCAAGGGCAAGGAACCATAACCAATATTATGGCTTTAACCATGCTCATGGATGCAGCAAAGCAAGGTAAATATCTTCTATACCTTTGCTTCATAGATTACTCAGCAGCCTTCGACCATGTCGACCGATCCAAGCTCTGGCAAAAGCTGAAGGAACGGGGGATACCACCACCCCTCTTTGACCAACTTATACAGCTGCATACCGACACATGGCTAAGGATCAAACTAGGCGCTGGGAAGCACGTCTCAAACAAAATCATCACCACAAAGGGATTAAAACAAGGCTGCGTCCTGGCCCAACTGCTTTTTAGCCTCTTCCTGTCAGACCTGCTGGCAGAACTGGACGCTTGCTCCTCACAAGCTCCGAAGCTAGGTGGCATGACACTGACAAACCTACTTTATGCTGACGACCTAGTGCTGATCAGCAGAACTCCGATAGGTCTCCAGCACCTTCTAGATGCCACCCAAAATTTCTCACATCGGAACGCCTTAAAAATAAACTTTAAAAAATCAAAAGTTATGGGCGTAAACCACCACAAGAAGTCAAATCCTCGCTGGCACCTGGATGGGAAATGTCTGGACCAAGTAACAACCTATAAATACCTGTGCGTGCTACTAGACAAAAACAATTCCTTTAAGCCACAGCTAGAATCAATAAAAAGGAAGGGAGTAATGATCTGCTTGGCATTAAAACCTCTGAAGAAACTGCTGCCGGACTTGACACTCGATCCCTTTTTAAAAGTCCTGCGAGCGAAATTACAACCAACAGTTACTTATGGGAGCGAATCCACGACTGGAAGAGCTGCAACAATCCTTAACTGTATAATTGCAACCTCCTATCGCACGATTTTCCAACTCCCCAAATATGTTTCACCTGCTCAAATAAGACTGGAATTCGGCCTTCAAAAACAGGAAGTAGAAAGGCAGGGTGCCTTTTTAAAGAGCTGGCATAAAATCAGAGCTGCTGACACAGGGTCCCTGAACAATCAGCTTTGGCTTGAGCTGTCCCGTACTGGCAAGTTGCCTGCTAATGACTACCTTCAGAAATACTTGCAGGCTCTTGGTCTGACAGAGGCCTGGAACACTCCAACGGGCCATCTGGTTTTAAAAAAACTAGTAACAAAATCGACAAGGCTCATATCGGTCATAGAGGATAAGAATGCGGTATCCAAGTGAGCTCATGGTTGGGTCGTGCTTAACAATTACAAAGTTCTCAAACCTCAGCCTTACCTTAAGGTCGGATCCAAGCTTGTGATCAAAGAAAAATTCCTAAGGTTACGGTTGGGAGTCGGTCCGATCAGCCCGCTTTTGTCACCTTGGGAAGGAAGAGGGAGTGATCAGACCTGCCGTTTGTGTGCGAAAGATACTGAGACTCTGATCCACATCATATGCATATGCAAGAAGCTAGAGGACATTCGGAAAGCACAGTTAAAACCATTATTTAACCAGCATGGAGTGAGGTCCTGCAGGCAGGCAGTGATGCTGTGCTCTAATCCTACCTTAGTACAGCTCAACTGTCGCCTTACAAAATTCTTCGATCTGACAGCATTGAGACTGAAAAAACAAGCTGCCAACAGTTAAGACCTTTAACAGAGTATTGCAGATCCTGTATTGGACCACTCGACTGGACAACCAAGAAAGTTTACATAATTGACTTTATGCAGGCCTGTAAGTCTGCGCCAGCGGTCCTAACACAGTTGAAACAATTTTATGTCTTTTAATCACAAAACAAAAGCATTTTTTACCTTGTACTTTATTTTATATTGTTTTATTAGTGCAATATTTTTTAAAGTAACTTTTAATGTTTTGAATGCAACGGTTTTAATTAATCATGCATAATAAACTTACCTACCTTACCTTACCACCCTTACAAAGTCTGAACATTGATGGTGAAACAGCTAGTATTCTCACCAGTGCCTTAATGGTGTTGTGTTAATAATCATAAGGCGGTCCCATTGTCCAGTCAATCATATTAATGCTGTCATAAATTGGATTTTTTCATTTTTTTGGTTTTACTTTAAAAACGAAATCTGTTGACGAGCACATCAAATGTCATACTTTCCACAAAAGTGACCAAGAAAAGATTTTACTTACCTTTAGGAAGGCAGCCTTGCTCTCCCATGTTCTCTATTACAAGGCAGTGCACAGGAGCTAGTAAGTGTTGATATATTGCTATTTTCTTGCCATGACTCTCAGGTCTTCTGCCTGAGCTGACCATGGCTCAGAAATCAGTTTCTGCTTCTCATGGTGCAGTCTTGTATATATTTAATTTGTTTTTTATTAGCTAAGCTTTGCCCACAGAAGGTTTAGTATACTGAAGATGCATCTCATTAAACTCAGCCCAGAGACAGATTTGATTATGATAAATTTTAAATGCTGTCTTTGTATACACGGCCCAGAGCACAGCCTAAGGTTTTGAGGCCAAATTATAATATCTCGCAGTCAAGATCTACAATACAAGCTCAACATTGTCTGTAGAATACTTTAATTAATGTGATGCAAATATATGCCTTATGTTGTGCATAGAAGTGTCACTTTTCTTTATGTAGAACCCAAACAGTGCTACGTGAAGCTTTTTAAAGTTTCAGACCAAAACAGTGCCTATTTGGTTAGTTTTTCATCTAACTCAAAAGCATGTATCCTGACAGATGCCTATTGAGCAGATATTCCCTCTGACCTAAATAGATTGTCCAAAACTTGGACTATACAGGTGAAGTTCGAGCAGGTTTCAGGACTAAACATGTAACCTTGATGTGTAATAATGCTGCAATGGTAAATGAGCACACATCTCAACCTATACCCTGGTGGTGGCTGCATAAAGGCATCTAAAAATGCGATAGGTGGTATGCTTGAATTAATCTCAGCCATTGATAATTTCTCGGTCCGCAACCCAGTCCATTGTTATTTTTTACCCATCCAGGAAGTTTGCGAATTGGCCTCATTCTTCTATCATAGGAACAGTCTAACCTGAGCTGTCAGGTCAGGTTCCCTTTGGACCGGCACACAGACATCCCCAGCCAGGTTTAAAGTATTAGGCCTCTTCTGTTGCATGCAGCTTGCCTCCAATCACATACGTGGGATCACAAGAACCCTGTTTACACATACTCATTGGTTAGGAATTCGCACTGACATTATGTAAAAAACATGATGGGTCGAATTCAAGCGTTCACCCATCAATTTTTTTTAATTTTCCAGGTATGATCAGACTTGGGTGTCTAGCTCGCTGTGCCATAGCGATCAAGCTAACCCCTACTGGATACTTACTTAAACGTGTTCCTGCTTTGAGGGAACCTGGTCTGGTTGACAGGGGTTAATTGATCCCACTGGAGCAGAACCAAGGCTGATTCGCATATGGCTGATTCCTGTCTGGAGTGTCCTGGTGGGCAGAAAAAAATGCACTGGATTATGGCCCAGAGAATTTACCAGTGGCTAAGATTCATTTGAACAATCAACCAATTAGATTTTTGTTTTCCAAAGTGCAGGATCCTAAGTGTGGCAGAATTGTCCAGACATGGGTCTTGTGCTCACTGGGTCAATTACACAAAACAAATCTTACTTTAGAGATCCAAGTAGCCTATACCAGCATAGAGTTGCTTCTGGTCTTGCTTGAAGATGACCCGGATTGGCAGTTTTAGCTGCACAGTTCCTAATGGAGCAAGACCAAGGATGATTTACATATTTCTGGCTCCTGTCTGATGTGGCTGCTGGACAAAAACCAAAGCAAAGCTAAGATCAATTCAAACATTTAATCATTTTTTTGAGGGCAGAGGCAAATGAACAGTTTCATCATCTGCACATAGCTTCATCCTCTGAATGCAGGAAAGCGTGAGTTCCATAAGAGAAAGATAAAACCCTTGTTCATATTTTTTCTGATTGGAGCATTCCAATAGATCCTGCTAAAGTACAAGCGCAGCCAAATGCTGATCCCCACAATATGTTTCCATGGTACGTTAATTTCTTGATATGGTCAATTGCTGTTCCAGATACATAAGAGACTTGATGAAAACACATTTTTTGTTTCATTGGTCACATGAATGTGACAAAAGTTTTAAGGAAATTAAACAAGCCATTGAGAATGCTGCTGAAATGGCATATTTCAAACCATAGCTTCACACAGAGGTTATTGTTGAGGCTAGCCCAGTTGGGTTACTCACTATACTTTTAAAAGCACAGTGAACACTCGAATGCTTGAAGTCACATTGTGGAATATGGAAATAGAAGTTTGTCCCGAGCAGAACGTGCATACTCACAATCTGAAATAGATAGCTTAGCTGTGGTATGGGCTTGTGGACATTTCCATGTATGGAAAATATTTTACAGTGGTAACTGTCATCAAGCTTTACTGACTATATTTCAAAATCCAAAGGCCAAAATGTCTCCTCACATTGAATGTTGGGGACTGCGTTTGCAAGAGTATGATTATACCATTGTGGATCATCCAGGGAAGGGTCAGAACCCTGTTGACTGCTTTTTCAACTTCATTTTAAAATCAAACACACTAGTTGCCATTTTGTTAGCCCAGATTATCATTGCCATGAAAGTGACATATTAATATTAAAGGATATAATTACAAGGCCTGGGCGCAGTTCGCAGAGTTCTGCTATGTGTAGCTCCATGAAGTGACCCTAAAACTCTGTGTTTGTCCCGTGCTGCAAAATCAGGGCAAACGGCACCATGCATCCCAAAAGATGGCGGTGCTTCTTTCTGCTGCATGAGTAGATGTTCAAATCGAGCAGCAGCTTCCTCATCGCGAACAGGAAGTTTCTTAACCCGAGTGATAGCAGGCATCCGCGACTGCCCACTTTGAAAATCCCACCAGGAGGTGGTCTGGAGAAACATTTTCCTTGATTGTCAAAGTCCTGTCCTTGAGGCAACTGCCTTTATTCAAAAACTATTCCCCACACCTTGATCATGTTCGAACTCGCAAAGCATGCATTGACTTTTTCATCCTCTTGACAATGGACATCTTCTATTGGTGTTTATGGATGAATACTCATGATTTCCACTAAGTGAAGATCTTTAATCTACAACTCACAAACAAGTCTTTGAAAGACTAGATGGCATCTTTGTGCCATGGGGTCTTCCAGCCATAGCAGTCTGCCAATGTCCCGCCTTTCAATAGTCAACAGTTTAGAGATTTCTTGGAATATTTTAAGATAAAGCATCAAAAGAGCATACGTCTCTGGTCACAAGCCAACAGAATTGTTGAAAGTTTATGAGTACACCACAAATAGCAGCGCAGCGTGCCGCTCTTGAAAAGTTCAATATGAAAACTGTATTGAATGCCACCTTGAGAGCTTATTGTGCAACACCTCATTCGACCACAGGTGAAAGTCTTGCAACTTTGAAGTTCCGGAGAGCAATGAACACCAAGGTACCTGAAAGGAACAATAAGAGAAAGAAAAATGAGATGGCAAATCATGAGAAGGACTTGGTGAACAAACAAAAGATGAAAGCATATGCTGACAAAAATCAACATGCGAAAAACATCATCTTTAAGAGAGGAGAACCAGGGCTCATATGACAAATACAGAAAAGAAAAGCTGATACTCCTTTTGATGCAGAACCGTTCCAAGTAAAGTCTACTAAGGGACACATGGTGACTGCCGACCATCATGGGAAGTCTATCACCTGAGACTCTTCTTGCTTCAGGCACTTGACCAATTGTTAATCATATCAAACTGCAAAAAGAGAGACTGGGTCTGAAACATCAGGCAAATGATGTTGCTTCTACACCATTCACGCAAGTCCTGGGCATCGGTGAAGACACCTTCTAGTTTTCCCAAATAAGATCATGTTAAACAATTAAAGCACCAAAAAGATTGATCAAAGTGATTTGAATATATGTGTCTATCTATACAAATATTTTTATTTTTTATTTTTTTTAATTAAGCAGAGGGGGGATGTAGTATCCTGCGAATTAGAAGTGATGGAATCGTTTTAACTCCAGATGACTCGTTAGAACTGTCACGTAAGTTTTAGAGCAGAATGTACTGAAGGTTGGTTTAGATTATTGTGCTCACAGTTATATACACATGAATAAAGAAATGTATTGCTAAGCGTTGTGTGTGGCATAATCATTCACAGGCACCCGGGCGGGGGAGGACGCTATCATTTCGGTAGTTCATACTCATACACACTATAAATAACAGATGTCTTGAATGTTGCTTTCCATTTGGATTTAGACATCTTTACTATCTTTGTTTTAGGGTTGATCCGATGCTGGGTATTAACCCCTTTGGTGCCAGGGACGTAATGGTTATGTACTTGGCAGTGGTTCTGCTGTGCCGAGGACATAACCATTATGTCCTGGCACTGCCCCACAGGGGAAGCGCTGGTGCTCCCACAGTGGGGAACCCACTCACATGACTTCACTGGAAATCCCCGATCTCCCTGATGATCTGATGATGTTGGCCCACTCATGGTGTGCCATTGTCATCAAATGCAGCTGGGATGCGCTGGAAGCCATTTGCTTCCAGCGTGTCCAAGGAGAGGATGTTTTGGTAAGTCCTTCTCCCAGAAGGGAGATTCAGGAGTACGATGCAGGGGGAAAGGACTTTCCCCCATGTCTGTACAGAGTGAATTGCTGCTCCACGATCTTGGGTGGGGCCACGATTGTGGAGCAGGAATCCACCCGACTAGACACAACGGATTGTTAGGGGGAAATTTGGGGGAGTGACCCCTTAGGCAAGGGTTGCTCCCTGGGGGGATATTGAATTAAATGAAAGTATATCTGGGTTTTGCTCTTGGTGGGCAGCCATTCTTTCAACCCCCGCTGGGGGGTTGAAACCCACTAGGCACCAGGGAGTTTATTAAGTTGAGCAAGGGTCGCTGCCCTGTGGGGCAATTTCTTTTCCTGTCTTTCCCCCCGGGGGCTAAATCATAAATTTGTTTGGCCGATCTGCCTCCCGCAGGGGTGGAAACACACTAGGCACTAGGGATTTCCTATAAATATATTTTTAAGAGAGGGACCCCTTGGGAAAGAGATGCTGCCCTGGGTGCAGTATGTTTTCCTGTGTTTTGCCCCCCCGGGCCTAGATCAGCTGTTTTGTTGGCCCATCTGGCCCCCAGGGGTTCAAACCCACTAGAAGCCAGACATGTTGTCCATTATGTTTAGGTGGAGCGACCCCTTGGGCAAGAGTTGCCCCCCTTTTGGGGCATTGATAGTTTGGCCATTTCTACCACCCTAAGAGGTAGATTGACCATATATTTTTAGGCCCATTTGCCCCAGGGTCGGGTCAGAAGTCCCTAGACCACTTATTTTTTTTATATATGTGCAAAATGTTTTGGGAGCAGTTCTGGGGTGAATATTTTGTCCATTCCAGCTCTCGGGGCAGATCGGCCATGTATTTTTAGACAACCAGGGAAAGTTTGTGTGTTAAGTATAGTTTGGCTGATGAGTGTTTTGGCGTTTTGCTGGCTGTGTGTGGACTGGCACTTGCTGGCAGTGTGTGTGGTTGGCATTTGGATGGTGATAGGCAGACTTCATAGTGTTTGATAATGTTAAATGTTATTTTTTATCATCATTGGTAATTGTATTTTTTTCCTCCTTTTATTCTAGTGCAAAGCTTTTGTTATCCTCATGGTTGTGGTTTTGACATTGGTAGATCTGCAATCTGTGTAGTTGCTGTTGTTTGGTAAGAAAACGTTTTTTTATACTGTTTACTCCAAATTAGTATCAATGACCTGCATGAATGTGTTTTTAAAAATGCAGTAATAATATCAGCCTATTTAGCTTCTGTTTCAATGTGTGTGTAATTTTCCTTCTATATGTGTTTCCTTGTGTGCAATTTTCTTTTGTTTTTCTTTTCTAGTGGGTTTTCGTTGGTGCTTGCTGTGTCTGTGCAGTGTAGGTGCTGGTGAGTCTACCTGTCTTTAGCAAGTGAGTGCTATTGTTTTATAGTATGTAGGTCTTTGAGTGCTTTGTATTGGTTGACTTTACCTTGCAATTGCTATATGCCAGTAGTTTTACTTTTTGTTTTATAAATCCACACTTTGTTTATCACTTATTTTACAGTGTTGGGTATTGTTGACTTATTTGTGAAGTTACTTCTCTTGGTAAGGATGACCACTCAGCAGGTTATAGGTATGCTTTTTGAGTCTTCTTCTGACCATGTGATGCACCATTTTTATCGGGAGACCTGGGGGAACGCTGGGTGGTAGGAAATTTGTGTGAGGCCAGTGATGCCACACTTTCCCACACAAAAATGTGTGAAAAAAGTGATTTTTTCAGCTAAAATTGAGGTTTGCAGGGGATTCTGGGTAAGGAAACGTTGGGGGATCCACGCAAGCCATACCTCCCTGGAAGCCCCCGGGTGTCTACTTTTCAGAAATGTGTGGGTTTGGTAGGTTTCCCTAGATGGCCGCCGAGCACGGGGCCAAAAACCCAGGTGACCCCCTTGCAAAACCAGGTGGTTTTGTGAAAGGCCATTTTGAGGTCGCCTCACTACGTTGTGGGCCCTTGCCTGTCGCGGGTACTTGGGCCTCCCACACAAGTGAGGCACCATTTTTATCGGGAGACCTGGGGGAACGCTGGGTGGTAGGAAATTTGTGTGAGGCCAGTGATGCCACACATTCCCACACAAAAATGTGTGAAAAAAGGGATTTTTTCAGCTAAAATTGAGGTTTGCAGGGGATTCTGGGTAAGGAAACGTTGGGGGATCCACGCAAGCCATACCTCCCTGGAAGCCCCCGGGTGTCTACTTTTCAGAAATGTGTGGGTTTGGTAGGTTTCCCTAGATGGCCGCCGAGCACAGGGCCAAAAACCCAGGTGACCCCCTTGCAAAACCAGGTGGTTTTGTGAAAGGCCATTTTGAGGTCGCCTCACTACGTTGTGGGCCCTTGCCTGTCGCGGGTACTTGGGCCTCCCACACAAGTGAGGCACCATTTTTATCGGGAGACCTGGGGGAACGCTGGGTGGTAGGAAATTTGTGTGAGGCCAGTGATGCCACACTTTCCCACACAAAAATGTGTGAAAAAAGTGATTTTTTCAGCTAAAATTGAGGTTTGCAGGGGATTCTGGGTAAGGAAACGTTGGGGGATCCACGCAAGCCATACCTCCCTGGAAGCCCCCAGGTGTCTACTTTTCAGAAATGTGTGTGTTTGGTAGGTTTCCCTAGGTGCCGGCAGAGCTAGGGTTCACAAACTACAGCTAGGCACTTTGCCAAAAAAGGGTCATTTTTCACTGCGAAATTGAGGTGTGACCACGTTGGGTTTTGCGCCGTTTCCTGTCGCAGGCACTAAGCCGACCCACACAAGTGAGGTACCATTTTTCTCGTAAGACTTTGGGGAACGCGGGGTGGGTAGAAATTTGTGGATCCACGCAGATTCCAGAACTTTCCACCACAGAAATGTGGGGAAAATGTGTTTTTTTTGACAATTTTTTATGTTTGCAAGGGATTCTGGGTAACAGAACCTGGTGGGAGGCAGTCAAGTCACCCCATCCTGGATTCCCCTGGGTGTCTAGTTTTCAAAAATGTATAGGTTTGCTAGGTTTCCCTAGGTGCCGGCAGAGGTAGGGTTAAAAAACTACAGCTAGGCACTTTGCCAAAAAAGGGTCATTTTTCACTGCGAAATTGAGGTGTGACCACGTTGCGTTTTGCGCCGTTTCCTGTCGCAGGCACTAGGCCGACCCACACAAGTGAGGTACCATTTTTCTCGTAAGACTTTGGGGAACGCGGGGTGGGTGGAAATTTGTGGATCCACGCAGATTCCAGAACTTTCCACCACAGAAATGTGGGGGAAATTTGTTTTTTGGACAATTTTTTATGTTTGCAAGGGATTCTGGGTAACAGAACCTGGTGGGAGGCAGTCAAGTCACCCCATCCTGGATTCCCCTGGGTGTCTAGTTTTCAAAAATGTATAGGTTTGCTAGGTTTCCTTAGGTGCCGGCAGAGGTAGGGTTAAAAAACTACAGCTAGGCACTTTGCCAAAAAAGGGTCATTTTTCACTGCAAAATTGAGGTGTGACCACGTTGCGTTTTGTGCCGTTTCCTGTCGCAGGCACTAGGCCGACCCACACAAGTGAGGTACCATTTTTCTCGTAAGACTTTGGGGAACGCGGGGTGGGTAGAAATTTGTGGATCCACGCAGATTCCAGAACTTTCCACCACAGAAATGTGGGGGAAATGTGGTTTTTTTGATAATTTTTTATGTTTGCAAGGGATTCTGGGTAACATAACCTGGTGGGAGGCAGTCAAGTCACCCCATCCTGGATTCCCCTCGGTGTCTAGTTTTCAAAAATGTATAGGTTTGCTAGGTTTCCCTAGGTGCCGGCAGAGGTAGGGTTAAAAAACTACAGCTAGGCACTTTGCCAAAAAAGGGTCATTTTTCACTGCGAAATTGAGGTGTGACCACGTTGCGTTTTGCGCCGTTTCCTGTTGCAGGCACTAGGCCGACCCACACAAGTGAGGTACCATTTTTCTCGTAAGACTTTGGGGAACGCGGGGTGGGTGGAAATTTGTGGATCCACGCAGATTCCAGAGCTTTCCACCACAGAAATGTGGGGAAAATTTGTTTTTTTTGACAATTTTTTATGTTTGCAAGGGATTCTGGGTAACAGAAACTGGTGGGAGGCAGTCCAGTCACCCCATCCTGGATTCCCCTGGGTGTCTAGTTTTAAAAAATGTATAGGTTTGCTAGGTTTCCCTAGGTGCCGGCAGAGGTAGGGTTAAGAAACTACAGCTAGGCACTTTGCCAAAAAAGGGTCATTTTTCACTGCGAAATTGAGGTGTGACCACGTTGCGTTTTGCACCGTTTCCTGTCGCAGGCACTAGGCCGACCCACACAAGTGAGGTACCATTTTTCTCGTAAGACTTTGGGGAACGCGGGGTGGGTGGAAATTTGTGGATCCACGCAGATTCCAGAACTTTCCACCACAGAAATGTGGGGAAAATGTGTTTTTTTTGACAATTGTTTATGTTTGCAAGGGATTCTGGGTAACAGAACCTGGTGGGAGGCAGTCCAGTCACCCAATCCTGGATTCCCCTGGGTGTCTAGTTTTCAAAAATGTATAGGTTTGCTAGGTTTCCCTAGGTGCCGGCAGAGGTAGGGTTCAAAAACTACAGCTAGGCACTTTGCCAAAAAAGGGTCATTTTTCACTGCGAAATTGAGGTGTGACCACGTTGCGTTTTGAGCCGTTTCCTGTCGCAGGCACTAGGCCGACCCACACAAGTGAGGTACCATTTTTCTCGTAAGACTTTGGGGAACGCGGGGTGGGTGGAAATGTGTGGATCCACGCAGATTCCAGAACTTTCCACCACAGAAATGTGGGGAAAATTTGGTTTTTTTGACAATTGTTTATGTTTGCAAGGGATTCTGGGTAACAGAACCTGGTGGGAGGCAGTCCAGTCACCCCATCCTGGATTCCCCTGGGTGTCTAGTTTTAAAAAATGTATAGGTTTGCTAGGTTTCCCTAGGTGCCGGCAGAGGTAGGGTTAAAAAACTACAGCTAGGCACTTTGCCAAAAAAGGGTCATTTTTCACTGCGAAATTGAGGTGTGACCACGTTGCGTTTTGCACCGTTTCCTGTCGCAGGCACCAGGCCGACCCACACAAGTGAGGTACCATTTTTCTCATAAGACTTTGGGGAACGCGGGGTGGGTGGAAATTTGTGGATCCACGCAGATTCCAGAACTTTCCACCACAGAAATGTGGGGAAAATGTGTTTTTTTTGACAATTTTTTATGTTTGCAAGGGATTCTGGGTAACAGAACCTGGTGGGAGGCAGTTCAGTCACCTCATCCTGGATTCCCCTGGGTGTCTAGTTTTCAAAAATGTATAGGTTTGCTAGGTTTCCCTTGGTGCCGGCAGAGGTAGGGTTCAAAAACTACAGCTAGGCACTTTGCAAAAAAAGGGTCATTTTTCACTGCGAAATTGAGGTGTGACCACGTTGCGTTTTGCGCCGTTTCCTGTCGCAGGCACTAGGCCGACCCACACAAGTGAGGTACCATTTTTCTCGTAAGACTTTGGGGAACGCGGGGTGGGTGTAAATTTGTGGATCCACGCAGATTCCAGAACTTTCCACCACAGAAATGTGGGGAAAATGTGTTTTTTGGACAATTTTTTATGTTTGCAAGGGATTCTGGGTAACAGAACCTGGTGGGAGGCAGTCAAGTCACCCCATCCTGGATTCCCCTGGTTGTCTAGTTTTCAAAAATGTATAGGTTTGCTAGGTTTCCCTAGGTGCCGGCAGAGGTAGGGTTCAAAAACTACAGCTAGGCACTTTGCCAAAAAAGGGTCATTTTTCACTGCGAAATTGAGGTGTGACCACGTTGCGTTTTGCGCCGTTTCCTGTCGCGGGCACTAGGCCGACCCACACAAGTGAGGTACCATTTTTCTCAGAAGACTTTGAGGAACCCGGGGTGGGTGTAAATTTGTGGATCCACGCAGATTCCAGAACTTTCCACCACAGAAATGTGGGGAAAATGTGGTTGTTTTGATACTTTTTTAGGTTTGCAAGGGATTCTGGGTAGCAGAACCTGGTGGGAGGCAGTCCAGTCACCCCATCCTGGATTCCCCTGGGTGTCTAGTTTTCAAAAATGTATAGGTTTGCTAGGTTTCCCTAGGTGCCGGCAGAGCTAGGGTTCAAAAACTACAGCTAGGCACTTTGCCAAAAAAGAGTCATTTTTCACTGCGAAATTGAGGTGTGACCAAGTTGCGTTTTGCGCAGTTTCCTGTAGCAGGCACTAGGCCGACCCACACAAGTGAGGTACCATTTTTCTCGTAAGACTTTGGGGAACGCGGGGTGGGTGGAAATTTGTGGATCCACGCAGATTCCAGAACTTTCCACCACAGAAATGTGGGGAAAATGTGTTTTTTTTGACAATTTTTTATGTTTGCAAGGGATTCTGGGTAACAGAACCTGGTGGGAGGCAGTCAAGTCACCCCATCCTGGATTCCCCTTGGTGTCTAGTTTTCAAAAATGTATAGGTTTGCTAGGTTTCCCTAGGTGCCGGCAGAGCTAGGGTTCAAAAACTACAGCTAGGCACTTTACCAAAAAAGGGTCATTTTTCACTGCGAAATTGAGGTGTGACCACGTTGCGTTTTGCGCCGTTTCCTGTCGCAGGCACTATGCCGACCCACACAAGTGAGGTACCATTTTTCTCGTAAGACTTTGGGGAACGCGGGGTGGGTGGAAATTGGTGGATCCACGCAGATTCCAGAACTTTCCACCACAGAAATGTGGGGAAAATGTTTTTTTTGACAATTGTTTATGTTTGCAAGGGATTCTGGGTAACAGAACCTGGTGGGAGGCAGTCAAGTCACCCCATCCTGGATTCCCCTGGGTGTCTAGATTTCAAAAATGTATAGGTTTGCTAGGTTTCCCTAGGTGCCGGCAGAGCTAGGGTTCAAAAACTACACCTAGGCACTTTGCAAAAAAAGGGTAATTTTTCATTGTGAAAATGTGGTACGTCCACGTTGCATTTTGAGCCATTTCCTGTTGTGGGCACAAGGGCTACCCACACAAGTGAGGTACCATTTTTATCGGGAGACTTAGGGTAACACAGAATTGTAGAGCAACTGTTATTACCTATTGACTTTCGATGCATTTCTGCCTTCCAAATGAAAGACAATGTGTAAAAAATAAGTCATTTTGAAAAATGACCTATAATTCTCATGCTAGTATGGGTACTCCCAATTTCGGAAATGTGCAAATATCTACTGTTTCTAAAATCTACATTTTGTTCCCATTTCAGAAATACATAGGTGTCTTTCATAACAATTTTTCCATGTATACATTTTCCCAAAATAATTGCTATATACCCGGTACTTAAAAAAAAATCATTGCAAGATGTTGCTCAATTATTGGCTCTGGGTTCGTCGGGTTCTTGGTGAACCTACAAGTCCTATATATCCCCACAACCAGAAAGGTCCAGCGGATATAACGGTATATTGCCTTCAAATATCTGTCATAATTAGAAGAAGTTACAGGTGAAAACGTTTACACAAATGGCTGTATTTTTCAACTAAGTTTCAATTTTTCCTTTATTTAACTCTTAGTTTCTATAAGGAAAACTTTAAGGATCTACACAAATGACCACTTGCTGAATTCAGAATTTTGTCTACTTTTCAGAAATGTATGGCTTTCCAGGATCCATTATTGGTTTCATACCCATTTCTACCATTAACTGGAAGGAGGTTGAAAGCACAAAAATAGCAAAAATAGGCTATGTCCCAGAAAAATGCCAAAACTGTGTAAAAAAGTTGGTTTTCTGACAAAAGTCTGCTTGTCCCTGAAATCTGGGAAGATGGTGATTTCATCCCCACAACCCCTTTTTTTATGCCATTTGCAGGGAAAAATCAAGACGCTTTCATCTGTAGCCCTTTTTTCGCATTTTTCCCCCCCCAAAAAAAAATTTCGCTGTATTTTGACTAATTTCTGGGTCCCCTCCAGGGGAATCCACAATCCCTGGGTACCTTTACAATCCCCATGATGTTAGAAAAAAAGGACGCAAATTTGGCATGGATACCTTATGTGGTCAAAAAGTTACAGGGGCCTAAGCGCGCACTACCCCAAATAGCCAAAAAAAGGCTTAGCACAGGAGGGGGAAAGGCCTAGCAGCGAAGGGGTTAATATGACGCCCTGTGCTGGGCATGCGGAATTTCTGTCTGTCGGTGGCAGCGCACAGTATTATAATTGTTGATAAACATAAGGTCAACATAATCAGGATTAATAAGACGCCCTGTGCTGGGCATGCAGAATTTCTGTCTGTCGGTGGCAGCGCACAGTATACCAAAATTATAAGAAGATTTCAAAAAGTAGCAGCAAGTTCCTGAGCGGAATATCTGTCTGTCGGTGGCAGCGCACAGTATACCAAAGTTATAGGAAGATTTCAAAAAGTGGCAGCAAGTTCCTGAGCATAGAACCATGCATTTATGTAACAGCTCAGGGAACATTAACAATCCTTAAATGTAGTGAAATCAATTTGAAAACGATTCATCACATAATAGGGTGGCATCACATACAACATTTTATGACGTTCTGTGCCTGAATGGCATGGGGCATGTTGGAGTCATAAGATGAAACTGCATAATCAAGTTTGTTAATGATGTCTGTCTGCAGCAGCGCACAATCTACCAAAATTACAAAATAACAAAATACTGAGTGTTGAATAACTCATATTATTCGTCGATGGAATATATACATTAAATCAAGGGTGAATGTTGTTGGCAAGCAAATCCATTGTATATTTACAATATTTACAAGGGGAGGACATATGTATTAGTGCATTTGTAATGGGCACAGGCAGCCTAATCATCATTAAGAATGGAGATTTGGGCATACGTCTTATCCATTTCATTTAGACCATTAATAACCGAGTTGAAAGAATCCATCCATTTACATTCCCGGACATTTAGTACATGGCTAAGGTCCCCACCCCTAATGCCCAGTTTGACTTCTTCAAGTACTAGCCATCTGATTGAGGCAGGGGGGTGATTCTGGGTTTGAAAGTGGTCAAACAAAGGTGCACCCAGTGTGCCGCACCTTATCCTACTGCAATGCTGCAGTATCCGTGCTTTAACTTTCTGCGTAGTTTGACCTACGTAGATTTGATCGCAAGGGCATAAGATGGCATAAATAACATTGCTTGAGTTGCAATTGGTATGAGTCTTACGTTCAAAGGAGTAATTGTTGTGACTGAATTGTTTGGTTTCTATCGTCATATCACACGCTTTACAATTGGCACACTTGTAGTGACCCAATATCATTGGTAGCCCCCACATAAATTGGATAGTGGGTTGGGATGCGGGCTCCAGTAGTGATTTCACCACATGGTCCCGGACATTTTTGCCCTTCTTAAAAGAATGCATGGGAGTTGGTGGTAGTTCGAGGTCATCTGCAATCATGGGCCAATGTTTGTTGATAATTTGTCTGATCTCATTGCTCCTCGTGTTAAAAGTGGTGACACAGATCAGTCTCTCAGGTGGTCATTGGTGCGATCCTTTGGTGTCAACAGTGATTCTCTTGGGTTGTGCCATGCCCGTTTTCTGGCACGTTTGACCATGCGTTTGGGGTATCCACGATCAATAAATCTATTAATCAGGTTATCAGATTCTGCAAAGAAATCCTCTTTCCTAGAGCAGTTCCTCCTGATCCTTAAAAACTGCCCAAATGGTAAGTTATCACGTAATCCCCTCGGGTGATGGCTACCGTAACGTAGTAGTGTGTTCCTCTCCGTAGGCTTACGATACAGTATGGTATAGAGAACTGAGTTGGCAGCTTTAATTGTGACATCTAGAAAGTCAACTGAGTCGGTATCTGCGTGAGAGGTGAACTTGATGTCTGGGGAAAAGTTTTTAGCAACATAGACCATTTGTGTAGAAGAACCTAGCGGGAGAAACTGCAAAGTCAATCCTAGCGGAAATGCATTTAAGGTGGAAAGGCAAGCAGGTTGGTCCTGATTCTCAGAGCAGTTTTTGGCCAACTTTTGTTTAAGTCCTCAGTTTTGGGAATTGCCCATCTGGCCACATTTATCACCACAACCAAGGGTCCAGGACTGGTGAGACACCTCTTGCAGGTTCAGAACTGACTCAGGTGGGGTGCAGGTGTGGGTTCAAGATGGTGGGAGCCTGTTATGTCACTGTGACTCTGAAAAGGAGTCCAGCAAACTAACCTTTGTAGTCACTTCTGGTTGTGCTTGGTGCAGGTGAAGACACAGGGCTTAACAGCAGGGCTGGCCTTTCGGGGTTCAAAGCAGGGTCTAGGCAGCATAACAATCTTTACAGGTACAGTAGCAGTCTGGCAGCATGTACAGCAGGTCAAAGCAGCAGGCAGTCCTCGGAGAGTCCTTAGTTATGTCCAGCAGTAAACTGAAAAATGAGTCTGATTGTCCTATTTTTATACTTTGGTTCCCTTCATCTGGAAGTTGGGAGAAGCTTCTGGAAAGGCTCTTTGAAGTGCATGACTCCCCTGCATTGGCTTCATGCTGGATTCAGTGACAATACAAGTGGTGCTGTGCCCTTTGTGTGAAAGCAGAGCAAAGGTTATTCAATTATAAGTAGGCCTGTGCTGAGCTGCACCCCCGCATCCGACCAGCAGATGGCCCATTGAGACACACCTAATCCCTCTATTGTGTGACTGCCTAGGAGGAATTCACAAAGTCTAACTCTCAGCTACACTTGTGACCCAAGGCAGTCTGCAGGCACAAAGTGCTCAGGGCAAGAAAATGACAACTTTATGAAAGTGATATTTTCAAAATTATAATGAAAAATTGGACTTTACCATTAAAGAGGGTTTATCAATACAATTTCAGAGGTACAAAACATGCTATATCTGCAGGATCCCCATTAGGAATTACACCTTATTTAAATGTAATAAGGAATCTCCAATGTTATCTTATGGGAGGGGTAGGCCTCACAGTAGTGAAAGAAGAATTTGGGAGTTTTTAACTACCAGGGCATGGAAAACTTTAAAATACATGTTCAACATTTGAATAATAGTCAAATAACAACATTTGAATAACACATCACACTATCCTGTGGGCTAACTAGGACCTATCTTAGGGGTGACATGTGTCATAAAAGTGGAGTTTAAAAGTTGGCAAGGGGGTTTAAAGGCCAAGTTGACATGGTAGTGTGACCCTGCATTCAGGCTACAATGGCAGGTCTGAAACATGTTTTGAGGAGCTACTCAAGTGGGTGGCACAATAATTGCTGCAGGCCCACTGGTAGTGTTATGTTCCCAGGTTAGGCCTATGTAGCAAAGCTGTTCATTTCTTACATTGTCCTATTTTTCATGATAACAATTCTGCTGTGGCCTTTTGCACATATTTGCGTGTGTGACAATATTGGATTAGTTTCGCTGAAACTAACTTATTTACACACCTAGCTTCTCATAACATTATCACGATGCCTCGAACACTATGTAGAAGGCCTCTTTATACACTATGTACACATGTTGTTTCAATCTTCATCCATGGGGCGACAGGGTTATCTACACATCCATAACATCACAAATCTATATGCACATCGCAGGGCTGTTTTCTATTATAAATAATGAGTATCCCAAAGATTAGTAGAGGAGGCACTTCAGCTGACACCAAGGGTCCCTGCATGCTGAGACTTCACCATGCAATGGTCTGACATCTCCATGAGGGGTGTCTAGTTTGTGACCAAGACGGGCTCCTACATTCTCTCCTGCCAGGTAATGGGGTTGGATCATCCCTTGGGGGGATTCTTGGCTTCACACCTACACACATTCTAGGTACACTCAGAGTAGGGTTCACATAGTAGGAGTACGACAAATTACTGCCTTGTTTATATGCCTTCATATATTCACTGTTTTAGCACCATGGTAGAACTATATCTATTATTCATGCTTTTGGTGCTTGTAATCACTTTCCTCTGCTTCTGTCTAATGATTATCACAGCACACATACAAGAATAATGCTGGTTCAATAAATATATTGAAAACGTCCCACTGTGTATTCTCTAAATATTTCTCTAAGCACAAGTTAGCACAAGTGACAGAGCAAAAGGTTCTGTTCTGGTGCCATGGTCCCTGAGGGGTCAGGGTTGTCATGTTCAGTGGTTGCTAGAAATCATTTTCTCCCTGGAAAGGTTAGGGGAGCCTATGGTAGCACTGTGAGCTAGCTGGTCTATAGGCCATCATATCCTGCGGGGGTGCCCGGAATCAGTCTAGGCTCGAAGCTCTTAGTTTAGGTTGTCTAACAAATGTGCAAGTCCTACGGCTTGGTAGGAACTACACGACATGGTGCCACCAACGTTGTTTGAGTTCGTAATTAACAGTAAATCTGAGCCGTTCAGTCATGCTTTCTCAGGACCCCTACTCACCTCTAAACCTGAGACATCCATGGTGGGAAAGGAAATCAGCCTCAGCTGAGTAGGTATACCCTATGTATTGGATATGGGTTATTCAAGCTTGTAGAATTAAAGTCTCCCACATTGTGTAAACCCAATCTCCTTAAAATTCATGTTTGATTAAATTCCTTTTTCAGTTAACAATGACTGAAAAAGGAGCTGACAATGAACAAGTAGCAATTATAAATATCACAGCAAATTGCAGACGTGCAGTTACTATGAGATTACTACAATACGGCCTCCCAACAACAGGTGGAGATGTTACCTTCCTGGTTGAGGCACACAAAGCATTCAGAACAGAGGTATTCTATTCTTGGGTTAAATTCCCAGCTGCAGATGTGCACACAAAACTGCTTCACACTTTTATTGAAGGCGAAACACCAGATGAATACTTACCAAGAGCACATAAATTGGTTTAAAGGCGCAATCTCCCATACTACAGAAAAAGTGAGACTAGGTCCACTCAGTAAAGAAGCAGTGACCTGGCTGGTCTTAGCTGCATATTCACTGCATCCTAATTGTGCTGATTTAGATGTGGCAGAACTATGCACATTATTTGAAGACTTAGTAACAATTTAAAGAAATGTTGCACAGTTCATAATGCAAACACTCACAATTAACCCTGCATGGACTGTTCAGACTTCACAACCACAGTGGCTACCAAGGGTTTAAGCACACTGACGCTGAATGCTGTTATGGAAAGGATTCCCACCAGTGGTATTATGAACCCCAATTTACCCCAATATAGGACTAGGTAGCTACACAACCGTTTACCTACATTACAATGCATATCAGTTCTGGCTCTGACCTTTTACCTAGGTATAGGCTGAATAAATGTTGATCAGTTTTCTCCAAAACTGGACTAATTTATTAGGATTCCTAGTATCATATCTTAATCCCCTGCCCAGGACATACATAGCAGTATTATCATCTTCTCTATAATAACTCTGTACAAAAGTCAGCTCTAACATCATCCTTGGCTGACAGTTCCACTATTAATAATGGCAAGCCATTACATATCTAGGTAGAACCCCCTAAGAGTTCTTCTTGGTATAAAAGAAACACATCTTCGCTGGTGTTTACATTCTGACTGTGGCCCTGTGTTTATCTCACAGGCTTACAAAGAAGCCATGAGAAGTTTGGGTGTTGCATTGAGGTATTCCTCTCCATATCATCCTGAGGGAAATTCGATTGTGGAGAGGAATAAACGGGACTTAAAGAAATCCTTAACAGCGAGGGTATTAGGCTTAGGTGGCAGTTGGGTCAATCACCTATATGGGGTCCAGAGGGCACTTAATAACATGCCAAGAAGTTCCCTTAGGGGTCGTACTCTATATGAAGTCCTGTTCTGGATTAGAATGTGGGTACCTGACCTTGACTGTGGCAGCACAGTGGTGTATGAAAAACCATTTGACATCAATGATTGTTTAGCTGTTTTACAGAAACTCAATGAATTCTGGGCATTACAAAGCAACGTCCAAGTAAAACGCACCACCACTGGAGAAGTAAATGCTGTACCAGCAAGACCTGCCTGTGTTCCAAACATTGGGGAGCTGGTCAGAGAAAAGATTGTGGACAAAAAAGAATTTGGGCCATCTTACAGAGTGCCTGTACCTGTCCTGGCTGTTGAAGGAACGAGAACAGTACTCCTAAAAAGGAAGACCAAGTAAGCAACTTTCTGGCCACCTCCAGAAGAATCTGCACTCATTTAAGCCATTCATTTAAAGCCTGGAAACAGCTGAGGGTCATTCAGCGTGATAATAGAATGCCAGTTAACACACTCTTACAGGAGATGCCAAAATGCTGGAACTCCACTTATTACATGCATGAATCTCTGTTTGGGCAGTACATTATTGAGGGAATGCAACTGTGCAAGGCATGATCATTGAGATGGACAAATGGGGCATAGTCAAATGCCTGACGGAGATGCTGTTTCCTTTTGAGGTGTCTACATGGGAAGTCAGTAAAGAGGACAGTACCATGAGACAAGCTATCCCATTGTTGCACATGCTACAGGAACAGCTAAGGGAGGTGTGTGCAATGCACACAGATGTGAAGAAAAAAACAAGCTTTGTATGGCTTGGTGGAGAGCTTAATCCTTTGCTTGCCTGCTAATACAAGGGTGCAAAGAGACATTGTGTCCTCCAAACATTACATCTGTGTCACATTCTTGATCCACGGTACAAACCATTACTGTCCACTTCCATTCCTTTTTCAGATGGGAATGTTCGAATGTTCGAAAATACAAAACATGTATAGCTGAGCAAGGCAGCGAGCTAGAAAAAGAACGTCAGGGAATTAGTGGCCCACTGATCCAGGGCACAAGTCCTGTGGGGCAGCCTTCAAGTTCAGAGCCTGAGGGCAGTGCTGTTGGTTTACAGCAGCTAAACCAACAACAAGAACACCATTAACAACAAGACCATGAGCATCAGCCCCAAAATCTGCAACTGAGTGTTTATTTACTGGTAGGACTTAAGTCCAGTGCAAAGGCAAAAGCATAAGAGGTTGAGCAAGGTGGAACACCAGCAATGGTCATTGAGAAGATGGTCTAGGCCTAACTGGACAGAGGTCTACCTTGATCAAAACCCATTGGTGTATTGGTATGTGAAGTGGCCCCAATGGCTAGTACTCAGCAGTCTGGCAATAAACTATCTGGCTTGCCCTGTTACCAATGTCACCGCTGAGCATGTTTTCAGTGCTGCTGTTGCCACAGTGAGAAGGACAAGTCAAAACATGGAGAGATTAACCATGAGCAAAATGAATCAGCACTTTATACCACCAGATTATACAATACCTGAAGTACCACAGAAGGAAGATGAGGGAGACCGAGGCCGTAGACAGACATACTTGTGTTGCATTACTTTGCTACTGTCTGCAGGTGGGGCAGCTGTACAAGACAATTATCTATTTTCCTATAATGGGTATGCTCTGTTAAAGGCCTCAATTTCACTCTGACTACAACAAGGCAGATGAATAGTTACTAATATATGAATGATATACATCACGTTAGTTACTACTATTGCAACCATGCACCCGATAGGCCACCCATGGTTGTCATTGATGAAGTGCTATGGGTATGGACTCGAAGGCAGGTGATTGATGAGGATGGATGGGTTCATAATATATGTTGTGCTTTAAAACTACTGTGAGTCAAGGGAGTAGTCTGAAATACAACCTCAAACCTTTGAACCACAATCCTTGATGAAAACAATTCTTGTTTACTCTCCTTCCCAGGGGTTTTTCCATTTATCATTGCATTGTTCTTCTAGTATTGTTGTATTCCGCTTTAGGTGTCCGTATATAGGTTTTCCTGAAACATGTCCTTATATAGGCACAATTCGCATTGCCCTTATATAGGCATAGAATTCCAGTCCTTATTTAGGCATTAGCCATGCACTCCAAATACAGGCATGGTCACCGACATCCGTCCACCCTAACGTCACAACGAGTTCTTACAAACCAGACCCTTAAGCTCTTGGGAGTTCCCCTAGCACAGGATTATTGATTTCTCCAAGAACTCATCTATTATGCATGAACCGTTATACCTTGGGTTCATTCCTGATGTCTTCCTCTGTCCGACTTCATGTCAATGCTAACATTCCAAAGTACCTACCAGGTATAAATATACCTTCCCTTGCCCAAGCAAGTTAGAGGAGACCTCGACTTCAGAGGAGCCCGTATCCCGGCCTGACGTACTGAGAAGACGCTGTCATCCCTGCTCGCAGAGAATCCAGCTTCCAGTGATCTGACTCCCTTCGCGGGGTGTTAGAGTTCGAGTCCGGAAAGAGATTCCAACCTCTCTCATTCTCAAGGTATGGAGCTGACTAGAACCTAGAGGGACTGTTGGCATACTAGACTTAACATACTCTTAGTATACCATACTAGAGAATACTTCCCCTACTTCTTACCTTGCCCTACACCTAGACTAGGTTAGGCACATTGGGGTAGAACTAGCTTAGAGACGCATCATATGAGTACTCGCATTTTTAGCTCATGTTATTTATGTATGTGAATATATGCTAAAAGATAATGCTAGCGCAGTATTATTTATTTCTACTGCTTACGCTGTACATAATATATCTTGCATACTGTCTTGTGATCATAACAGCACATATCTCTTACATGAGAAACAAGACTGTTCAATAAATCTTTTATTGAAACGCCCGTCTATTCTTTCTGTGTAACTCTGAGAAACTAAGCATGCACGATTGAGCTGAGTGAAACTGTTATCTTTTGTTTCCACGATTCTGAGACGTGTTCTGATTCTAAAGGGAAACAAAGTGGTCATGTTTTTGCAGTTGCCAGAAACTACTCCCTTCTTGTTTTCAAGGGGTTTCTAGTGGCCTCTGAGCTAGCTGGCACAAAGTCATTAAGTTTAATATACTCGATAGGGACATACTGACCTCAGTCCTATGTCAAGCCTATAGGGTATATTATTCCAATGCGCAGAGCCTATTAGGGAAATAGGAACTACACTACAGTATTGTTTTTATTCTTCAACTTTGGCTTTGCTACTCAGTCACCGTTAGTTTTACATTCCCTTCATCCAGTCTTCACCTATGAATACCATCTATCCATCCAAACATGGCTCTCGTTCTCAACAAACCTTTCACCAACATACATTTGTCATTTAACCACCCATGCATCCTTTGACCCATCAAACCCACCGGAGGATTCCTTTCACCCATGCACTTTCATCCACCAAGGCAGGCATCCTTTTACTTTGCATCCATCCTTTACCCACCAATTCATCCTATCATCCCCTAAATGCATGCTTTCACCCACACATCCTTCTCTGCCAGTCATATATAACATGTCAGCCATCAATTCTCCTTCCACCCTTCTTTCCCTTTTCCATCAACTTATCAAGGTCTGACTCTTCATGAAACATTCTCTGCTGCGTTGAAGCTAGAAGAGGATATTAGTTACTCAACTCACGCTGTATATGCTAAGTAAAGAGGGGTGTCTTCAACTGTTCACAACTTAGTCTCAATAGTACAGTGTACACCCTTGCAGAGAGTAAGTAAATTGTCAATAAGCAAACAATATGACTTACCACCGCCTGCCACTGCTGCTGGCTCACCCCCAGCAGCTACCGTATCTGCTACCTGGATGGTGCCGCCATCCATGCTGGCCCCATCACTGGTGGTCGGTGCGGCTAGAAAAAAATCACACATTTTTTTAGATGCCCTATACGCCTCTCCCCTATTTATTTTTTCTGTAGCAAAATTGAAAATACATACACCACACACATCACTACAATTCAGATACCAACAGTTTGTTCTATCACAAATATCCAGTTGGGCATTTTGTTGGCAGCAATTTTTGAAAAGCCTCTCAAGAAGAAAACCTGTAAAGGACTGGACGGAGTAGCTAGTGATATCAGTGAATCTGAGTTTTTGAAAACAAATAATAGTGGTCAACTGAGCGGACATAACGTCTTCTTTGTAGGCAAATGCAATGAGGCTTCCCCCTCCTCAAAATTCCCTCCAACTATGGTGCACAGTAATCAGTTCACCATCAACTGCAGCTAATAATACTAAGCCTAGATAAGAAGACACAACTTCGGGGTGTCCAACGTGACCATGGCCATTGTTTTAGTGATTGAGGATGAGAAAGTAGAAGAAAGCCCTCTCATCTCAACAAACGTGCATAGAATGCCTCACTTGGACATGCAATCTACATGGCAGAGTAGTAATACTAATACTAGTAGTAGTAAGTGACCATGACCAATGCGTTTTCTGAGTCTTACAGTACCATCACTAGGCAATCCACAAAATATATGAGGGAAGACGGAAAGCTGACTGACAAACCAGAAGATAGAAAGCTACAGACAGACTAGTGCAGACAGAGACAGTTTGAGGTAAAATACAGACACTAGAAATATGAAATAACTTAGTAAATAGGATAATGCAGGGATAACAAGATTTTAGAAGCAGATAGATCAAACAGGGTTTAGAAAAAAAAATAGGAAAAGGATAGAAATATTTCAAAACAAGGAGCACTAAAAGTTAGGGAAATATATATTAATATTAACAACAGGAGAACTTACTGGGGCTCACAGAGCCATGAGCCAAGGAGCATTCTTCCTGGGAGGTACCTCCAGCTCCCGCACCCACCTTGGACAACCTCTTGCCCCTGGATGCTGATGTAAGACATAAGTAAAGAGACAAAAACAAATTGGTGGTAAATAAATAATCTCTCCAAAGGATTTTTTTAACAGGAAACCGTAAATGTAATAACAGGTCTGCATTTTGTCTTTAAATGCCGCCTTTTTCGTGGCATGCTTCTCTGTCATGATGCTGGGGGGGCAGAAAATGAAATGTAGAAATCATAAAACAAATAACAAGAAGAAAAAGGAAGGAAGTAAAAAGATTAGGAAGGAAGTAGAGATAAAAACAGTTCAAAACTCTCTAAAAAACACAGAAAGAAGAAGAAAAAATGCAATATGTACACTAAGAAAGACACAGGGAAAGATAATAAATAAAAAAGATCAGAAAAAAGTTTTGGGACTGAAATGATTAGGTAGGATTAGACAAGTAGGCCCCAGCACCATAACAAAGAAAGAAACAAGATGGCCGGGCTTAAGCATGACCATGTGGTGCAGTTTGCGTGATATTTCCCCCTGAACACGCTATTGTGTTGCCGTACGCCGGACACGTCATACGAATGGGTGGGACAAGCAGGTCTGCCTACTCAAGGAACTCCATGTAGCGGGCAGTTTTTTTACTGCTTCACAGAGTTCTGCATAGCGCAGCTATGCAAAAGCCACCCAGGCTTACTCAAGACCCCCTCAAACACCCCTTACGAGTATTTCATCATAAACCACCTCAAACCCTACTATAAGAGGTCTGAGGTCATCATGCTGCTGGAGACAGATGGTGGGGAGGAGGGGAAGTGTGAGCCTCTCCCTGATCTCCTGTCATTTAAAAAAAGGATATATCTGTGGAGGGTATCAGTCCCTCCCCTACCCTGACCCCAGAGCAGCAGAGAGAATGTTGCCATTTTGCCCCCATATTTTACCTCACTCCTGAACTTACATACTTGTGTACCCATGCTAAAGGCACTGGGGATAGTATGCCTACCAAAAATAAAATATACAGCCTATCAGACAAAGTAAGGGCGAGCATCATGGCAGAAGTCACTAAGATGGTGGCATTGGGGATATAAGCCAATGTAACCATATTTTAGGGAAGGAGCACAATCACTTTAGCACTGGTTAGCAGTGACAAAGTGTACAAAGTCTTAAGGCCAACAGAGATAAGTACAGCAAAAATGGAGGACGTGAGGCATAACATCTGAGGGAAGAACAAACAAAGGCTGACAGATCTAACAGAGGACTTCAGTAGTGGCTGGAAGTATCACCTAGGTAATGTTTTGCACTCTAAAATCAAGGCAGGCAGATGTCAAATTAGAGAGAGCTTGGTGGTCTATTTTGCTCAAAAGACATATTGAATATTATTATAATTCAGTAGAGAAATATGGACCCATAGTTGCTCTGCTTACTGCCTTGAGTACTGAGAAGCCTTCTCAAATTTTCGATTGGACTGTGGACTTTTATGAGTTCAAGTGTTATGGTAAAACATTTTTGTTGTCACTACTTATTCTGCCTCAAGTCCATAATCCAAACCACCTCTTGCTAAATTACTTTCAGCTAGAGAAAGGCTGTGTGTCACCATAGTGTGCCAGTCTATCTAGGCTGGTTGTGCATGGAGAAAGTGCTAAGTAGCAGTATGCTTTTAATTAACTTCACTAAGCAGCTGGCCAACAACTTTTATATGGTGGAGAAGCAGCCACCAGTTTGGGTTGCTGGATTTAACTTTCCTGTGTTTCACACCATCTGTTCTAGGCAATCATATTGCAATGTTGTTGCAGCTAGGACCTCTCTTATATGGATATTGGATTCTCCATGCCAAGACCTATTTCTTCCTAAGGATTTATAGTATTGGTCAGTAGGAATACAGGGGCATATTAGCAAGACCCACATTAAAATTATCGCCGTTTTAGCGGCAGGAAACTGCCGCTAAAACGGCGATAATGGGCTTGCTAATATGCGCTATGGAATTCCAATAGAAGCCCAGGTTAGATGTGCAGGACATCTAACCTGGGCTTCTATTGGAATTCTATAACGCATATTAGCAAGCCCATTATCGCCGTTTTAGCGGCAGTTTCCTGCCTCTAAAACGGCGATAATTTTAACGTGGGTCTTGCTAATATGCCCCACAGAGACATATTCAGAAAAGTTGTGTTGAAAATTCTTGAACATTTTATCTGAACACCTCCCAAAATGTGGATTGTTATTTCTGCCTAGAATTACCCTGTGAGGGAATAGACTCAACCATGGTGCACATTTATAAGCCCTACAGAAGTCAAGAAGAAACTTTGGCTCATTTTCCATAAGAGAGCACTTAGTGGCAGTGCTTGAGTGTTAAGAAATTACCAGGATAGTACAGAGAGTTCTTCACCTAGAGATATTGCTGAGATATATGGAATCACTATTACAGTTAACTGTAGTTATCTTGATAACATCTCCCTTAAGAGATCTCTTTGTGTTTTATATATGCTGCATAGCTGTAGACATACTTCCTCAACCGAAGTAATGAGTCACAGTGGTGGAGATCAATGTTTTTTTTTCTCACTGATTCCATTCCTCTTCCTCGGCTTCTACAAGTGACTCCGATGTGGTCATTGGTGGGAGTGGCAGAAGGGGGAAACAAGAAAATGACCAATAATTTACATACGATCCAAGGGTAAATAGAGTGTAATTCAAAAATTCTGGAGAAATATTCTTAGATAAATCACGAAGAAGACAATGCATGTTATATCATGAGCATTACTTCAAACAAAAAAAACTAATACTATTGTAAGAAAGACGTATTCATTAAAAAAGGCCAAGTTGAAATAGATGGTAGGTGCTCATGTGCTTTACTCAGTATGATATCCAAAGTACATAGTGTCAGGAACAAAGAGAGAAAGGAAGCAGACATATTGTCAAACTCAATCGGTGGCATTCTCTGAGGCATTTACCTGTGGGAGACAGTTGAAGGGTTTTATTCCCTACTTGGGTGCTTCTTTTCTTTTGGGCAGTGGGTCCCCGGTTTGGCATTGACCCTGGAAGAAGGGGGCTCGTCGGATCTTCATGAGTGTGCAAGGGGCAGCGAGAGGGAAAAAAGAGTTCCAGTGCGATGGTAGAGGGTTACTTCCTGGTCCATAGCAAAATCCATCACTGCTGCAATTTTTTGGGGTTTGGTGAATTTAGCACAAATTAATATAGAAGAACTACTTCCTGCTGTTTCTAATTCCTTTTCCAGGACAAACTCCAATGTGTGTACCCTACAGGAATTTCATCCAGTGTGCTGCAGTGCTCTAAAAGTTTGTGTAGTTATTGTTCTTACATTGCATGCCCTCATATAGCTGCTCATCTTTTCATTGCCTTTCCTTATGGTGCCTTGTTGCACTGTTGTTTTTAATAATTCCTAGGAGGTTTTTTCTATCTCTGGGTTTCTAACTTCTTCTTGATGGATTCCTTAAAGGGTGCATTCTAGTTTTTTGTTCCATTCCAGTGGCTGACAAGGTGCCTTCCACGGGAAATTGTCCCTCCTGCAAGTCAAGAAGTTTCCAACCTAAGAAGTTCCCAGTGTGCCCACCGTTAGACATATGGCTACAATTATTCCATAGGTCATGCCCCTTAGAAGTGAGAATTTATGACTTCAATTGATGTTGTAAATAAAGTTCTTATGTCAGTGTCATGTCGACACCCAAGAGATTATGGGGGTCATCATCAGGATGCCTGATTACATGGAAACATAAGGAATGATGCATTAGGACTGAATTATAGGTACCAGAGGGTGATAGAATATTGAAGCAGTGTATGTGTATAATGCATTGATAATTATGAGGTCCAAATAAGAACAACTATACACCAGGAATATGCTCATTGTAATTATGGGCCTATGAAAAGATGAAAAGGAGGTCTAGACAGGTCCAAAACTCTACTGCACGAGGCAAAATGTGATGAGAAAGCTGCAAGTGGGTAGCTCCCAGGAGATCCCACAAAGGAGGTGATAAAAAGGGAAAAAAGGTGCAGAAAGAAATCTTCACAAAGGTCATGAAGATGGAGCTATTTGGTGTGGAAACTTCCACAAGGTTGCATAAATGATACATAAAACAGGAAGGGGACTACAACAATTCAGATGGGAGATCATTGTCCATGAGGATGATGTGTTAATATGGAAATCAATGCATTTATGGATGCAAATGTCATCTCATCCTTTTTAACAGAATCACCCTCTGTGAACTCTACATCAACCCCGACCCGCAAATACGTAGTCAAGCAGGCCCTGATACCAAAGGCCAGAATTGCTGATTGATGTCACAGGTGGGAGGGTAAGTCCCTTGCTGGCAAACGCTCAGGCATGAAACTCTTGATCAAATCCACAGATAGGTGCAGCAACATTACAAATGGTCAAGGGGGATTGCCCTGATAGAGCACACATGGCTGAAAAGGGTACGAATGTTCCTAAAACACCATAGCAAATCAGGACATAGCAAACATAATGATCACATGCTCCCCATGCCGGACATCTGGACACATTATCCACTGGCCGCATTGTGTCCATACAATGTTGAAACCCACCTGTGGTAACCATTAGGTCAATAATTTATGACGCCAAAGGCAGCAACCAACATTACTCACCATGTATGGTACACCGGAATCTTTTACAACCTTGTGCATGTAACTGTTCTCCCAGCCGTAATGTTCAATTAACCAAACCTTTCTGACAAACGACTCTTGCCTAGGGGTGGGCAGAGTTGGCGTAGCGCCACTACGTGGAGTTCCACGGAGTTATGGAAAAAATGTGTGGAACAGGAGCCCACATCCTGCGGCCAGCTGAGGGTCCGTGTGCCCGGGACAGGAGTCCCTCGTGCCCGGGCAGGCTCCCCGATCTCCCCGGCCTGGCTGAGTTGAGAAGCAGGGACTGGCCCCGGGGCCTGGGTTTCGGGCAGGGCCTGGGGTGTAGGAGCCCCCATCCTGCAGCCTGCCAAGGGTCCGTCTGCCCGGGGAAAGGGTCCCTGGTGCAGAGCCCCTGAGCCCTGCAAGCGCAGGTGGGAGCCCTACCGCGAAGGCTTGGGGTGGGCAGATGGGTGTCCTTCGGTCCCAGCCATCTGATCGCGCCTTTTCCCCTCGGCCATCTGGTCACGCGCAATGCTTTCCAATGGGGCAACCAGTTAGCCGGGCTGGCCTGGAAGTTCCGATGAGGGCTCTTCCGCCTCCCCGATCCCAGACAGGGCTCCAGGAGGTCAGGCGTCTTCACGCCCTGGGTCCCCTCCGTCACTCGGTGCGCACAGCTTACCAGAAAGAGGGGTAGCTTTCCTCCAGATTACTAGAGGCAGGGTATGCCGGAACACCCCTCCCGGACTGACGGTTCTCAGCCGGGGACCAGATGGGCTATGCCTGGACACCACCTCCCCACCATCCGGGTGCTCCCTCCTTCGGCCCATGGCATGGCAAAGTGCCCGGGATGGGCTCCATCAGTCCTGGGCAGTCCTCCCCTGGGCGTCTGGGCCCGAGAGCTCCTGTGTGCCTCCCCTGCCTGAGGCCCAGCCTGGGTCTCTGAGGCCCTGGAAAGCAGAGCCCCTGAGCCCTGCAAGAGTAGGCGGGATCCCTACCGCGAAGGCTCCGGGCAGGCAGATGGGCGTCCTTCGGTCCCAGCCATCTGATTGCGCCTTTTCCCCTCGGCCATCTGGTCGCGCGCAATGCTTTCCAATGGGGCGACCAGATGGCCGGGCCGGCCTGGAAGTCCTGATGAGGGCTTGTCTGCCTCCCCGATCCCAGCCAGGGCTCCAGGAGGTCGGGCGCCTCTGCGCCCTGGGTCCCCTCCGTCACTCAGTGCACACGGGTTACCAGAAAGAGGGGTAGCTTTCCTCCGGATTACTAGGGGCAGGGTATCCCGGAACACCCCTTCCGGGCTGGCGGTTCTTAGCCAGGGACCAGATGGGCTATGCCCGGACACCACCTCCCCACCATCCGGGGGCTCTCTCCTCCGGCCCGTGGTGTGGCAAAGTGCCCGGGATGGGCTCCATCGGTCCTGGGCAGTCCTCCCCCAGGCATCCGGGCCTGAGAGCTCCTGCGGGCTTCCCCGTGCCTGAGGCCCAGCCAGGGTCTCTGAGCCCCTGGGAAGTGGAGCCCCCAAGCCCTCCAGAGGGCAGGTGAGAGCCCTCCTGCGAAGGCTCAGGTCAGGCAGATGGGTGTCCTTCAGGCCCGGCCATCTGGTCATGCCATTCCCCTCGGCCATCTGGTCACGGGCAGTGCTTTCCAATGGGGCGACCAGATGGCTGGGCTGCCCTGGAAGTCCAGATGAGGGCTCATTTGCCTCCCTGATCCCAGCCAGTGCTCCAGGAGGTCAGGTGCATCTGTGCCTAGGGTCCCCTAAGTCTTGCAGTGCGCACAGGTTACCAGAAAGAGGGGTAGCTTTCCTCCAGATTACTAGGGGCAGGGTACTCCAGAACCCCTCTCGGCCTAGCGGTCCTCAGCCAGCAGCTGGATGGGCCAGGACGCTGCCCAGCCTGGGGTCCGTCCTCGGGCTGCTGCATGGCAGGCTGCCCCGGATGGGGTCCCACGGGCCCAGGGAGGCTCCCCCTGTGCCTCTGGGCCCGGGAGCCCCAGCTGGGTCCAGGGGCTCTGCTGGGCCTCGGGTTGGGTGCTCCAGTCATGGGCCCCGTCCCTGGCCTGCCGCTCCGCCAAAGGCTTGGGATGGGGTTCCGTCATGCCTGGGGAGCCTCCCCCTGCTCATCTGGGTTCAGGGGCTCCCAGGGGCCCCAGGAAGGGGGTCCTCCCCACCCCGGGATCCTTCCTCGGTCCTGCCGCATGGCAGGGTGCCTGGGATGGGGACCCGTGGGCCCGGGGAGGCTCCCCCTTCACCTCTGGGAGCCCCGGCTGGGTCCAAGGGCCCCACCGGGCCCTGGGTCAGGCACTCCAGCCCCGGGCCCTGTCCCCCAGCCTGCCACTCTGCCAAAGACCCGAGATGGGGTTTTGTCGTGCCCAGGGAGCCTCCCCCTGCTTGGCTGGGTTCCGGAGCTCTGGCCGGGGCCCCTGAGGGCCCGGGGAGGGTGACATCCCCACCCCGGGCTCTGTCCCTGGTCCTGCAGCATGGCAGGGTGCTCCGGACAGGGTCCTGCGGGCCCAGGGAGGCTCCCCCTGTGCCTTTGGGCCTGGGAGCCCCATCTGGGTCCAGGGGCCCCGCTGGGCCCCAGGTCAGGTGCTCTAGCCCTGGGCCCCGTCCCCCGGCCTGTTGCTCTGCCAAAGGCTCAAGACAGGGTCTGGTCATGCCCGAGGAGCCTCCCCCTGCTTGGCTGGCTTCAGGAGCTCTGGCCGGAGCCCCTGCTGTGTCCAGTGGCCCTGCCAGGCCCCGGGTCGGGTGCTCCTGCCCTGGGCACTGTCCCCCAGCCTGCCGCTCTGCCAAAGGCCCGAGATGGCTTCTGTTGTGCCCGGGGAGCCTCTTGCTGCTTGGCTGGCTTCAGGAGCTCCGGCTGGGGCCCCAGAGGGCCCCGGGAAAGATGGCCTCCCCACCACGGTTTCCGTCCCCAGTCCTGCCACATGGCAGGGTGCCTGGGATGGGGTCCCACGGGCCCGGGGAGGCTTCACCTGCGCCTCTGGGCCCGAGAGCCTCGGCTGGGTCCAGGGGCCCCGCCGGGCCCTGGGTCGGGTGCTCCAGCCCTGGGCCCCATCCACTGGCCTGCTGCTCCACCAAGGGCCCGGGACGGGGGTTCATCAGTACCGTGCAGGCCTCCCCACTTCGACTGCTTGTCAGTGTGTCTGCAGGCCCTGGGTCAGAGGGCCCGTCGGCTCCCCCTCACATCCCCCATGGCTGAGGCCCAGCTGGGGCCCCGGGCCTCCGGCCCCCCATGCCCCGGCACCCACTCACTCTTTCATTGGGGGCACAGAGCGACCAGATGGCCTCCCTTTCAAGCCCGGCCATCTGGTTGCACTTATCCCCTCGGCCATCTGGTCGCACCTATCCCCTCGGCCATCTGGTCGCACGTAATGCTTTCCTATGGGGCGACCAGATGCCTGGGCTTCCCTGGAAGTCCCGATGAGGGCTCATTTGCCTCCCAAATCCCAGCGAGGGCTCCAGAAGGTCGGGCACATTCACGCCTTGGGTCCCCTCTGTCACCTTGTGTGCACAGATTATAAGAAAGGGGGTAATTTTCCTCCATGAGGTCCGGTGATTCTAAGACAGGGGAAGGCAGAACCCGGGCCTGCCCGCCGGGGCCCCCAGGGGCCCGGGTACGCACCTGCCTCTCAGCCCCTTCCCGATGGTCCTTTCCTCCGAGCCAGCTCTGTCAGACCTCTGTGAGGTCTCGGTGATTCTGAGACAGGGAAAGGCAGAACCCGTCCTGCCTGCTGGGGCCCCCAGGGGCCCGGGTCATCGCCGGCCTCTCAGCCCCCTCCCGATGGGCCTTTCCTCAGAGCCTGCTTACCCTGGGAGCAGGCAGGGACGTGAAGCCAGCATCCCCCTGTGCACGGCAGCTTGCCAGGAGAGGCCCTAGCCGTACTCCGATCGATTGGGCACTCTCGGTCTGTTTAGGGATTGACTGCATGGCCAGCCTTGGCTGTTGTTTCAAGCAAGGAGCTTCCACCCCACATGGACCATCTGACTCGAGGGTCTGCTGCCTGGTGGGAGACCCTTCACCCTACCCAGCAGAGCGAAGGCCGTGCGGCCCTGGCAGTTCGTGCCCCCCAGTGATCTGACCCGAGCGTAAGGGGTTGGGTGGTGCCTGGCCCTCGGATGCTGCTGCCGGGCAGGTCCATAGGCCCTGTGTGTCATGCCGTCACCCCTCTCCGGCCAGCACATTTCCACAGCAGCTCGGAAAGACCGTTCCGAGGGGTGCCGCCGCCGCCAGGCTCCGGCACCCTTGCGTCTCGCTAATGCTGCGCCTTGGCTGGGCCTGCTGGTGCCCATGCGACCGCACCTCTCCACCCCTCCAGCGAGCCCAGGTGTGTGGGATCCATCCCCTAGCAGGCTCCCAAGAGGGAGGGGTGTGTGAAGGTTGCCGGTCGGGGAGATGGGCACGCGGCTCCAAAACCCACCCCGTCAGCAGGTGTGGCTACCTGGTTGATCCTACCAGTAGCATATGCTTGTCTCAAAGATTAAGCCATGCATGTGTAAGTACGCATGGCCGGTACAGTGAAAATGCGAATGGCTCATTAAATCTGTTATGGTTCCTTTGATTGCTCCATCTCTTACTTGGATAACTGTGGTAATTCTAGAGCTAATACATGCCGACGAGCGCTGACCTCCCGGGAAGCGTGCATTTATCAGACCAAGACCAATCCGGGCTCGCCCGGCCGCTTTGGTGACTCTAGATAACCTCGGGATGATTGCACGTCCCCGTGACGGCGACAATACATTCGGATGTCTGCCCTATCAACTTTCGATGGTACTTTCTGTGCCTACCATGGTGACCATGGGTAACGGGGAATCAGGGTTCGATTCCGGAGAGGGAGCCTGAGAAACGGCTACCACATCCAAGGAATGCAGCAGACGCGCAAATTACCCACTCCTGACTCGGGGAGGTAGTGATGAAAAATAACAATACAGGACTCTTTCGAGGCCCTGTAATTGGAATGAGTACACTTTAAATCCTTTAACGAGGATCCATTGGAGGGCAAGTCTGGTGCCACCAGCCGTGGTAATTCCAGCTCCAATAGCGTATATTAAAGTTGCTGCAGTTAAAAAGCTCGTAGTTGGATCTTGGGATCAAGCTGGCTGTCCGCCGCGAGGCGAGCTACCGCTTGTCCCAACCCCTGCCTCTCGGCACCCCTTGATGCTCTTGACTGAGTTTCCTGGGGGTCCGAAGCGTTTACTTAGAAACAATTAGAGTGTTCAAAGCAGGCCGGTCGCCTGAATACTTCAGCTAGGAATAATGGAATAGGACTCCGGTTCTATTTTGTTGGTTTTCGGAACTAGGGTCATGACTAAGAGGGACGGCCGGGGGCATTCGTATTGTGAAGCTAGAGGTGAAATTCTTGGACCGGCGCAAGACGAACCAAAGCGAAAGCATTTGCCAAGAATGTTTTCATTAATCAATAACGAAAGTCGGATGTTCGAAGACGATTAGATACCGTCGTAGTTCCGACCAAAAACGATGCCGACTAGCGATCCGGAGGCGTTATTCCCATGACCCGCCAAGCAGCTTCTGGGAAACCAAAGTCTTTGGGTTCTGGGGGGAGTATGGTTGCAAAGCTGAAACTTAAAGGAATTGATGGAAGGGCACCACCAGGAGTGGAGCCTGTGGCTTAATTTGACTCAACACGGGAAACCTCACCCGGCCCGGACACGGAAAGGATTGACAGATTGATAGCTCTTTCTCGATTCTGTGGGTGGTGGTGCATGGCCGTTCTTAGTTGGTGGAGCGATTTGTCTGGTTAATTCCAATAACGAACGAGACTCCTCCATGCTAACTAGTTACGTGACCCCCAGTGGTCGGTGTCCAACTTCTTAGAGGGACTAGTGGCGTTCAGCCACAAGAGATCGAACAATAACCGGTCTGTGATACCCTTAGATGTCCGGGGCTGCACGCGCGCTACACTGAACTGATCAGCATGTGTCTACCCTTCGCCGACAGAACCCCGTTTGTGATAGGGATTGGGGATTGCAATTATTTCCCATGAACGAGGAATTCCCAGTAAGTGCGGGTCATAAGCTCGCGTTGATCAAGTCCCTGCCCTATGTACACACCACCCGCCGCTACTACCAATTGGATGGTTTAGTGAGGTCCTCGGATCTGCCCCACCGGGGTCAGCAATGACCCTGGCCGAGCACCGAGAAGACAATCAAACTTGACTATCTAGAGGAAATAAAAGTCGTAACAAGGTTTCTGTAGGTGAACCTGCGGAAGTATCATTAACAGCGGAGCGGCACGAGCGACCGACGGTGCCAGTCTTAAGCCCTTGGCTGCCTCCTGCAAGCACACCATAGGGACAGGGCCCGTCCCTGCCCTGGTGTGCCCCGGCCGGTGGAGCGGTCTGTGGCTGCATGGGGTGCTTGGGTGAGGACCGGGCCTCGGCGGGTCTTCCTCCACTGGGGGAGGACCTGACTAACTGAGGGAGGGGGGACAGGGGCGGCCCCCGGCCCCTGTCCCTTTCTCTGGGAGGGGCGCAGCAGTGGGCCCTCCCGAGACAGAACCCATGCTCACCCGGCACGAACCACGCAGTGGGGGGAACCGAATGGCAGTGCCTCTTGGGCTGGGATCACCCCCCACCCTAAAAGGCCCTGCTGCCCTGGGCCCTCCCGTGCCCGAGTCCCGGTCTGTCTGGGCTTCGTGCAAATGAGTAGTGGCCATTCTCATGCAGCAGGGTGGCCTGGAAGAGAAGGAGCTGAGGGCCTGCGAGGGGACCCCCGGCTGCACTCGGTGGGAGCCATGTGGGATG
>CAWUFW010015767.1:0-155000 GCA_963921515.1 Calotriton arnoldi | reverse complement strand
GGGACAGGGGTCCACCGGGGCCCGGGGAGGCTCTCCCCAGCCTGGCAAGGGCTCGGAAGCTGGGACCGGGCCTGGGGCTCGAGCTCCATCCGGCGGGCCCCAGGGTGCGGGAGCCCCCCATCCTGCAAGCCAGCTGAGGGTCCAGGCACTGGGGACGGGGGTCCACCGGGGCCCAGGGAGGCTATCCCCGGCCTGGCTAGGGTTCGGTAGCTGGGACTGGGCCTGTAGCTTGAGCTCTGTCTGGCAGGCCCCGGGGTGCGGGAGCCCCCATCTTGCAAGCCAGCTGAGGGTCCGGGCACTGGGGACGGTGGTCCACCGGTGCCCGGGTAGGCTCTCCCCGGCCTGGCTAGGGCTCGGAAGCTGGGACCGGGCCCCGGGCTTGAGCTCCTTCCGGCGGGCCCTGGGGTGCGGGAGCCCCCTGTCCTGCAAGCCAGCCGAGGGTCTGGGCGCTGGGTATGGGGGTCCACCGGGGCCTGGGGAGCTTCTCCCCGGCCTGGCTAGGTCTCGGAAGCTGGGACTGGGCCCAAGGCTTGAGCTCTGTCTGGCGGGCCCCAGGGTGTGGGAGCCCCCGTCCTGCAATCCAGCTGAGGGTTTGGGCACTGAGGACGGGGGTCCACCGGGTCCCGGGGAGGCTCTTGCCAGCCTGGCTAGGGCTCAGAAGCTGGGACCGGGCCCGGGGCTTGAGCTCCGTCTGGGAGGCCCCGGGGTGCGGAGCCCCCCATCCGCTGGCCATCGGAAGGTCCGGGCGCTGGGGACGGGGGTCCATCAGGGCCCAGGGAGGCTCTCCCCAGCCTGGCTAGGGTTCGGAAGCTGGGACCGGGCCCAGGGCTCGAGCTCCGTCCGGCGGGCCCCGGGGTGCGGAAGCCCCCTGGTCCTGCAAGCCATCGGAGGGTCCAGGCACTGGGGACGGGGGTCCATCAGGGCCCAGGGAGGCTCTCCCCGGCCTGGCTGTGTTCAGAAGCAGGTACCGGGCCGGGGAGCGGGGGTGGCTGGCTAACTCCGCTCCTATGGCGGAGCGGAGTTCTCTGTTCACCCCTACTCTTATCTTCTGTTTTTTAAGGGATTTCTAACTCAAGCAACATTTTGGTGAACGACTATAGGTGCTGATTCCACAACAAGAAAGGTGGGCAGACACACCAATTGATTGGAAGTTCTGCTGAATTTCCAGTGTGGAGGTTTGTCCTGAAGCAGCCATCACAGAGGGTAAAAGATGACAACCTAAAACATAATCTAAAGCATTTTGCGCTTGGTAAACTAGGTAGAAGGGTAAAAAGACAACCTAAGCACCCTGCCACTGACAGGATCTGACATATTACTTATTAAATCTAGCAGTCATAGGGCAGCTATGGAGGCATTCCCTCAGACGTCACCTTTTTGGAAAGTTGAGTACTCTAGGAAAGCTCAAGATACCCCTTGAGAACCCCCAGGACACTGATTTTTGTGACATAGCTATCTTGATTGGGTGGAGTTGCTACTTCAGTCTCATAGATTTTTAGCTTAACAATTTCTCAGTGCCAAGAGTTTTCTTAGCAGCCTGAGTATCTAGAAGGAGTATGAGAGATGCATCTACCATGGACGCTGGGCGTTTAAGAGGGTTGAATTCAGACGTAGGGAATTATTGGACCAAGGAAACTGAGCTTAACTGGTATGTGACCAAGATGGGCCAGTGATTCCCTGGTTATTACTTTACGGTTTCTATGATTACCACCTTTGTCTAGAAGATGATACTGGCAAGCTATCCAGCTCACTTAGGAATGTGTTCCACACAAACCTTCTCTTTTTAGAGGATAACATGTGCTGGGAGGGTACAATTTTTTTTTGACAAAGTCTTTTTTTCTGTCAAACTTTATTGAACTGGATTATGTATGTAATTATATTATGCTTTTATTATTGATTGCAAACTGTATTGTGTGAAAAACTAAGATCGTACAGATGCTAATTTCTAAGATATTGCTTTTCGCCCTATGTTGTAATGCTACATATGCATTTTTATCTTGTTTTATTGAAATTTTAAATGGAACTGTTTGATGAATTAGATTAGTGTAAAAGTTCTGAGCTCCAAGTGCATAATTTGTAAGAGTGCACCACATACAATAGCCCGTACAATTACACCAACAAAACTACAAAACATCATTTGAGTTCTATTCATCCAAATTACAAAATTTGCAATGGATTCCCCGTTGAACCATATAGAAACTAGGTTCTCCAGACAGATAAAGAGAATTAGTATGTTTTGCCCATAATGCCATTTACACACAAATTTCTGTGGACTAATGAGGGAACATTTGAGACAAATATAATCGAACATACTAAAACACATATAAAGACTAAGGGGCCGATTCCCATCTCGGCCGGTAGGGCACCGAATCGGATTCGGCATTACCGGATCCGATTCGGAGGCCTCTTTCCCGACCGATTCGTGCATGCGTCCGGGTGAGCGAGTATGATGCGAGCGTACGCGAAATCGCCGACCGACTCGTTCGCGGGTCCGGACCGCTCTGACCGACTCGCACGGACACGACTCGCACCGCGCAATGGAGACGTTTCCCGACCGAGCCAGTACGACGCGCGCCTCAAACAGTCCGACCGACTCGCGCCGTCCGGCTCCAAAGAGCAGTCGGAGCCTGATTTCGGGGGTCTGTGTCGGACCCCCCTGCCCGCATAGCCGCACAAGTCGCACACAGGGGGGACCCATGGGTCCCCCCTACACGTGCATGTACAGCGCGACCCGCATCGACACGAACCCGCTGTAGGGGGCGCCCTTGTTCGCGTTGTGCCCATTGAGTCAATGGGAGCCCGTGTACGCGTTGTACGACCGGCTCCCATTGACTTCAATGGGAGTCCGACCGAATCGAGTCCGATAGCATACGTATGCATCGTA
Organism: Calotriton arnoldi; assembly: GCA_963921515.1. Taxonomy (NCBI): domain Eukaryota; kingdom Metazoa; phylum Chordata; class Amphibia; order Caudata; family Salamandridae; genus Calotriton; species Calotriton arnoldi. Next base: position 152,119 of record CAWUFW010015767.1, on the reverse strand, counting down.
CTCGTTCGGTCGGGCTGCTAGAGTCCGATTCGGTCGGTAATCTCTCCGGGTCCGGCTCGGTCGGAGAGATTTCCTGCCCGAATCGGAATCGACCCCTAAATATACAGGTCAAAAGTTAAATAAAAGAGTCAATAGTAGACTTATGGGCCATCTTTGAAGAAGCTAAAACCAATAGCCCCACAATGAAGAAAGTGAGCAATGCGTCAACACCTCCCCCACCATATGCCAGAATGGATGTACTCATACCAGCCCCCACTGCATTAGGATATTAAAATCCATCAATATTAGAAGCTGAGCCCCTCCACTACAAAAAGGACAGTTAGGTCTAAGCTCAATAAAACCAAAAGCAAGAAAGCCCAGGTGCCTCCAATACAGCTCAAGTCCCTAAGAAAGGTCCCCAAAAGCTCAACTTCCCTTCCTCAAAGCCCAAAATGTGACATTTTAAAGGCAAGTAAATCATGCAAACCCATTGGTTCGGACGGGCATAAATGAGTGTCAGGAAAGTTTGTGGCTGTTCTTGAAAGAGACTCAGTGAGCTCTGGGGAGGAAGGGAGCTCCAGTCCCATAGGAACCAATGACAAGGGTGGGGCTACAGGGTTTGCCCAGGTAGCCGAGGAGGAAACAGAGAGTGAATTTGAAGGTGAAGCCAGGTCAATGAAAGCAGCACCTAACTCAGAGCAAAAGAGACAGGCCAGGCGGCACGAGAAAGAAATGCATGAACTGATGCTCGAGAAAGAAAGGGCACGCAACCAGGAGTCAGAGCAAGAATTCCGGACAGCGCGCTCTTTTCATGAAGAAAGTGGGGCCAGCCACGGGGTGCAGTGCTGAGAAGAACAGAGGTAGATGAAAGGCTACTAGCAAGGCTCAGAGCCACATCGCCCAGTCGACAAAAGAGAGGGGCTGACTAAGAAATAAGGGATCAAGGCAGCCTGGTACTTACCCACCCGGACACAAGAAAACCAAATGGCACCTCTGCATACAAGCAACAGCAACAAGGATACGTGCTGCTCTGCCCAGATTCACGACAAAGATAAACGAACTCCAAAGGAGATAATATCCAAAAAGGAGGGCAAGACTTTTGTGAACAAGTTTTGTGACCTATTAGCAGATTTGACTGAGGAGAGGGACCAATATGACAGGTCTTGTCAAAAGGAAGGATCGTTTGAGCCAGAGGATATGGCAGTAGTGGGGGACTGCAACAGGCATGAAGAAGGAAACCCCAGTTGGAACTTGCTCTACATGCAGCAATGCCTTGCAAGATGGGAACACTATGTTGAGGAGAAACCCATAGAGGCAACTAGAATGATAATATACATGTTACTGTAGAAGGACACAGTGGGGATTATATACGTGCCATGGGCCCAGATGAACAAAGAGGGGTTACAACATAATTAGTCATTATGGATGGGGCAGGAAATGGATTACACGCGTCTATGAAAAACACAGCAGGTATCAACTACATGACATTAAGAGCCTGCTAAGCAGCCTGATTGAGGAATAGAATGACACAGTGTTCACCCAAGCTGACATTCCAGCAGTCACACAAATACCCAACATGAGGGTTCCGCATTTAATACATATAGGCACCGGATATGAACGCCCTGAGAGAGATATTCCCTGACTACCCACATGTAGGAGGTCTAATGGCAGAGGTTATAAAGCCAGAGGAAAGCATAAACGAATTCCTAAATAGAATGAGGGAAAGATGAGGACAGGAAACCAGACAGCCATGGGCCAACATGGGCCCACAAATCAAATTTTTCAATAATATTTTAAATAAAGTTACCCACTGAGATACAAAACGGGCTGGAGAGCATAGTTGGTTTATATACCAAACCCTGGCAGGACATGCAAGCTCAAATTCTCTACTACCATAAGAAAAAACAAGAAAAGGATAGAGAGAAGAAGGAGCAGACCCAGAGAGACACAGCAAAGTTAGTGCAGCATAAGCTGAAAAAGACTGCCCTTGAGGGAGCAGCCATGGCCGCAGCCATATAGATGGAGTCATTCACAAAATGATGTCACAGCAAAACTTTAGAGGGTTCCAAACAAGATACAGTAGTAGAAGCCAGGAAGCCTTGCTGCAACCAGACATTAGAGAGTGCTCCTATTGCCGTATGTAGGTCACCTGGCAGAGGCATGCCGGACAAAAGCACACCATGAGCATCAAAAGCAGCAGAGATTAGAGAATAAGGGCCAGCCACCACAAAACCCCACGCAACAGGATTTGCTTAACGTTCCTCCTCAGTACCAAGCACAGTGTAATCAGAACATAGCGTACACTCAGTCGCATCAAGGAACAAGTAATTGGGTGAGCATGTGACAGCAACAACCACAGATAGGGAACCCAGCCCCACAGGGACCGGGGCCAAAACCCCGGCAAGGAGGGGTGACAGTGTGGGAAGGTAGTACCTTCATGCACCACAGGGCCAAAATTATCAGTAAAATAGACTCCCCAGTAAATGAATAATTTGTGGAGAGGTGTGGTGCAGCAGCCAGGGCAGCTGACTTCAGAGCACAGGGTTCACGGTTCGATCCCCGGCTCCGGCGGCAGCTCAGCTCAGCACCATGTGACTCTGGGCAATAGCTCACTTAATTTCCACTACGGCCCCCAGCGCCTTGAGACCCGTAAGAGTGAGTAGCTGCGCTATATAAAAACGGACTTACTTACTTACAATAATTATCCCAGTAGTTCACCTCTGATTATTAAGGCAGCCACTATTCGCCTATCCTCTTCCCCTAGAAATTGTATCAGACCAGGAAAAGGACTAACAGACAGCAGTCGTAGTCCCACAATTTTTACTTGCATCTAGAAATTTAAGGCTGCTCGGGCTGTTTTGATTGGGTGACCTTACTAAGTTTGGCATCAAATGGTGATTTCACAGAGCACAGAATAATCAGGTATCCTAAGGTGTATACATAAACTAGGCCCCACTCTAATGCTGATGCCCCAGGGCGGAGTTCACTGGCCACACCCCAGAGACAGGGCAGTCTGACGAGGGGGCAGGACAGCATCTATGAAAAGCAGACACCCATTTTCCACAGCCTAATGGGACGCATTCCAATCACCAAGTCAGAAGGACCCAATTTCTGGGCATCATGTTCACACTTGGCATTTCCTTCATGGCATGTGGTCCCAAGAGTGCCCCAAAATGTTCTAGAAGCATCTGACTTAATTGAGGCCTCTCTTTCTGTTATAAACAAAATCATCCACAGTGTTGGGAACCATGTTAATCTTGTGCCTAGGATGATAAGACCATAAGACTCCACTGCACACACACAAGAGTCAATAAGCTAAGAAGCCCCAGCATGATGATAAGTCAGAGACTTTGGTCAGAGTTTCACTCAACCTTCCAACCTTCCAGAGATTTTTAAGATAAGCACCAATTTCATTAGGCAATCAATGACTGTATCTCATTTGAGGATCTCAGGAGACCCCATCCAGAATGCTAGGGAATAGCGGGTTCACCAGAAATGCTGATAGAAAACAGGGTTTGGTCAGAGGGAGAGGGGGCACACAGGATGGAGGTTTCAAAGTCTCTACTTCTGCTCCAGGCTTACATCCATTCCAAGCATAGTCCACTCACAGGCACCTTTTGGGAAAAACAGTCGCCCTGACTTCTGACCCCACGGGGCAGTTCATTGGGCATAAGGGCCACAGAGCAGCATCTGACCCTCTCCCCGTGGGGCAATGGAAGCAATGAACTATGTAAAACTCAAGAAAATGCCCATAACTAAAAGAAAAACTGCCCAAAATAAGCCCAAAAGGAAGGTTCAAGATAAAAGGCGGCGTCAAGATCAGCCAAAGCCAGGTATCTGATGCCACAAGGGACGGTCACGTAGCATGCCATGTACAATCAATCAATCAATCAATCAATCAATCAGGGAATTTTAAGTGCGCTACTCACCCATGAGGGTCTCAAGGCGCTGAGGGGGGTATGCAGATCCGTTCAGCTGAATGTACCAGGAACAGGGAGATGCACAACCATAAAAACAACAGCCACACCAAAGGGTAGCACGCCCCCTCTTCCCAAATTTCAGCACACATGTAGCGAACATACGAGGATTAAGACACACAACTCACAGGAAACGCAACTGGGGGTAATATCAAAACAGGTAGCCCTCAGCAGGAAAATAGTCTTGGGAAGGTGCCGCACAGCGACCAGATTCTTATGCCATCATCAGGGGAAGCGATTTTGGAAAAACTAGTGACGCCCATAAAACCCCTGCTAAAGCCAATCCTATTCCTTCCTGAACTCATGGAATCACCCCATACCATACCTAACACTGATATGACCACTCAGAACCAAAATGTCAGAAAAGGTTAAAAAAAAATACCCTTATAGGAGAAGGGAGGGGCCTAATTGATTATATAAATAATAATGTTTATAGGAATCACCCTTACTCCCATAATCCCTGATCCAACAGGGGTCACTTCCGATAACTCACCAGAATGACTGGTAGGTTGATTAGATCAAACCCCTGTGGTAAAATATAGGTTCAAAACCATTAAGAACTGAGCTTATGTGAATTAACAGTCAACAAAGTTCTTATTCAAAAACAGGTAGCCCCAAGGACAATGAAGTGCACCAACATCGACTTGTCATCAACCCCCACAACCTAAGGAAAAAGAACATTACTGAACTTGTGCAAATGGAAGGAGGAAAAAAACATGGGTACTCAGCGAGGGGTCTTCTTGACATCCATTGCCCACACAGAGGAGGGGAAAAGTGCATGGGTGCGCTATTTCCATGTGCAGTCGAGCCCTTCCATGGCAACATCACCCTAGAACTAGAAAATGCAAACTGTTATGAACTGGTTAGAAGGAACACAGCCACCAGAGGAGTACAGATGACTCCTAGGGGTCATATATCCACAAATGCAGTGTCACAACAAAAGGTATATATATTTATATGGTAATGTATGATATGCCTACTATGGATTGTCCCACACTTGAGTACTACGGAGGAACCTCTGTGTCAAAAGATGTTCACTAAAAGGGAACCACAGTGCCTTCATAGGGATCTCTCATATGTTACCTACAATTAAATCAAACAGAACATCAGCATCGCATATATACCGCACAGCATCCTTTTGCATTACACATGGTACCATCACATGACCACATTTGGCTCCCAAGCATCAGCCAGGTCATGTTATGTCTGTTCTTTAATCCTGCTTGCGGTAGGCACCAACAGGCTTTACTTGTTCCAAGAAGTTGTCCCCAAGAAAGCAAAATGCCTTATGTACCGCTGTCTATGTAGGATAAGGGCCAAGATCCAACCCAACAAGATAGAACCACATAGGTTAGTTGTAAACATAACCTGATATGATACCTACCCAGCAGCTCTATAAGTGTTAACTTAACCCACTGGTATCGAAACCGAGCTGGACAGGATGTGCAGGAAAGGTCAAATAGGGGAAGATATCACATGGCCCAGAGATTTCCAAAATAAAATATTTTTGGAGGTTGCATAAACCCAAACTCAGTGAACAAATATATCTGCTCCAGCATCCATCTGTGGACCGAGAGTGGCTCTTAGAGTACTGGGGCAGTCTTCTTAAACAACACATGGTCTCCCGACATGGAATTCCAATGTAGAGCCATCCAGCTTGGGGATGAAAAGGGGAATGGATCACATAGGGGATGGTTGAATGAAAGTATGACCACCCCATGACAAGAAATATGGGACATCGTGGTGTATGAACACACTTGGATAGAAGGGAAAAGACAACCCTTGATTGTATGGAAACTAACACTGTACTCCTTATGTTTTAGAGGAAAAGGAAAACATCCAATGGTCATGAATACTAAATGCAGAGTGATATTATATATTTTGGCTATGGAATGGGGCACCTCCACACTGATGGATTACTACTGGCAATGAGGCGAGTGCCCCTACTCTCAGCTTGCTCCCAGATGGAGGGGACTGTGTTCCCTGGTCACCATGCACACCTTGACCATGGTCAATCCTGGGGAAGAGCTATCGGACTTGTACTAGCACCCGTTAAGGAAAAAGTCTGGGCACAGTTCGAAGATATTCTGGAAGAATATAGACTGTTCATGAAAGCACAGCTGGGGGCAGGGGGGTTGATACCAGTCTTCATCCTGCAAAAAAAAGCTAATGCTCGCTGGCTACAAATTACCTGGTGGGAGATGCTCAAAATGATGAACAGCACTGAGCTTGGCCTCAATTCTGTCAAAGAAGAAATGTGAGCAATCCACCGCATACTAATGCAGACCCAATATTTACCAAACTTAATGACCGCATTGGAGGGAGGTGCCAAGATTGGAGCATCCTGCTGTACATTCATACCATGTAATGACCTGGACAATGTAACACTGACACTAGCACAAAGAAAGACATTCCCCTGAGCAGGAGTGTTTTTCAAAATGGTTCTCCTGGCTCCCACAATGGATATCTGTTTTATATAAATCACTGTTGCCAATTCTCATTATGTTGCTATTGGTATGTTGGTTTATACAATTGGGGGTCGCTTGTTGTAAAAATGCTGTCCTCAAAGTTGGAAGAATGCAGGTAAATAGGAGAGTGGTTATTGTCGAAAGCAAGCTTAAGAAACATAAGGTCCCAAAGTGACTGTCAAAATGCATGAGTTAGGTAGTGTAGTTGAAGAATCAATTAGAGGGAGAAGGTTAATATGAAAATCAATGCATTTATTTATGAAAATGTCATCTCGTCCTTATTAACAGAATCACCCGTTGTGAACTGTACAGCAACCCCGACTCGCAAATATGTAATCAATCAGGACCTGAAACCAAGGCCCAGGTTTTCTGATTGACAGGTAGAAGGTGGGCGGGTACCTAACTGGCAGGCAATTTGTTATACTTTATCTACCTTATCATTTTGCTTTACTGTACTGTAAATGCCTTGTTCACTATGTTCTTAGAATGTTCCTAGCTCCTAGCAACTGTGCTGTGATTCAGTTGAGCTGGAGCTGCTGTGGGAGTTGGTGCTTGCCTTCTCTCTCCTCCATGTAGCCTTAATAAACCTTCATACTTCAACCATGACCAGCGTGGTTACTACAAAATTACTGGCGACGATCTAAGGCTACATGGCATTACCCTCGCGTGTCAAGAATCTTTCTACAAGTCTTCAATCTACTCACAAGCAATTTGTCATCTCATCTTCAAGCAAGTCATAGAAGGAACCTATCTCGTCTTCTAGCAAGTCATAGAAGGAACCTACAGTACTACATGGTGAATTCTGCTTATTCCTTCAAAAACGGTAGGACATTTACTCTTTGCCTGTTGCCTGTCCTCTTAACGGGCTCCTTCATGCGCATCGAGGCAATCAACTTTGAGTCTCACATCGTTCGGGCTTTGACTCAAAGAAATTGACTTCTACCTTTTACCGCTACTTTGCCTTGTTTTCTCTAGCCTGAATAAGCTGCCCTTGCCCTTCAAGTTTGAACTTTACAGCGAATTTTTTTTTTAAAAACAGCCTTCCATTACCTACGTTTTCAAGCTGTACCACGCGCAAGTGGCTTTATTCAACTCCGCGTTGCATGCGCCTACTCACGAGCATCGACCATCACTTAGCAACTCTCACCTGGCAACATTCTTGACTCTACCGGCATTTCACTCCGAGCACCGGCATTTCGCTCCGAGCCTTCCTTTCTTCTGCTTGTGACGTGTTTCCTCTGACGACCCCTTCTCAACCTGCCGTTTTCACGTACTTCACGCAGCTGGCGCCATCTTGGATTGGGGTCAGTTTCGAAGGCCCTTCTTCGACAAACTGTGTATCACACGGTGATACACACACCTTGCGAGTCATATTAGTACTATTTTGCACCACTTCTCCTTCAATTTAAAATGACTTGTTTTTAAACAAACAGTGTACCACACGGTGATACACGCACCTCGTAAGTCGAATTAGTGCAGTTTGCACCATCTCCAAACAGTGTGTCACGCGGTGATACACACACCTTCCATTTAATATTATTCAGCTTTCACATTTTGCTCCAAGTTTATATTCGACATTCAACGCGGTGACACTCTCTCCAATTGTGTACACTGCCTTTATGCTTACAGTGACACACACACCTTCATAACATTTTGTGCCACTTACTGACTCAATTGTTTCCATTGCTTGTTGTATTACTACAATAGTGTTACACACTTATATTTGTATTTCTATTTTTTTTTCTTCACTGGTTTGGTTAAGACTTCACTTTATTTTTTCTTTTAGTCATCTCCTTCAAAAATGTGCACCTTGCAATCAGTTAATCCTCCTCCTCCTTTCTTGGATTCTCCAGGAGATCCGCCTGTTCGTTGGGAAATTTGGCATGACGCTTTTGAAATGTATTTGGGTGCCATTGGTGCTTCTCGTTTTGTGGCAGACAGGAAGAAATGTCTACTTCTCCATTCGCTAGGGTTTGAAGCAAGGTCCATCTTCAAACATTTACCACCCTTAACACAGGAAGAATCTCAAGAGTTGGATGAATATCAGCAAACAGTTTTAAAGCTCAAACACAGGTTCGACAAACAACCCAGTCTCATGGTTTTGAGGCACACATTTTTCAAAAGGAAACAAACTGAGTCTGAAGATGTAGACTCCTACATTTCTACATTACGCAAACTTGCTGCTGATTGCAAGTTCGATAATTTCACTGATCAATTCATTAGGGATCAGTTTACTGCCACTGTAAAGACAAGAACATCAGACAGAAACTTTTGAGCATGGCCGATCCTTCTTTGGAAGAAACTATAAAAATCGCTAAAAGCATTGAAATCTCAATGTTTTCTCTCAAAGAACTTGATGAGAAGCTTAATGATGTTGTCAATGTTGTCAAGGTTAATAATTTATCTAAGCAGCGTGTTAAGCCCAATATTAGCTCTTCCAACGTTTCCTCTATTCCTAAATCTCAAAACTCAAATTTTGTTAAAACTAATAGCAACATGTGTTTGAGATGTGGCAACCCTTTTCACCAAAGAGGAACTAAATGTCCTGCTATGGAGGTGATGTGCAATTATTGTAAAAAAATGGGGCACTTCGCAAAAGTATGTCTTAAGAAAAGAAACTTCAAAAACCTACTGTGTGTTCTGTTGAATCAGACAGTAACTCTGATTCAGAAATTATATCTGTAGTCACTTGTGATGAAGACATAGCAAATGGTCGTTCTCAAGTTGTGGTTGAGGGTGATCCATCCTCATGCATCGATCCTGTTGTTGACATTGGGATAGGTCCCCACACTGTTAAGCTTCTAGTTGACTCAGGAGCTAAAATAACAATGATGACACAAAAACTTTTTGACGACGTTTGGGAAGGGTCTCAAACTCTTTCCCCTCCTGACAGGTCCCCAGTGTCCTATGAAGGATGCAAAATTGAACTCTTGGGATTTTTCGAAGAGGAGTTGGCATTCAAAGATAGAAGGATCAAGGGAAAAATATATGTTGCTGTCAAAGGGCTCAACATTTTGGGATGGTTTCACCAGGGACTTTTTGGCATGATACTTAAGCCAGGTGCCAAAGAACCGGTTTTAGTGGTTGGGAACGAAGAAGAGAGTCAGGGTTGGAAGGATAAGTTTCCAGAGGTTTTTGGGAACGCATTGGGAAAAATAAAAGGTTTTAAACATGAAATAGTTGTGAAGGATGGAGCCATACCAGTTAAACACAAGCTTAGAGGGGTTCCGTTTAGTGTAAGAGAGGATTTAGACAAAGAACTCAAAAATCTTTGTTCTAAAGGTATCATCGAGCCCACAGAATCCTCATTGTGGTTGTCGCCTTTGGTCGTGGCCAGGAAGAGAGGAGGAGATCTCCGCGTTTGCGTTGACTTAAGGTCCTTGAACAAGGAGATCTAGATAGACTCTCATCCTTTACCTAGAATAAGTGATCTTCTTGCTTCCACCAAAGGTGCTCGTTACTTTACCAAGTTAGACCTGGCCAGCGCATACCACCAGGTTGAATTGGACCCTGCTTCTCGTCACTTGACTGCCTTCGTCTCACCATTAGGCACTTTCCGGTATTGTCGTATGCCTTTTGGGCTGGCGTCAGCAGCCTCGGTTTTTCAGAGGATCATGGTCAACATCCTTAAAGGGGTTGAGAGTGTCCTAGTCTTTCAAGACGATGTATTGGTCTTTGGGAGGGATCTGGGCTCTCATAATGCTACACTTGAAAATGTTCTCACTCTCTTCAAGAAGAATGGTGTAGTACTTAAGGAAGAGAAGTGTGAGTTTCTCCGTTCTAAAGTGGAATATTTGGGTCATGTCATTTCTGATGAGGGTGTCAGCCCTAAGCCTGGGTTGCTAACAGCAATTATAGATGCCCCAGCTCCTGCAGACAAGACCGGTGTCAAATCTCTCTTAGGTCTGTGCGAGTACTACTCGAGATTTGTCCCGAATTTTGCTTCAATTGTCAGGCCCATTAGTAGTCTGCTCAAAAAAGGGGTGAAGTTTGAATGGTGCGATGACTGTGAGGATGCTCTTAATACCGTTAAATCTTCTTTAAGGGATGGTTCTGTACTCAAGCCGTTTGATCCTAATCTTCCCTGCTGTGTCACTGTAGACGCCAGCCAAGTGGGTCTAGGTGCCATGTTGACTCAGACCGACAGAGGAGTTGAGAACACTATATGTTTTGCTTCAAGAGTCCTGAGATCTGCTGAGCTTCAGTACTCAGTCATAGAGAGGGAGTTGTTGGCCTGCACGTGGGCTATTGAGAAGTTTCGTTCATATATATGGGGCAAAAGGTTTTTGTTGCAGACGGATCACAAACCTTTAGTTAATATCCTTGGAGGTGGAATGAGCAAATGTTCTACTCCCAGGATCTTACGCATGGTTTCAAAACTCCTCCAGTATCAGTAAGATGTCCAACATATATCTGGGGGAAGAAATGGGCGAGCTGATTTCTTCTCTAAATTCCCTGTTAAATCAGTAGAACTTGAAAATGTCAACTTATATGATTTTTCCAATGAGGACTGTGAAGATTGTTTAGTAGCAGCGTTGGAGGTACCCTGTATGAATCTAGGCTCAGAGAATGAATGGTTGCGAGCCATGGAGTCTGACTGCGTGCTTCAAGAGGTGTGTTCTCATGTGATTGTAGGATGGCCTAGGGAGAAGATTGTGAATTCTCTTGTTCAACCTTTCTGGAAGGTTCAAGATGAACTCACTCTGCAGGATGGTTTACTCCTCAGGGGTGACAAATTTGTTCCTCCCCATGTTTTCCGCATTGAAATAATACAGAGAGCTCATGAGGGGCATCTTGGCTGCACTCTCACTAAACGTCGTGTAAGGGACACTTACTGGTGGCCAAGGATGGACGCAGAAATTGAGGATGCCGTTTCCAAATGTTATGTCTGTGGTGCAGCTGACAAAAGTTTCAAAGTATCGGTTCCTCCTTTGATGCCGATCGAGTACCCGCAGGGACAATGGTTGAAGCTTGGAATAGACATCATGGGACCCTATGACAATCTTCAGGGTGGTTTACGATTTGTATTGGTTCTCATGGACTATGCATCCAAATGGCCTGAAGTTAAGTTGGTCAGGGAGGCTAACACCAAGGCCATTGTCCTTTTTCTGAAGGAAGTGTGGTTGAGAGAGGGGTGTCCAGAAATCCTTGTCTCTGACAATGGCACACAATTTTTGAGTCATGAGTTCCAAAGTTTTCTGTTAGAATCAGGTGTCAAACACTGTAAAACATCTTTGTATCATCCCCAGTCGAACGGACTTGTGGAGAGAATGAATTGTGTGATTGGGGAGTGCATTAGATGGGCAAGAGCGGGGAATCATGATGTTCAGAAGGCTCTTGACAGTTTGGTTTGGTCCTATAAGACGACACCTCACTCTTCCACCAAAGTTTGTCCCTTCGAATTGTTAAGAGGGTGAAAGGCCAATACCAGTTTCAGGCCTGGTTGGATGACTAAGTGGGTAAAGTCTGATTCAGATGTTTCCAAATTAATGTCTACTGTGTTTGAAAACATGACCAATTCTCAGGTCAAACAAAAGGAATGGTTTGCCGTCAAGAAAGCAGTTAAGGTTGTTCCTCTCGTGGTAGGAGACATGGTCAAAATAAAATCTCCTGTGCATACGAGGAAAGGTGACTGTAAATTCAGTGAACCTATTAAAGTTGGTAAGATTGTTGGGAATGCCGTTAAGGTCTCGGGAGGACATTGGTGGAACCTTAACAGAATTGTGAAGGTCTGCACCAAAGCCTCAGCCTCCCCTTATCTAGCCTCTGAACCTTCTTGCTCAGACCAAACCATCGTCAAACGGAGTTTCAGACAAATAGTTAGACCTGCTAGATATAGGAATTAAGTTCTTTCCTTTTGTATTGTGTTTTGTTTTGGGAAGAAAGAAGATATGTTATACTTTATGTACCTTATCATTTTGCTTTACTGTACTGTAATTGCCTTGTTCACTAAGTTCTTAGAATGTTCCTAGCTCCTAGCAACTGTGCTATGATTCAGTTGAGCTGGAGCTGCTGTGGGAGTTGGTGCTTGCCTTCTCTCTCCTCCATGTAGCCTTAATAAACCTTCATACTTCAACCATGACCAGCGTGGTTACTACACAATTGCTCAGGCAGGAAACTCTTTATCAGTCTCACAGATATGCGCAGCAAACATTACAAAGGATCAAGGGAGATTGACACAATAAAGCACACATGGTTAGAGGAACACATCGCCAATCAGGACCTAGCAGACGTAGTGATAGCGCCCACCCCATGCTGTACATCTAGACATGTTATCCATTGTCAACATGGGTCCACGCGAGGTAGGGACCTACCTGTGGTAACCATTAGAAAATCAATTTATGACTCCAAAGGCAGCAACCAACATTCCTCACCATATGGTACGCTGAAAAACCTTTATGACCCATCATGTTTTATATAAAAGAAGGATTCCTACAGATTATATATTGAGACAGTCCTCAGACCTTGTGCGTGCAACTGTTCTCCCGGCCATAATGTTTAAATAAACAAACTGTTCCTGTTTTGACAAATGCCTCTTGTCTTCTGTTTTTTAAGGGATTTATAACTCATGCAACACCAGTATGCTCACATCAAACTTAGAAGTTTAATGATTGAAGTCGATTGGTTAAACATTATTCCAACTGCTTTTTGGGAGATCTTTTAACCTTTTTCCAAAGTGTCATTGCTTTTCTGGCATTGTTAACAGGGCTAATATTTTTTTCCTGATAATATTGCGATTGTTTTGTTGCAGTCTTGTTTCATTACAGAGTCTGTATGGTATTTACTCTCTGATACCATTGCTGACACAGGTACTGGAAATAACAATTGTCCCTTTGTAGGTAATTTATGGGTTGGCATCTGGTATGACATTTACTTCATGGATCTGAACGGGTAATGAAATCTACATGGAATGTGAATGTTTGTGATAGAAAGTTTGAGGCTAGAATATCTCCTTTCAGAGAAGTGATACACCCGACACATCTGTTCATGTTTAATCACAGAGTGTGTTTTTGGCATCCTGGGTAGACATCAACCCTTCTTCAGCTCAAGGTCTAGTCTTCCAAGGGGTTGCCTATATATTTATATATGATTGACGGAATGCTTCTGTCATTTAACAGGTATCATGTTTGACCTTCAGTACAATTAGGACAAGACCTGCTGCCATGTTAGATTTGCCGCAAGTCATCAACTTGGGTGATTCTGGCAAATCAGGAATCGTTTCTTTCTGTGTCTTGTCTTAAATGCTGAGCTTCAAGATATAAACCAGAAAATAAATAAGAGACAATATACCAGAATGTTGACATCAGTTTCATGTTCCCTTATTTCTATATTAGTCAGACATATTTGACAGCATTTGAAAATGTATAGAGATCACATGAGCACCTTCTCTTCCTGCTGTTTTTAAAAATACACTTTCATGTTTCCTTTCTGTGTGGGCCTCATCGGCACCGCGGCTAAGAGAAGTGATTTTCGAAAGCAGCCATTATCAAATGTTGTCCTCTATGAAAATATGATTATAGGTTGTCCTATCTTTCTTTGTTTAACCCTTCTGAAACTTCACATATTGTGAGATTACTCTACCATCCTATGTTTCCATGGTGTCATTTGTATCTTCAGATTGGGTTAATCATTTTCTTCTGGGTTGAGAATATTACCAATGTTAAAGATTAAAAGTGCTGCATCTCAGTGGAATCTCATTCAAACTCTTGACTCTTAAACCCTCTTCTTTGTAGAGTCAGCCTAGTGTTTCAGCACTAGTCATCAGAAACTGTCTCCTTGCAGTTCTCAAGTATTGTTCATCATGAATGTTCTGGACATCTGCTCGTCTTTTCTCATTTTGTTAAATAATGTCTGATAATTTGTGTGTATGTCTTAAACCTCAAATAGAGTACAATGCATCCTTCCAGATGAAATGAGTCTGCTGAATAAGGTATTGTTTAACTGTGCCACCTAGTGTACTGCAAAACACCGAAAATCTGTGTTATCAAGTACAAGAGAATACATCACTAGAATGACTGACATCATTATTATACAGTTTACTAGTGATTTCTACAGCTGAATTTTAATTTATAAAATGTGCATTGGGAAATGCTCTATAGTGGACAGAGGTCTGTATCCTATCCTCCAATAGAAGACATCCACATGACATGTGAACCATCTATGATGCACATTTGAAGGCACACGCGCAGGGCTAGAGCATTAAAGAACAAACACAAAAGATTTAAAGTCTTTGATAAAATGGACAATCATTTTATTGAATTACTGCATTATCATTTTGTGGCTGCAAAATAGAATCAAATGCCAGGTCAAATTCATCACCCATCCCTCCACTTTATTCTCTGAGCTACAAACCATTTGACCTTTCAGCAAAGGATATTGATTTAACAGAACCTGGCACAGCTAAGGCAAAGTGTCAGCAGCAAGTAAAAAGTCTATTTGTCAAGCAGTGAGAGGAGGGGCAGAAAGCAGAGCCCCCCCTGGTGTCAACAGCAGTGATGTCAACAACCTGTGATGCAGAAGAAATTTGATTCAGGACAGAGACAACCTATTCATTTCCTCTTTGTAGCTGATATGTCTACAATTATGATTCATAAGTGGATCAAACAGATGTTTCTTTTCGAGCATGAACAAAAATAAAGCTTTCATAATCTGCCACGTCATGCAATTGATTAACCGTCCTAGGAAACACCTACAGCTCCTCAATGACATAGTGTGCCTCACTTAGTGCTTTCCTGACAAAATTCTCATCAATACATAGATGGTGAAACTTAAGGCTACCGAGCACATAAAATGTCTGTTTGAAAATACCTATCATTTTTAAATGCCCTCCATTTTTTAACAATGATGAGACATTTTTTAAGGCACTGCAGAACATCTCATTATCTGTTGCATGGAACTCCAAACAATGTGTTAGGAGCAGGCAGTCAGCCTGGGGAAGTACGGTGGGAGACAGCGGGTTACTTTTGCTGACATCATATTTGAGAACTTGTTTGATTTTCCTTTTTACATTGTTTTGCTTCTCAGGCCATTCTTCCCTACAAATAAAGAAATAAACACAATTAATATTCGTTTTATCATTGGCTAAACATGTTCTTTCATTTAGTGGGAAGTTTTTTTCAAGAGTAGTGTGTATAAAATATATTCTGGGCCTGATGCAAAAAGGTAAACTTCATGTTTGTGTCAGTTGGGGCCAAGCACTCTACACATAAACAGATAACAGGTCTATCTTTTTATGCTTGGAGTTCTCCACCCCAGTTGATGAGTTTCTGCACTCATAAACACACTATTAAAATGCAGTCTTGTGAATATTGAAAAAAATACACTTACACACATATGTACGTTTACATTTGTGATTCAGGATGTGTGTATTTTAGTGAATTATATATACAATGCAATACAACTATATATACGTGCTACAAATACAGTATATTGAAGTGCAAAAATGTTTCATTATTCAAGCATTAAAAAAATGCCCATTAAAATACTTTATAAAACAAAACACATATGAGGTTTCATCCCTGTAATGCACTGACCCTCATCCAGATGGAGTTAGTATAGTAGTGTGTGATGTTGCAAATATCATGATGACAAGTCTGGAATACCATGGTGTATGTTCCACATAGAAAGGCAGATATACACGCACATTCATGTGTATACAAATGCACTGCATACATTTGGGCACACACACACATACATTTCTAAAAATCAACACTATGTTGTCTCATACTGAAATGAGTTTAAAAACGTGTATCGGCCGTGTGCCCTCCCACACCTCATTTACATAGCCCCGGGGAGGTGGTGGTCCCCGTGGCTGCGGAGGCCCCGCAGGCCCCCGCAATATAATTTTCGGATTGCCCCCAGAACCTGGCCCACCCGGAGGGCTCATTTAAATGAAGTGGAGAAGCCCCCTGTTCATTTAAAAAAAAAAAAATTCATCCGGATTCGCGCACCCAGCGCGCATTCGGACATTTAACAAAAAAAAAAAAAAAAGAATTGGGCCTGGGGGTGCTTGTGGGACCCCCTGAGCAGGACTAGGGGGTCAGAGTGTTTCTACCCTGCCCTCTTTCCTTCTTTTTTAATCTTTTTTCGACTGTTTTCTTGTCACTCCGTTCTACCGAGTCACAAGATGGCTGCCAACACTTCCTGGTTTAGAGTGTTGGCAGCCAATCACAGTAAAGCTTGTGGTCGTGGCAGCCAATCACAGTGAAGCTCGTGGTTGGGAGGGTGCGTGAACCCACCGCTGCCCCAGATATCGAAACCTTTATTTTTTAATTTCTCAGCAACTACTGAATGAATTTACACCATTTAAAAAAAAAACACTTTCTGAATCAAGCACTATCTTTTGCCAAATTTGGTGTAATTCCGTTCAGCAGTTCGGGCTGTAGCCTTGGCTAAAGTTTCCTATGGGAAATTGATTTTTTGACTTTTATTTTTTGAATTTCGCAAAAACTACTGAACGAATCTACACCATTTAAAAAAAAGGTCGCTTTCTGACCCAAGCTCTACCTTTTTGCCAAATTTGGTGTAATTCCGTTCAGCAGTTCGGGCTGTAGCCTGTAATAAAATTTCCTATGGAGATTAACATAGAGAAAACACTTTTTTGGACCCCCCTTTTTTCTCAACCCCTGCTTTACGAATCACCCCCAAACTTTCAGGATAGGAGCTGACCTGGATAGACCTTTTCTTTGGAGAATTTCATGAACATTCGTCAAACGGTGCCAAAGTTATTAGCAAATCAAAAAATGCTTTTCCTAAGTAAAATATGTTCTAACTATAACTATCTACTGGCGACCACCAGTAGGTAATATATCTATATATATATTCACTGAAAAAAAACATAGGTTTCAGGCACGTTATAGTTAGAAATTAGAATTTAAAAACCTTTGAAATTCACTGAAAAAACCATAGGCTTCAGGCACGTTATAGTTAGAAATTAGCATTTAAAAAACCTTTGAAATTCACTGAAAAAACCATAGGTTTCAGGCACGTTATAGTTAGAAATTAGCATTTAAAAAAACTTAGAAATTTACTGAAAAAAACATAGGTTTTAGGGAAAGTTATAGTTAGTTGGACATTTCCATCTCATGAGTGATGTAATATGTGACGTCATCAGCAGTGCATTGCGGGGGCGCGAGTTATAGTTAGCTGAACTAACTATAACAGGGGAATTTCTCTAGTTTTGTACGAGTGAAATGTCCAACTAACTATAACTTTCCCTAAAACCTATGGTTTTTTCAGTGAATATATATATATATTCACTGAAAAAACCATAGGTTTCAGGCACGTTATAGTTAGAAATTAGCATTTAAAAAAACTTAGAAATTCACTGAAAAAACCATAGGTTTCAGGGGCGTTATAGTTAGTTGGACATTTCCATCGTACAAAACCATAGAAATTCCCCCGTTATAGTTAGTTCAGCTAACTATAACTCACGCGCCGGCAATGCACTGCTGATGACGTCACATATTACATCACTCATGACATGGTCAGTGACATCACTCATGACATCACTGATGACATCTCAAATGACATCACTGATGACATCACTGATGATGACATCATCCTTGTGATAGAGTGGCAGACCTCCTCTCACCCTAATATAACCTTTGATACACACACTCAAAAATACAAACTAACATTTTCAAAACAATGGACATACCAATACCAGTTACAACACACCTATTCAGTAATTCCAAGATATACACACACATCCACTCATTCACCAACAGTCCCTATACAGTCACTCATACATGTACTCACTCATCATATGTACTCATACACCTATACATCCTGTTACACACTGCCACTCATCCATAGAGTTACTCACACACATAGTCACACATGCAAACAAAGTATCAAACATCCATTTACTTGCATATACAGTTATATACACACACTACCACACTTACTTCTACAGAAACTTACACATACTTACTCTCTTAAACAATCACTTATAGAAACACCTACTTATTTGTACAGGAACTCTTCCAATCTCTCACTCTCACATATACTCACTTATATACACCAATACTCACATATACTAGTTTAAAACATATGTAGTTACTCATAAAGACACTATTGAGACAGTCATTCACTCACTAACACACCCATACACAAACTCATCCACCTATACAGTCCTGCACACATGCTGTCTTCAACACATACAAACAGTGAGTCACTCATTCATGCATCTATGCACTAAGTAATACCCCCACCAAACCATACAGACACTCAGACACTCATACTGATACTCAAAAACCAACTAATAACCCATATAGACACTCATGTAGCTACTCACCAACCCATGCAGCCACTTATACACAAAGTGAGAGACTGATACAGATATTTTCATATTTAAACATTACTCACTAACCCATGTATTCACTAAGATACACTTAGTCAGTTTTACAATCAATTTTACAAAAAAATCATCCATTTAGACACTTATATACCCATTTATTCTTCCATCGACCTTGAGATATACATATATAAAACATATTTAATTTTCAGAAAAACACACATTCACTGGATGATGTCATTTGAGATGTCATCAGTGATGTCATGAGTGATGTCACTGACCATGTAATGAGTGATGTAATATGTGACGTCATCAGCAGTGCATTGCGGACGCGCGAGTTATAGTTAGCTGAACTAACTATAACGGGGAATTTCTAAGGTTTTGTACGATGGAAATGTCCAACTAACTATAACGCCCCTGAAACCTATGGTTTTTTCAGTGAATTTCTAAGGTATTTTAAATGCTAATTTCTAACTATAACGTGCCTGAAACCTATGGTTTTTTCAGTGAATTTCTAATGTTTTTTAAATGCTAATTTCTAACTATAACGTGCCTGAAACCTATGGTTTTTTCAGTGAATATATATATATTTTTTATACTATGTATACATGTGAAAATGTCTCGGTCCCTGTTTGCCTCGGTGGCACGGAAAAAATGGGTGGAACTGACGTCAGCACGACGACGAGGTCCTCTTATGGCTCCGATGACGTCATACGGTGTCGCGAGCGGAGCCGTGCTCGTTGACATGGGAGAGCTAGGAAAGAATTTCCATGGAATGCTGGTGCAGGGGATATTCACCTAAGTGTTCAGGCTAGTCATTTGGGAGCAACTGTTTATGTTGCCACTCCAGAAACCGAAACCAGTGATCCGAGGGCAGAGGCCCTGCAGATGGCACACGAGGTGGGGTGCCCAGCCGTGTGCACCGGCGGGGCAGTGAAGTGACAAGCACCACAACCCACAAAAAAGGCAACGAGGGCACTGAATAACACAGGATCTTCTCTTTGTATCTGGCAGGAACAACGAAGTTAAAATGCCCTAGTACCAAAATGTAGAATTAGATGCCGCTTCTGCCTCCCGTAACCTGGAGGCGGCACATGGGTCACGCGGTACCGTCATACTGCCGTGGGACTGACACTCGTTGACCTCTCATGGCACCGCTCCACACTTCAGGGAGGACGCTTTCCATTATCTATGTTTTCTGATGACATGTCGCGCCGGCCCCGTCCAACAACAGAACTCCTTTAGATCCAAACAGACTCTTCCACTCTCTCACCGGAAGTGAAACCAGGCCACGCGGACACTTTCACAATACAACAGCCGGGAATGCACTTTTCAGTAAAAAAACCACATTCCTTCCTCCTAATTAATCAAATAAACGTTCACTGAAGAACAGGGGCCAGCTTTGATTGGTAAACAGCTGTTACAACGACTTTTTTACTTTGCAATACCATTACAACGCATGCATTACCACGCATGCGTTGTACATCACGAAGTCATTACTAAGCATTTTTTTAGAACGCATGGTCATTTACCACGCATGCCTTTACAACGAATTTTGTTGTAAAGGTATGTATGGTAAATGACCATGTGTTCTAAAAAACATGTAGACGATCCATGTCATTGTAAGGAAACAGAGGCTGTTCCGTTTCCTCACAACGACGTGCACCGCCCCTCAGAGATGACGTGAAGCAGGAACCTTGAGGAGAGAGGAACCATGAGGAGTGAGAGGTAAGGGGGATTGGGCATGGGGTGGGGGTTTCTTTTCTAGGGTTTAGGGTAGTGCAGTGGTGTTTGGGTGGTGTAGGGGGTCGTGCTGGGGGTAGTGTTTTAGGGTTTAGGGTAGTGCAGTGGTGTTTGGGTAGTGTAGGGGGTCATGCTGGGGGTAGTGTTTTAGGGTTTAGGGTAGTGCAGTAGTGTAGGGGGTCGTGCTGGGGGTAGTGTTTTAGGGTTTAGGGTAGTGCAGTGGTGTATGGGTAGTGTAGGGGGTCGTGCTGGGGTAGTGTTTTAGGGTTTAGGGTAGTGCAGTGGTGTTTGAGTAGTGTAGGGGGTCATGCTGGTGGTAGTGTTCTAGGGTTTAGAGTAGTGCAGTGGTGTTTGTGTAGTGTAGGGGGTCATGCTGGTGGTAGTGTTAGGGTTTAGGGTAGTGCAGTGGTGTTTGTGTAGTGTAGGGGGTCATGCTGGTGGTAGTTTTTTATGGTTTAGGGTAGTGCAGTGGTGTTTGGGTAGTGTAGGGGTCGTGCTGGGGGTAGATTTAGGGTTTAGGGTAGTGCAGTGGTGTTTGGGTAGTGTAGGGAGTCGTGCTGGGGGTAGTGTTTTAGGGTTTAGGGTAGTGCAGTGGTGTTTGTGTAGTGTAGGGGTCATGCTGGGGGTAGTGTTTTAGGGTTTATGTTAGTGCAGTGGTGTTTGGGTAATGTAGGGGGTAGTGCTAGGGTAGTGTTTTAGTGTTTAGGGCAGTGCAGTGGTGTTTTTGTAGTGAAGGGGGTCATGCTGTGGGTAGTGTTTTAGGGTTTAGGGTAGTGGAGTCGTGTTTGTGTAGTGTAGGGGGTCGTGTTTCAGGGTATAGGGTAGTGCAGTGGTGTTTGGGTAGTGTAGGGGGTCGTGCAGGTGGTAGTGTTTTAGGGTTTAGGGTAGTGCAGTGGTGTATGGGTAGTGTAGGGGGTCATGCTGGTGGTAGTGTTTTAGGGTTTAGGGTAGTGCACTGGTGTTTGTGTAGTGTAGGGGGTCATGCTGGGGGTAGTGTTTTATTGTTTAGGGTAGTGCAGTGGTGTTTGGGTAGTGTAGGGGTCGTGCTGGGGGTAGATTTAGGGTTTAGGGTAGTGCAGTTGTGTTTGGGTAGTGCAGGGAGTCGTGCTGGGGGTAGTGTTTTAGCGTTTAGGGTAGTGCAGTGGTGTTTGGGTAGTGTAGGGGATCGTGCTGGGGTAGTGTTTTAGGGTTTAGGGTAGTGCAGTAGTGTAGGGGGTCATGCTGGGGGTAGTGTTTTAGGGTTTATTGTAGTGCAGTGGTGTATGGGTAGTGTAGGGGGTCTTGCTGGGGTAGTGTTTTAGGGTTTAGGGTAGTGCAGTGGTGTTTGAGTAGTGTAGGGGGTCATGCTGGTGGTAGTGTTTTAGGGTTTAGGGTAGTGCAGTTGTGTTTGTGTAGTGTAGGGGGTCATGCTGGGGGTAGTGTGTTAGCGTTTAGGGTAGTGCAGTGGTGTTTGGGTAGTGTAGGGGTCGTGCTGGGGGTAGATTTAGGGTTTAGGGTAGTGCAGTGGTGTTGGGTAGTGTAGGGAGTCATGCTGGGGGTAGTGTTTTAGGGTTTAGGGTAGTGCAGTGGTGTTTGTGTAGTATAGGGGGTCATGCTGGGAGTAGTGTTTTATGGTTTAGGGTAGTGCAGTGGTGTTTGGGTAGTGTAGGGGTCGTGCTGGGGGTAGATTTAGGGTTTAGGGGAGTGCAGTGGTGTTGGGTAGTGTAGGGAGTCGTGCTGCGGGTAGTGTTTTAGGGTTTATGTTAGTGCAGTGGTGTTTGTGTAGTGAAGGGGGTCATGCTGTGGGTAGTGTTTTAGGGTTTAGGGTAGTGCAGTCGTGTTTGTGTAGTGTAGGGGTCGTGTTTTAGGGTATAGGGTAGTGCAGTGGTGTTTGGGTAGTTTAGGGGGTCATGCTGGGGTTAGTGTTTTAGGGTTTAGGGTAGTGCAGTGGTGTTTGGGTAGTGTATGGGGTCTTGCTGGGGGTAGTGTTTTAGGGTTTAGGGTAGTGCAGTGGTATTTGTGTAGTGTGGGAGGTCATGCTGGGGGTATATTTAGGGTTTAGTGTAGTGCAGTGGTGTTTGGGTAGTGTAGGGAGTCGTGCTGGTGGTAGTGTTTTAGGGTTTAGGGTAGTGCAGTTATGTTTGGGTAGTGTAGGGTGTCGTGCTGGGGGTAGTGTTTTAGCACTAATTTTTCTTTCTACAGCACTAACCATAATTTCTATGACAAAATGAACCCCCTCATTTTGTTCCTTTTTAAATTAAATGTTTTAAGAGTTACCAGTTTATTCCAATCAAGATGGCTTCAGGTGTGCCATACTTTTGTCATAAGTAAGACTGTTAGCACTCTAGTTGTTCTTTAGAATACTCTGGGAAGCTGCAGTAGAACACAAAGGCATCAACTGACAGGCTGCTCCTGTTGAAATATAACAGGAAGATATTTGAGATCACACTTGAAACATGTCCTAATTTTTCTTTCTACAGCACTAACCATAATTTCTATGACAAAATGAACCCCATCATGTTGTTCCTTTTTAAATTAAATGTTTTAAGTGTTACCAGTTTATTCCAATCAAGATGGCTTCAGGTGTGCCATAATGTTGTCATAAGAAAGGCTGTTAGCGCTCTAGTTGTTCTTTAGAACACTCTGGGAAGCTGCAGTAGAACACAAAGGCATCAACTGACAGGCTGCTCCTGTTGAAATATAACAGGAAGATATTTGAGATCTCACTTAAAACATGTCCTAATTTTTCTTTCTACAGCACTAAGCATAATTTCTATGACAAAATGAACCCCAACATTTTGTTCCTTTTTAAATTAAATGTTTTAAGTTTTACCAGTTAATTCCAATCAAGATGGCTTCAGGTGTGCCATAATTTTGTCATAAGTAAGGCTGTTAGCGCTCTAGTTGTTCTTTAGAACACTCTGGGAAGCTGCAGTAGAACACAAAGGAGTCAACTGACAGACTCTGCCCTTGTTGGATGTACATGTTTTACTGAGAATGTCAGACTTCATTCTCACATGACTGAGAAAGATAATGTGAATTTACAGAAAAAATGCTCTCATTTTAGCTTCTGGAGCACCTTCCAAAACTGTATGGGACAAGCATGTGAAAATAGTTTTCTCTCAAACATGATTCATGATATCCCAGCAGAAGGTTTTTCACAGGGTAAAATCACCTTAGAACACACCACAGTTCCTGAAATTAGTATGGTACCATCAACAAATGAATTCTAATGTAACTAAAGTCTGTTATCAACCTTTATAGTTCTCCTTTTGGTAACCCTCAAAATCTTCGACTCACTACAATGCATTTCAATGGGGTACTATCATTTATATTGGTCCCAAGATGGCTGCCAGCAATTCCAGGATGAAGTGCTGACAGCCAATCAGATCTCACGATGACATGTGTGGTTAGGCTCCGCCCAGATATATATGTGTTTTCTTTTTCAAATTTCTCAGAAACTACTGAACGGATTTACACCATTTAAGCAAAAGGCACGACACTGAACCAAGGGCTACCTCTTTGCCAAATTTGGTGTAATTCCGTTCAGCAGTTCGGGCTGTAGCTGCGATGAAATGTCCCTATGGAAAAATGAATGGGGAAAACACGTTTTGGGACCCCCCTTTTTTCTCGGCCCCCGCTTGACGAATCACCCGGAGACTTTCAGGATAGGAGCGGACCAGAGCGCCCCAACAAGTTGTAAACTTTCGTGAAGATTCGTCAACCGGCACCAACGTTATTGCAAATAGAATGTTGCGGATTTCCTATGGAACATAGGTCCTAACTATAACTATCTACTGGCGACCGCCAGTAGATAATATATATATATATATATATATGCCAAACACTTTCCCCAAGGAAATCCTCTCCGCACTCACAGTTCCATAACTCTCATAAAATAATAATCATGCCAATGCCTCCAAAGCGGTTCCACGGTGCTTTTATTTAGTCATAAAAGGTCAGCACACCCCTACGCGTTTCGATCTCAGCCGAGATCTTGTTCACGGGGATTCAAAAACACGGAACCAATCATCATTTCTACCATATATACCCATGTGACATCATTGTCCGTAAACAGCCCAAGTGCATTCTGGTATTAATAGTTCTAAACCTTTAAACATCCCGTATTTTTTACAAAACCACTCCTTATAAACAATTAAAAAGAATTTTCGCAATGCCTATGTTTATCATACCCACTCATAACATTGAATTAAATCTCATTTGTCATCAAAACCAATTCCAATGGTCTTTTACCACCATTTACTCGAGATAGACATCCATTTAAACTTATAACTTGCCATTCACATGATACAACAAAGTGAAACACCACCCTCAAAGAATATATATATATATAACAAAATTATATGCATACTGAAGAGAAAGTTAAATATTATAACACACAAAAAATATATAATAATAATAATGTACAACTTTAAATTTCACCCGGCCAACCCCAGGATCGAACCCTTGTATCCAACAACACTCTGGGTTGCCTCGCTAACCACGAGCTATTATAGATCTACCAATTAGATGCCTCATTTAGTTGTATCTGCAATTAATTCCTTTTAAATCCTTTTAGGTTGTACCATTATACATCCCCACAGTGAGCCCACTGTGCTACTGTAACCGATTTCTTCACTTATCTCATTTTATGACAAGTGTGTTACATTCCTGCTTTCCCATTTTCACGTTTTATATGTCCCTCCAGTGGGGCTACTCCTCTATGTATATACCAAATACATTAATGCATGAATGATGTTGTTTATGCTTTTCGAGCCTGAAAGACCTATCATTTATTATATAGGCATTGCTGCCTGTCTCTACTCAATGCCTGTCTAAGCAAAATTACTAAACCAACAACAAACAAGGAATTAATTAAATGTCATCCTTATAAGAAGTACCATTGCGATCATATAACAATTAAAAAAAATTTAAAATTAAAAACATAATGAGATGGCAAATAAAAAAACCTGGGAAATCAAGCAATTTATAAACTGTAAAAGCCAATATGTGATCTATATGGTGGAGTGTCCGTGCCATTTGAGATACGTGGGGAGCACGATTTGTGATTTAAAGAAAAGAATACTTGAACATGTGAGGGCCACAGTAAACCTGGATAGAAGCAATGCCATAGCCAGACATATGGAGAAGGAACACAATGGAAATTGGAAACTAATGACTTTCTTTGCATTGGAACAAGTGGTATTGCAGATAAGAGGTGGTGATCGGGAACGAATTCTACGCCAAAAAGAGTCCCGACACATTTTGAATTTCCGAACTCTGACCCCGTGGGGTTAAACCAGGACGAAGAGTTACATTCACATCTATGAACAATGGATTCCCTTTCTAGAAAAACACACTTGGACTTTTCTTGTATTTTGTACTTTGTGTCTTGTAATGTTCTCATGAGAATTTCTGAACAGGAGGCCTCCCTTCTTTATGTTTTTAATTTTAAAATTTTTTTTAATTGTTATATGATCGCAATGGTACTTCTTATAAGGATGACATTTAATTAATTCCTTGTTTGTTGTTGGTTTAGTAATTTTGCTTAGACAGGCATTGAGTAGAGACAGGCAGCAATGCCTATATAATAAATGATAGGTCTTTCAGGCTCGAAAAGCATAAACAACATCATTCATGCATTAATGTATTTGGTATATACATAGAGGAGTAGCCCCACTGGAGGGACATATAAAACGTGAAAATGGGAAAGCAGGAATGTAACACACTTGTCATAAAATGAGATAAGTGAAGAAATCGGTTACAGTAGCACAGTGGGCTCACTGTGGGGATGTATAATGGTACAACCTAAAAGGATTTAAAAGGAATTAATTGCAGATACAACTAAATGAGGCATCTAATTGGTAGATCTATAATAGCTCGTGGTTAGCGAGGCAACCCAGAGTGTTGTTGGATACAAGGGTTCGATCCTGGGGTTGGCCGGGTGAAATTTAAAGTTGTACATTATTATTATTATATATTTTTGTGTGTTATAATATTTAACTTTCTCTTCAGTATGCATATAATTTTGTTATATATATATATATTCTTTGAGGGTGGTGTTTCACTTTGTTGTATCATGTGAATGGCAAGTTATAAGTTTAAATGGATGTCTATCTCGAGTAAATGGTGGTAAAAGACCATTGGAATTGGTTTTGATGACAAATGAGATTTAATTCAATGTTATGAGTGGGTATGATAAACATAGGCATTGCGAAAATTCTTTTTTAATTGTTTATAAGGAGTGGTTTTGTAAAAAATACGGGATGTTTAAAGGTTTAGAACTATTAATACCAGAATGCACTTGGGCTGTTTACGGACAATGATGTCACATGGGTATATATGGTAGAAATGATGATTGGTTCCGTGTTTTTGAATCCCCGTGAACAAGATCTCGGCTGAGATCGAAACGCGTAGGGGTGTGCTGACCTTTTTATGACTAAATAAAAGCACCGTGGAACCGCTTTGGAGGCATTGGCATGATTATTATTTTATGAGAGTTATGGAACTGTGAGTGCGGAGAGGATTTCCTTGGGGAAAGTGTTTGGCAAATGGTAACAGCTTGGTCCAGCTGTACTCAAAACGCACCACCGTAGATGCGCCCAAATGGTCAAACAATGGGACCATGCAGGAAATGATATATATATATATATATATATAAAAAACCCTACTCCACAAGGAATAGAGCACGCACACGAGGGCTGCTGGGTTAAGGCTTCTTTATTTCATGGGGCCTCCTCTGACCTAGTGACTGGAGAGATGCGTTTCGGCTGACACAGCAGCCTTTCTCAATCTGGTGATTATTATTATATTATTATATATATTACCTCCTGGCAGTCGCCAGTAGGTAGTTAGAGTTAGGACCTCGTTTCTATTCAAAAAGCGTTTTTTCATTTGCCAATATCTTTGGTGCCGTTTGACGAATCTTCGTGAAATTTTCAAAACTGATGGGGTGCTCCGGTCAGCTCCTGTATTAAAAGTTTGAGGGAGATTTGTCAAGCAGGGGCCGAGAAAAAAGGGGGGTCCCAAAACGCATTTTCCCCATGTTAATTTCCATAGGAAACTTTAGACAAAGCTACAGCCCGAACTGCTGAACAGAATTACACTAAATTTGGCAAAAGGTAGGTCTTGGTTCAGAAAGAGCCCTTTTTGTTAAATGGTGTAAATCCGTTCAGTAGTTTCAGAGAAATTAGAAAAGAAACATATCAGTATCTGGGCACTGAGGAGGGTTCACGAAACCTCCCGGGCACGAGCTGCACTCTGATTGGCTGCCAACATTCCAAACCAGGAAGTGTTGGCAGCCATCTTGTGACTCGGTAGAACCGAGTCACAAGAAAACAGTGAAACAGAGGTTAAAAAACAAGAAAAGGGGGCAGGGCAGAAATACCCTGACCCCCTAGGCCTGCTCTTGGTGTCCCACAGGGACCCCCAGGGCCAGAAAAAGCATTTTTTTTAAAAAATAATCGGCAGAATTCACGCTGGGTGCCCAAATCCTGCCGAAAATTTTAAAAAAATGAAGCGCTGGCTCCCGCGCTTTGTTACTAAAAAAGCCCCTGGGTGGGTCAGGTCCCGGGGGCAATATAAAATTCGGGTGTGGGGGCCCATCGGGGCCCCCACAGCCCTGGGGACCGCGACCTCCCCGGGGCTTATTAAATTGTATGTGGGGGGCACGCGCCCCCCCGCAGCCCCGGGGACCGCCACCTCCCCGGGGCTCTGGTTCTTTTTTTATCAAAAAAAGATGTGTGGGAGGCAAGAGCCCCCCCACATGCCCTGGGGACCACCACCTCCCCGGGCACATACAGATTTAAATGTGGGGGTCCGTGGTGGACCCCCGGCCCCAGGGGCCACCACCTCCCCGGGGCTATGTAAATTAAGGGAGGGGGGCTGCACGGCCCCCCTCCAGGAGCCCTTGATGGCCATGGGGACCGCCACCCCCCAGGGCCGGCTCCTGTAATGTCCCAGGGTGCCCACCCCTGGCACATTGCCATTTTCCATGGCAGGGCAGGAGCACAGCTCCCGTCCTGTCATAGCAAACTCTGCTTTGCTTGATTGAAGCAAGAGCAGGTTTTGGGATGGGGTCCCCGGAGCCGAAATTGGCCTCGGGAGGGGGGCCACGTGGCCCCCTCCCCATTTTTTTTTTTTACAATAAAGGGTTCAGGCCCTGGGGGATCGGGTCCCCAGGGCCCCAAAAATAGTAAAAGAAGGGGGGGCACACAGCCCCCTTCTAAAAAATAAATAAAATAAAAAAGCCGGCATCACGCCGGAGGCCCTGCCCCCTCCCTTCAGCACTGTGCAAACGCGCCCCCTGGTGCGTTGTAAGTTGGGAAATTAAGTCCCAATGAATACTGAGGGTCCCTAGGGGCCAACTAGCCCACCAGGTACCTCCAGTATGGGCCACAGAGCTGCGTTGCGGAGAGGTGGTCCGAGGCCACGCCCCTTTTTACACCTCTCTGCAAAAGCAGCTTCTGGTGCACTACTGGTGGGCGATGAGGTCCTCTTGTGTCCTGAGGACCTCAGGACACAAGTGGACTACATCCTCCAAGCAGCAGTGCATCAATAATATTATATGGAAATTGGCGTAACAATGCTCATAAAACTTGTACATACACACGCATTTATATTAAAAAAACAGAAACTGCAGTGTAGTTTAATCCTATCAATGTAGAAGTCAAAGCTTATACAATGATAAAAACCAGTCTGTAAAAACAAATTACTGTGATATAGTGCAAAGTGAGCAAATATCTGGGCAAAAGTAGTACTGTGTAACTAACACCTTCAGTAGCAGCATATATACACTATTTAAGCCTGAATAGTAATAAAGTGCAAGTGCCAAAAGAAGTATTCACAGTTCACAGAAAAAAAGAGATTAAATCTTAATATAAAGCTAGGAGAGCAAACTTTAAAAGTTCTTACCGATTAAGATCATAGATGTGGAGAAGACTCAGAACGTATGGCTGAACATATTCTTGGATAATTACTATCATAATACGTGGAAAAGATATGTTATAACCTAGAGAAAATTGTGCATGTCTTCACTTGTGTTCAGACCATTGGGCATTTTCATATCAAGGGCCAGAATAAGGTGAGTTTTGTTTTGGCGCAAACCTTTTTCTCGGTTCCCTCCCCGTCCGGGAATGGGAACAGCACCTAACACAGTGTACTCTAAGTCTTTAAGTTTATTCTGATGGACCAATTTAAAATGCCTGGCAATAGGATAATTGGGATCAGAATTTACAATGGCCCTCACATGTTGTAGGATCCGTTTGTGTATATATACATACATACATACAGTATGTCAGCAGCTCCCCTTGTCCAAAAGCAATGCCGGCTCACGCAGGAGGCAGGGAGCCGGCAGGGACCGTGGGGGCATAGGGGCTCCCCCCCAGTCCCCACCATGAGGGCATGCTCGGGGGATGGGGTCCCAGGGGCAAAGAAAAGCCCTTAAGGGGGGGATTTTTTGTGTAAAAGATATAAAATGGCTAGACCCCAGAGGCAGAGTTTGAGTAATAAGAATGGGGGGCATTATTTTTTCTTGCGTGCTTGGAGTCTAGACTCCATTGTGGCTCTCAGCGTGGGCCCCCGTGTAAGCAGGATGGGTTTGCAACTCCAGGCAAAATTATAAAAAAGAGTATGTATGTTTTAAAAAAGTAAGATTATATGTTGGGTTATAGGGTGGCACTAAAACGTAGATTGTTGTTGTAGATGGACCCCATTCTATGATCTTTGAGGTAAGCATAAACAGCTTTATTGACATTCTTTCTAGCTTTCTCATTCTGTGGACAGAATTGATTTGAGCAGTTTCATTTCTGTCTTTGGCATATATTAGAGTATACAAAGACAGTTTGAGGCAAAAGCAAAGGTGTACTTCATTAGCATTTCCAGACCTACCTCAGTTAATGTGCCTAGGTAATTGCCACCACAGTGCACAATCATGAGGTCAGGGCATTGGAGATGCAAAAATGTTTTAACCAAAGGCATCAATTGGTGCCACTTTAATCCACATTTTCCAAACCTAGGTCTTTGGCAATACCCCTGCGTTCAGCATACCTTTTGCACCATAAAACATAGCTGTGCCCTACAATCCACACTGTGAGCATCTTGAAGGGATATCTGGAAGTAATCAAAAGATGTCTGTCACTCAGGTAGTCAGTTGGTAGAATGAGAGGTATCTAAAATGGTGGAGAACATGTTGTTTTTTAAAAAGTTGATAAGTGATTGGCTGTTCATCAACATTGTGCACTCAAAAAAAGGATGCATGTTACTTTGCTGAGTTATCATGTTTGTGATTCGTTGCTATAAAATGTTTGAAAAGTACAGTTGATACCATCGAGAAGACCGTCAACAGACAGCTTGCCGCCTTCCTCGAGACGAATGGATCCCTCGACCCCTCGCAGTCCGGGTTTCGGGCCAACCACAGCACCGAGACCGCCCTTATCGC
Organism: Calotriton arnoldi; assembly: GCA_963921515.1. Taxonomy (NCBI): domain Eukaryota; kingdom Metazoa; phylum Chordata; class Amphibia; order Caudata; family Salamandridae; genus Calotriton; species Calotriton arnoldi. The sequence continues at coordinate 121,237 of CAWUFW010015767.1, read as the reverse complement.
AGCCACCGACGACATCAGAACCCTAACCGACAACGGGGAAACAGCTGCCCTCATCCTCCTGGACCTCTCCGCGGCGTTCGACACCGTCTGCCACCGCACCCTAGTGAAGCGCCTCAGCAACATCGGAATCCGAGAGAAAGCACTGGAATGGATCATCTCGTTCCTCGCCGGAAGAACCCAGAGAGTCCGCCTCTCCCCGTTCAGATCCGAAGCCACCGAAGTCAACTGCGGCGTTCCACAAGGATCCTCACTCAGCCCGACCCTCTTCAACGTCTACATGAGCCCCCTCGCAGCCATCGCACGCCGACACAACCTCAACATCATCTCCTACGCCGACGACACCCAGCTGATCCTCTCCCTCACCAACGACCCCACCACCGCCAGAGCCAACCTGCACGACGGGATGAGAGACGTCGCCGACTGGATGAGGAACAGCCGCCTTAAACTGAACTCAGACAAGACGGAAGTCCTCATCCTGGGCTCATCACCCTCTGCCTGGGACGACTCCTGGTGGCCCCCGGCCCTGGGCACCGCACCCAAGCCAACGGACCACGCACGCAACCTGGGCTTCATCCTGGACTCCTCCCTATCGATGACCAGACAAGTCAACGCCGTCTCATCTTCATGCTTCAACACCCTGCGCATGCTCCGCAAGATCTTCAGATGGATCCCCACTGAAACCAGGAAGACCGTCACCCAGGCACTCGTCACCAGCCGACTGGACTATGGGAACACCCTCTACGCCGGAACCACAGCCAAACTTCAAAAGAGACTCCAGCGCATCCAGAACGCCTCCGCACGACTCATCCTGGACATCCCCCGACACAGCCACATCACCGTACACCTGAAAGACCTGCACTGGCTCCCTGTCAGCAAGAGAATCACGTTCAGACTCCTCACCCACGCACACAAGGCCCTCCACGACCTGGGCCCAAAGTACCTCAACGACTGCATGTCCTTCTACACGCCCACACGCCAGCTACGATCAACCAGCCACGCCCTCGCCACCGTACCACGCATCCGCAGAACCACCGCCGGAGGAAGATCCTTCTCCTACCTGGCGGCCAAGACCTGGAACTCCCTCCCCACTCACCTTCGGCGAACCCAGGACCATCTCGCCTTCAGGAAGCAGCTCAAGACCTGGCTGTTCGAGCAGTAACTTACCCCCTCCCCCAGCGCCTTGAGACCCTCCCGGGTGAGTAGCGCGCTCTATAAATGCCGTGATTGATTGATTGATAAGGTAATATTTTGCGAAAGTCAACCACACCTGCTGTATGCATTAGTAAGCTTGCGTGCTGTACTTGAAACTATGGTGAACTTGTGACCTGCTAGTACAGTTGAATATTCCATGAAATGTTACTATGGAAACTGGCATTAAGTAGAATGGGGGAAGGGTTGAATCTTAACTGTGGGCTTAAAATGGATACTTAAATATAAGTGAAAAGTTAGTAAATTAAGGTTTTCTAAGACAGTAGTATGTGGAGAAGTAGTGTGTTGCTGAAAATCTATACTAGTATTATTAAAAATAGGTTTTGAACTCCCGTGTGGATTCGAAGCTCCACCGCGGTGGAGTCACGACTTCAGAAAATTACAGAAGCAGTTTGGGCACAATTTGAAGACAGTTACAAAGAGTTAATATGTCTAACCAATAGAAATGTGTTTTACACTTTGAAATAATGATGGAAGCAATGTGATTTGATACTTACTTTTATTTGAGTGCAAAAAGAGAGGGAAAGTTTGCCATTTTGGGTTTCACCTTTCTGAGAGCGGTGCATTACATTTCTTTTGTGGAAAAGAAAATCTGTTAAGAGTTTTTGATATTTAGTATTCTGCGATACTACCCCAAATGTGAGTAACTAATTTGTAAGGTGTATTATATATTATTCAGCACTGCTTTATTGTTTCTAGTGAATATGTTATGAAATGTACAGACTTATATTGTACTTTGTATTATTGTATACTGTGTATTATTGTAATGAAAACAGTTTTGAAATAGTTTGTAGATAGTAACATGGTAAAAGAATTAGTGTTGGTTTTATGAAATTATCCAGGCAGTACTCTTGTACTGTACTTTTCACTGAGGCACTACTCATCTAGTCGTGCATTCTCTCAGGCACTACGCACTACCTATCTATTTCTATGTTTCTTTGATAATTGATGACACTTTTAAAAGGTACAGACACATGCAAACATGCTTTCTGGAATATTTAGAGTTTTAACAGATGGATTGAAAAGGTTGGTGCTTTGTATTTGCTTAGGTGCAACACTCTGAGTAGTTACTGAATAGTGAAACTGAGGTTTAAAACATTTTGACAGAGGGATTAGTGATTAGCCTAGCTTGTATTGGTCTGTGAAGATGTATACTTCAAATATGCTGCATAATTGTAGGTGTCTTTTTAAAATGCACTGATATACTCTTGTCTTCAAGCATGCATTAGCCTTGCACTCATGGTTGTTCTAAGGTATTTCCCCTGCACTGACCTAATCACCCATTCAGTACTGCTGTTCTCATACAATCATCCAGGCAGTACTGTTGCACTGAACTATATACTCAGTTGCTACCCATCTAGTCATCCATTCTCTCAGGCACTATGCACTACCCATCTGTTTGTATGTTTCTTTGATATATGATGCCACTTTTAAAAGGTATAGACACATGCATGCATGCTTTCTGGAATATTGTGCGACTTTAACAGATAGATTGAAAAGGTAGCTGTTATGTATTTGGTTAGGCCCATCATTCTGAGATTCTGAGTAGTTGCTGAATAGTGACGCTGTGCACTATAAGTGATGTTTAAGATATGTTGGCAGAGGGATTAGTGATTAGTTTATGCCGTATTGGTTTACAAAGATGTAGACTTCAAGTATGCTGCATAATATTAAGGACGTTTTAGCTTTGTGACTGAGGTATGTGCACATGCATTATCTCATGTGTTAGGCCTAAACAGATGGTAGAGATATAAAACTCTGGTATACATGTATCTGTATGTTTCTTTTATATATGATGCAACTAGGAAAAGGCAGAGACATGAATGCCATGTAATCCCTCAGACTTCAGCCATAGATTTGTGCAATCATGCAGCCACTACTATCCCACTCAAACATTCAGTCAGGCATTACCCATGTTCTTATCTACTCAATCAGGTACTACTGATGCACTTATGGAATGGCGCAAGCATTACTCTTACACTCATATTTTCTCACATGTACTTCTCATACAGTCATACAATCATCCAGCTACTACCAATGTAGTGATAGAATCAGTCAGGCAGTACCCATGCAAATTTTATTCTTTCAAGCACTACTCATATGCTCTTGTCTTCAAGCATGCATTAGCCTTGCACTCTTGGTTTGTCTAAGGTATTTTTGCTACACTGTTCTAATCACCCATTCAGTACTGCTGCTCTCATGCAATCACCCAGGCAGTACTTTTGCACTGAACTTTTTACTCAGGCACTACCCATCCAGTTATCAATTTTCTTAGGCACTACCCACTATTTATCTATTTGAATGTTTCTGTCATATATGATGGCACTTTTAAAAGGTACAGACACATGTATGCATGCTCTCTGGAATATGCTGAGACTTTTAACAGGCACATTGAAAAAGTTGCTGCTTTGTATTTGGCCAGGCCCAACTTTCTGAGTAGTTGCTGAATAGTGAAGCTGCAGCCCAAAAGTGAGGTTTAAGAGTTGTTGGTAGAAGGATTAGTGGTTAGGTTAGCTCGTATTGGTCTGTGGAGATGTACACTTTAAGTATGCCACATCATTTTAGGTGTCTCTTTAAAATGGGAATTGCAGTCTGTGAAGTTTAAGGGTCTTTTTAGTCTTGTGACTGAGGTATGTGTCTGCGTGCAGATGTATTCTCTCACGTGTTATGCCTAAACAGATGGAAGAGGTATAAAACTCTGGTATAAATGTATCTGTATGTTTCTTTTATATATGATGCCACTAGGAAAAGGCACAGACACATGCATGCTATGTAATCCCTCAGACATTAACCATAGATTTGTGCAATCACCAAGGCACTACTATCCCACTCAAAGATTCAGTCAGGCACTACTCATGCTCTCATATACTCAGTGAGGTACTACTAGTGGACTCATAGAATAGTCCAAGCATTACCCTTATACTTATATTTTCTGTCAGGTACTTTCCATACACTCAGACAATTATCCAGTTACTACCACTGCAGTCATAGAATCACTCGGTTAGTACCTATGCATGTGTTCATTCTTTCAAGCATTACTGATACACTCTTGTCTTCAACCATGCATTAGCTTTGCACTCTTGGTTTGTCTAAGGTATTTCCCCTGCACTCATCTAATCACCCATTCAGTGCTACTGTTCTCATGCAATCACCCAGCCAGTACTGTTGCACTTAACTATTTACTCAGGTGCTGCCCATCTAGTCATCCATTCTCTCAGGCACTACGCACTACCCATCTGTTTGTATGTTTCTTTGATATATGATGCCACTTTTAAAAGGTACAGACACATGCATGCATGCATTCTGGAATATTGTGAGACTTTTAACAGATAGATTGAAAAGGTAGCTGCTTTGTATTTGCTTAGGCCCAAGACTCTGAGTAGTTAGTAAATAGTAAAGGTGCAGCCAAAAGGTGATGTTTAAGATACGTTGGCAGAGGGATTAGTGATTAGGTTTGCTGGTATTGGTCTATTGAGATATACACTTCAAGTATGCTGCAGATTTTTAAGTGTCTCTTCAGAATGAGCAGTGTAGTCTGTCAAGTTAAGGGACTTTTCAGTGTTATGACTGAGGTATGTGTCGGTGTGCTGATGTATTCTCTCATGTGTTATGTTGAAGAGATGGTAGAGGTGTAAAATTCTGGTACAAATGTATTTGTATGTTTATTTTACATATGATGGCAGTAGGAAAAGACACAGATACATACATGTTATGTAATCCCTCAGATATTGACCATAGATTTGTGCAATCATGCAGGCACTACTATCCCACTCAAAGATTCGGTCAGGCAGTACTGATGTTCTCATCAACTCAATATGGTACAACTGACTAATAGAATATCTGCAGCATTACCTTTACAGTTTTATTGTCTCTCAGGTACTTCCCATACAATCATCCAGTTACTACCACAGCAGTCATACCATCACTCAGGCAGTACCAATGCATGTTTTTATTCTTTCAAGCAATACTCATATACTCATGTCTTCAACCATTTGTTAGCCTTGCGCTCATGGTTTGTTTAAGGTATTTCTCCTAAACTGATCTAATCACCCAAGCAGTAGTGTTGCAGTGAACAATTCCCTCAGGCACTACCCATCTAGTCATCTATTTTCTCAAGCACTGCCCACTAGCAATCTATTTGCATGTTTCTTTGATATATGATGGCACTTTTAAAAGGTACAGACACATGCATGCTTTCTGGAATATTGTGAGTCTTTTATGAGACATATTGTAAAACTTGCTGCTTTGTATTTGGTAGGCCCAACACTCTGAGTAGTTGTTGAATAGTGAAGCTGCAGCCGAACAAGTGCTTCTTTCTGCACCTCTCTTGCTTCTTTCTGCAACCCACGTGCCTCTTGCTGCACCCCTCTTCCCTCTTTTTGCACCTCTGTTGCCTCTTTCTGTATCTAACTTCTTTCTTTCTGCACTCCTCTTGGCTTTTTCTATACCCCTCTACCCTCTTTCTGTATTTCTCTTGCCTATTTCTGCAGTTCTCTTGTCTCTTTTTCCATTTCTGTTGTTTCTTTCTGCACTTTTTTTGCTTATTTCTTTTTCACTTTTTCTGCACTCCTCTTGCGTCTTTCTGCACCCCTGTTCTCTCTAACTGTGCCTCTTTTGCCTGTTTCTGCAACTCTCTTGCATCTTTCTGTACTTTTCTTGCCTCTTTCTGCACCTTTGTTGCTTTCTTCTGTACTTCTCTTGCTTCTTTCTGCACCTCTCTTGCTTCTTTCTGCACCTCTGATGCCTCTTTCTGCACCACTGTTGTCTCATTGTGCATGTTTGTTGCGTCTATCTGCACTTCTCTTACTTCTTTCTGCACTTCACTTGCTTCTTTCTGCACCCCTCTTGCCTCTTTTGCACCCAACTTGGTAGTTTCTGCAGCCCTCTTCTCTGTGTCTGCACCTCTCTTCCCTCTATCTACATCCCTGTTCGCTCTTTCTACACTTCTCCTGCCTCTTTCTGCACCTGTCTTGACTCTTTTTGTACATCTGTTGCTTCTTTCTGCATTTCTTAAATTTTTCAGTAGCTGTGTTGTTTGAGTATTTCATTTTGCTGTTTATAATCCTATTTTGTTCCTTTCTCATTTTGGCTGTGTGACCACCTATTCTTGTGTTTTTGCAGATGTTTTGCTCATTTTTATACTTTTCTCTTCTTATGAATTATAAATGAAATAGAAATGTAATTGTCATGTTGTGCTTAGTTGTTATTTTCGAAATTGAAATGTTATTAATTTTGAAATTTTAATTAATGTACTAAAATAATTAAACTATTATTTGTTTTTAGGAAGATATTTTATTTAAATTAGAAATAATAGATGGCAAGAAAACATGAAAAGAGAAGAGAACAAAGGAAACAGAAGTACTTAATGAAAACTGTAATCGAGTGGAGTAGAAAAACACCAAAAGGATGCTGAGGATAAAGTGACTTCTGGTAAGAGAACTAAATAATTTATTAAAAAGTTGTGGAGAGAGTGAACAATCAAAATACGAACCAAAGGAGGAAAGAAATTTTTCGAACAAAGGAGAAGCAAATGAAGAAACACAATGGAAAAGAAGCACATGTGACAAAAAGACAAAAATTATTTGAGGACATACGTGTACGTATGTTTCGTAACAGAGTAATTCAAAATGTATTAAGAGATTGTAAAAAGTATAAAAAAAGATCTGCAGCATTTAAGAAGAAGCAACAGATTGCTGTAACCAATGCTATAAATAATTGATGTACATCACAATGCTCACTTCTATTCCAATTCTGCCATGTAATAAAGTTCCATGTGGGAAAGCTCTGCATGGTCACGTGTGCACAATGGACATCAAATCACTACCAATATGGGAGACTGCCTCTGCCAAAGATTACAACCGGACAGTTGTCTACACAACATAGTCAATATTGTAAGTAAAAAGCCAATGTAAAAGGTATTCCGAAGAGGTCACTGAGCGCTCGTATTCAGGACACCCAGTAATGACCGGTGTAAAAAAATCCTCTACCCCTGGTTAAAGTAGGACAGAAAGTCAAGCAACCTCTGTCCCTAGTTGTAATGAGTACTAATTTAGATCAGTAAGAAGTGTAGCCCTCGGGGTAGGTCTCCGAATCATACCTATCCCTTAAACGAACATGTATAGCAAGTAATAGTGCTAGATAAAGTCCCCAAGTTGAAGCATGCGAGTTAAAGGGAAAATTAGGACCCCAAGTTGAAGCGAGCTCAGGTCAAACAAAAGTGTGAACCGTTGTACACCAAACACATAACCTGGTCGCATCCCTCTAGTAAATGGTCTTGCATTTTAACTGATCACGCCATGGGAGCCCCATGCATACTTGTGGGACCATAGCCACACGAATAATCACAACATTAAACAGCAACATGAATAAAATAAACAGTGTGTGTACGAATAGTGATAGCGCTGCAAGAGCACCAGGAAAACCGGTGGGGCCATAGTCACACAAAAAAAAGCTGCTGAAAGCAACCAAAATTATAAAAGACTAAGAGGGTCATTACGATGGTGGGCGGATCGCCACCGCCGGCCCGGCAGTGGCGATCCGCCCGCCATTTACCTGAATATTCCCACCGCCAAATTAGGATGGCGGTGGGAATGGTACCGCGGCGGACAGAAAGACCGTCCACCGTGGTCCCGTAAGGCAGTCCTTTTCCAACCGCCTTGCGGGACACGGTATAATGGGGCATTGTGGGCAGTGCCATGCAGGCACCGCCGTGGGCATTACGATGCCTGTCTTTTGCGGCGGAGATCCCGCTGCAAAAAAACAGGCGGAGAATGCCTTCGGTGGCCTGTCACGTTGTACATGCAAATGCACAACATGTATTTTTACATCGCGGCAGGTGCTGCTTGCAGCACCGCCCGCCGCAATGTAAAAAATAAGGGAAGTGCCCGCCAGTGTGGCGGGCGCATCCTAATGTGTATAGCGGGACCGTCGCACCTATGGCGGTGGTCCCTTTTGCAAATGCGATGGCAGGCGGATTTTGTCCGCCCGCCATCGTAATCGACCCCTAAGTGTGTAAGAAGAGTAATAACTCCCACAAAGGCAAACGCACTCACCCGGGTCCTCTGTATCCCGGCAATGGCAAATATGCCAGCTCTGGAGATCAACCCGCACGCCATGTCTGCAGCTATTTGAGGAAGGCAGCGTTGTGCCAATTGGCACCCTGACGCCCATCATGTGACCTCTGTCACGTGACTACATCAAGCGAGTGTTGCGCCAGTGGCCGCCATATTGTAATGTAAAAGAAACACAAGCTTGAATGGAAATAAAGGCCATAAGGAAAATTAGAAACAATTAATGAAGGGGCAAGACCATGAATAATATACATATAAATGTAAGAGAGCATCAGCCCATAATTTGTAACATCACGAGAACCGGTAATCAAATATTTGTATTAATTAAGGTGTCCTGACACCCATCATGTGATCGTTGTCACAAGACTGTGTCTAGTCGTTTTTGAGCCGGTGGCCGCCATATTTAAGTGTAAAGGAAGGACACACTAGTAAGGCAACATATATCTGTCATACCAACACGCCTAATGTTGAAAGAAGCTGAGCAAACAAGTGTTCCGCCTTGGAAAGAGGGTTCCACATAGCACCCCATTTGTCCATGAAGTGTAATGGCGAACAATGACCACCATACCCAATAGGTTATGAATGACCGAAAAACGCCTGTTGCCCAAAAGGCACTCCAGAGTGAAAATGCCCAAGAGCTATAGTATCAGCGTGCTGACAAAGGAAATTCCCACAAGCATGAGCGGTAAAGTACTAGTCACTGTACAGGCAAGATCGCACAACGTCATTGTATATATACCATCACTTGAGGGTGTAAAAGGGCGAGTAATAAGGACAGAGAGGTGAGAGAAGATAGAACGATGTCAAAATATTCCACAAAGTCCTCTCATAGGATCATAGGTAGCAGTAGGCCATACAGGATTCCATGTAACATCACATCCACAAGATGCCCCACTAACAGGATATAACATATCACAAAAGTTTACCCTAAGAAATAATGCATCTCCCCATCAGTGTTATGCCCCTTCAGTGTTGCCCTCAGATGACAAATCCATTTTGCCTCAGTTTGCCTACGTAGTCGTTCTCTATTACCACCCCTTTTGTCCACAGGGACATGGTCAATTCCATGGAACCAAAAGCTAAGATCATCAGGGTGTGTACTCTGGTAGTGATCTGTTCTGGGGTATCTGCTGTCCTTGTTTTTTATCGCCCTGCGTTGTTCTTGTATTTGGGATTTGTAGCAGCGTGTCGTGCTGCCTACGTATATTATTCCCCACTTGCATCCAAGTACATATATGATATGGGTGGTATTGCAATTAATGCCCAATGACATATGACTTGGTGATGTTATATGCAAAGGTTTTGTCCTATTTTTACCAAATGGACAGATGTTACATGTACCACAGGTGAAAAAACCTTTAGGTTTCGATGGTAACCATGTATCCCTATTCTCTAAAGTAGTCACATAGCTTGGGCACAAGGTGTTTCTAAGTGATACCCCCATTCTGTATGTGATCGCTGGCATGTTGTTCAGAGAGTTCTTTAACTAAGGGATTTCAGTAAGGAGGTGCCAATTCTTTCTGAAGATATTGAATATCCTATTGCTGTGAATGGTGTATTGGGTCACAAACCTTAGTCTAGTACTAGTGGCGGCCTCTTTGTTTTGCTTGGGTTTGTCCTTAAGGGTGTCATCTCTGTCAGTAAGATGTATTCTAGACTCCGCTTTGTGAAAGATCTTGTTATCATATCCTCTTCTGATTAATCTTTTTTTAGACTCAAGGATATTTGCCTGATACGCCTCATCCTCACTGCAATTTCTCCTGATGCGTGTCATTTCTCCAAATGGGATGTTATTAATGACAGAGCGTGAATGCGCACTTGAGGCGTGCAGCACCCAATTACAGGCTGTCTCCTTTGTATATAATGTACTCTGTATGGTACCATGTTTGATGTAAACTTGATTGTCCAAAAAGTTTATTATGTCCCTGTGGAATGACATAGTAAGCTTAACGTTGTATGAGTTGTCATTCAGATAGGAGAAATATTGATGTAACTGTTCCTCAGAGCCTGACCACAAACAGATGACATCGTCAATGTACCTCCCCCAGAACACGATGAATTCAGTTCAGTTGTTGGTTTCAAAGGCGAATGAGAATTGTCCCTCTGTGGTTCGTGGGTAAAAGTGGCCACAGCATGTAGCAAGGAGGCTCTGTCTTCATGTGTGTGTGTCATTCTGTCCTGGTCCCTGCCATGTTGCCATATTCCTCCATAGGTCCATCTCCTGCTCTCCGTTGCTTGAAATGGGCCAGATGGTTGGGAAAGTTCTGAGTTGCCAGTGTGCGTGTCCATGTCTTGACATGTTGCATTTTCCAGAAACAGGCGGAGGTCCTCTGGATCGTATTAATCCCTAGAATTGCCATCCTTGGTGATGTGGAATCTCGCTGGTTCCAAGAGGCCATATTTAATGTTCAGCTGTCGGAGTCGGGGTCTGAAAGATAGGAAGGTTTTGCAGTGCTCATTTGTTTCTTTGGAGAAGTCTGCAGCCATCCGGATGCTGTAGCCATCCTGGGTGAACTATCCTTGGGCACGCACTGCTGCTAGGATGTGCCTCGTCTGGTCATGGCGTATAAAACAGGCAATAAGTGGCCGTGGGTGTACGTTAGAGTCCTTGCAGAGTGGCCCTATGTGGTGGGCCCGTTGAATCGCCAGGGGGCGATCAAAGGTGGCTCCAATAAGCTTTGGGAGGGTTGTTATCCCTGTGGCTGCAGTCCTCCAGGTCGACAAGCTTGCTGTAGAGGAAGAGAATTTCTTGATTCCTGTCCTACATTGTGTTCAGCCGGACCTCCACCATCGTAAGCCTCTGATCTAGTGCCTCCGCACGGGTGTGGAACCCAGCCAGGTCCGCCCGTATTGATTTGGCTTCATCAGCCAGTTTAGAAATATTGGAGTCCATCCCCTCCAGCCATCCCCTCCAGCCTGAAACTGACTGATGAGATCTCTTGAAGAATGCAATCCATAGTTAGTCCTGCTGCTGGGGTCGCTGGTGGGGCTGGGGAGCTGCTCGCAGGAAGGTCATCAGCTTTCGCGGCCATAGTGCGTGGTTATTGTTTCAGCAACTTTGTGAATAAAAGCTGCCTGTCGGTCTTGCTTCCTGGTTTTGCAGTGGTCATTCATGCAATGATACTGTGCTTTGCCGTCACCAACCTGAGGGGGCGAGGCAGTGGGGGGGGCACCCACCCCCGTCCACTGAGATATTCAGGTGCTGCTTAGGAGATCCCCCACCAGATATGAGGAGCTTTGGTGCACCCTATGCAGGCTTGTGGTTGAGAGAGGTCTGTAACCCTCCACTAGTGTAACGCTGTTCGTGGTATATATCCCTCCCCGGTGGGTGTGAAGGTGTCGGCCACTGCTGGGCCCAGGCGCTCAGGTTGCTCAACGATGCACCAGGGGTGAGGAGTTAGGCATGGGGGGCCAAAGCGGAGTAAGGGAAGCAGGTAGCGAGGTATGGAACACAGGTGCACACACAAGCAAGTCCGTGGGCCCATGAGAAGCCTCTGGTCCTCACCTTCCTGCTGTCATGACTCCCTCTCGCCCTCCATTCCTTCTTGTGTGGCACACCCTTCCCAGTTCAAGAGTGTGCTCCTGCACCCCTGGGAAGTGGTCTTTCACTGGCATCGCGCTTCCTCGGCCCCACGCTAGGAGCCGGGAGCCGAGGTGTGTACACCCTGGCTGTGTTCAGTGGAGTTCTGTGCAGCTGCGTGGGAGAGCAGCGCTCACCTTCCATGCTGGGTGGGCAGTCCATACGGTGCACTGGTGCATCGCCGGGTCCAGGGAGCAACCCTTGCTAGTCAGGACCACATTGCTGTTGTGGAGGGTGGGGCTTGGCAGTCGCGCTAGTCCAAAACAGCAATCTGGGAGGCCTCCCTCTTCTGGGTCCGTCAAGATAGGTCCCGCTTCAGAAGGGTGCTCCTGCACCTCAGGTAGGCGTTCCACCACTGACCTCCTGCTTCCTCTGTCCCCCGCTGTGGGGAGTCCCCTGTGCCAGATGGGGGATGGGGGCTATGACGCACTCACTTTTGCTGGCGGTTGCAAGGGCCGGGCAGCTAAGAGTGTGAGTGGTGCTTATCCCTTGCACCAGGGAGGCAGTCCGTGAGGTAATGTAGGGTGCTGCTAGGTGCAAGGAGCAGCCCCGGACCGACAGGATCCTGATGCTGGTATAGGAGGTGGGGCCAGGCAGTCACTCGAGGCTCTGTCTGATAACACACCTCAAGGCCCAAGTGTCATCATCGATCTACCATCCCTGCAGGGTACTCCCCAGCCATGACGATGTTACCAAAGCAATCCGGGAGTGCTCCCGCATCTAGGGCTGCCGAGATGGTGCTGCTGGGCCACCTCTGAAACACTACATTCCCTGCTCGGAGTCTCCCTCAGAGTGGAGCTCGTCATCTAGGCAGCCATCTTACTCCGTGGCCAGACCATGCCCCCTCACAAGTGGTTTTAAATGGAATGATGAGTGTTCAAAGGACAATCATTACATTGTTTAAAGTATTGAAGGAAAGTGCCCCCACTTTTTGCCTGATGTCTGATGTGATTTTGAACTGAAGTGCACTGGGTCTCCGCTAGCCAGGTTCCTAGTGCCAGATCTCATTTCCACTAATCTGTACCATGATTGGCACAACTTCTGTTTTCTCTATTAGCCCCAGTAAATTTACCTCCCACCTGGATCTGGCAGTGCTGCTATAACAGGACTCGTATCCAGGTGCAGGACAAACCGAAGAGTCGACGTGGCGCACAGCATGAGATATAGGTAAGCCACCCCTACTGCAGGCCTTTAGACCTAAGGCAGGGTGCTCTATATCCTGTATGAGGGCCTATCAGCATGAGTCCATGGGCTTAAATACTCGTCAACATGAGTGTCCTAGCTCCATGATTGCTTCACTCATTTCTAAGATGTTTGGTACCAAACATATTGTCTTAATGAATTCTTGCTGATGCTGGTATTGGATTTATTAATAAATTCACACAGGAGACCCTGCTAGAGGGTCCCCTGAAACCTACTAAGTACTGGTGTTGTCCCAGTCTAGTTTTAGCAAGCCTTCCATCACCAGACAAGTTTCTGGACTCCTGGTAGAGAGCCAGTGTTCTCTGGAGCCAGAAACAATGCCTGCTCTGGCCAGAGGAGTCACACCTTCCCCTCTGCATGATCTGCCTCAGCAGAAGCAGGAACTTCAAAGAACATGCCACCTTTGAACCCAGCCCTCTGCTATTAGAAGCAGATGGCGACCCCCCAGGCCTGCTCCACTTTTGGCAGGGGACTGATGGGATAATTAGGTAACGTAGGAGGTGGGTCTACCTTTCCCCCTGCATCACCCCTCAGGGTTGGCAGGGCAGACAAGGTAGACCCCACTTTTCACTATCTGCCATATTGTGAATTGAGATAGTAGCCTATTAGGGGTCAGGGTATGCCCATTCCCCATATGGGGTGAGCATAAAAAGGGTGTAAGCACCCTACAGGAAGGCAGCCAATTGGCTACCGCCTGGCCCCCACTAAAAACACCCCTAAATCCAGTATTTAGGTAGCTCCATGAGAACCTAAGTTCAGATTCGACTGCCCTAAAGAATTAGACAACTGGCAGACCAGGAACTGAGCCCTGCTGCAGAAGAAACTGGCGCAAACCCTGCCAACTGCAACCAAACTCAACAACTGGGACCTGCTGTCCTGCAAGGCCTCCATGAAACCATGGAGCCCCCACACACTTTGTAAATTGCCAAGAACCTCCCTTTGGGTTAGAGGCTCTAGTCACCGATGTCCACTGGTAAGGAAACTGCTGTGGTTGAGGACCATCAAACTACTTGTTGGCGCTACTCACCACTGAAAAAGAATGAAGCTTCCCAGGCCTATTGGTTCACCAGTCTGGTAGAAGTGACCCCTACTCACCTCCATCCAATGCTGTTCCTGAGAGCCAGTGACATCAACAGCTTACAGCAGCAATGTTGGCATGACTGCCTAGTCAATGACGGTCTGCACTGCATCACACATGTGGCCTGCCTGCTTCTTGTGGTCTTCAAAACTCCTTGGTCGAGTCCTCCTTCCAGTGACCACGAGGGTATCTGAGTCAGCGGACCGCCGCTGTCCAAATCTACACCAACCTTCCAGCAGGCATGACAGCGACCACTGAGTTACAGTGACCTGCTGCTGGTGACCACAATGGCAACTGTGTTGGCAGTCTACTGAACTCCATTCAAGCTTAAAGCATCCATTGCTCTTCTCCGACAACCGCAATGGTAAATATTTGACGTATCAACCACCTAGTGCCTGGAAGTACTGCATGCTTTGAACTGCACTGCATATCTCTCCGTAATTGAGAGTGTACAAAGTATTTATTTGAATATTGAAACTGTATTCAGTATATTTCTAATCAGACGTCTTGCTTCTCAAAACATATATAAAGATGATTGTTATTTTTATCCAATTGCCTTTGTGAGTACAACAGTTGCTTGGCACTGTCCTCTGATAAGCCTAACCGTTCACTCATACTACCACAAAAAGAGATTTCTCACACTATCAACATAATATACTTCCTTTTAGTAAGTACATTCCTTTTAGTACACTGTACAGAGAGGTCAGTATCTTATAAAGTATACTGATAAGGGGTAAAATACTGACTTTAGGTGATTTTTCTATTTTTTGTTTCTCAAAGTGCTGCACATGAAAGACTGGTCATGCCGGCAAAAAGGGGCCAGGTGGAACCCTTTTAGCTCCAGATGAACTCATTAGAACTCTCATTAAACTGTTAGAGCTGAATGACCTGAAGACTGGATTAGATTATTGTGTTCACAGTTACACACACACAAATAAAGATATGTATTGCTAAGCGTCATGTGTGGTGTAGTCCTTTGTGGGTACCTAGGCTAGAGAGGATGCTACAATTTCTATAGGTCATACTCATACAAACTTTGAATAACAGATATCTCAAGTGATGCTTCCCAGTTGGATTCCAGGTAGTGCTATCTTTGTTTTAGGGTTGTTACCATGCTGGGCTTTAACCCTTTCCATGCGTCGGACGGTGGACGTGTGCGTCGGACGGCTCTCAGCCGTCCCAGCACCCACCCATGGGGAAAGCACTGGCGCTCCCCCCGTGGGCTGCCACTAAAGCTGCCCCCACCCCCAATCAAAGGGGAAGCCCTTCTGCTTCCCCCCAAACCCCACCACCACATTATGTAATGACGTCAGCACGCCTCGCGCGCTGACATCAATACATGATGCCGAACACGCTGGAAGCCATTTGCTATCAGTGCGTCCAGCAGGTAAGAGGCGAGTTTGTCCTCGGGAAGGGTGGGGGGGGAATTTTATAAAGGCATCGGAGGAAAGGAAAGTGTTTTCCTTTCCTCCAATGTCTTTTTCAAGCATTCCTGCTGCACGATTGCGCATGGGGCTCGATCGTGCAGCAGGAATGCTTGTTTTTTTTTTTTAAAGGGCCTTTTGTGTTGGAGAGAGGCCCCTTGGGCAAGGGTCGCTCCCCTTGGGGGATCATTTTTTTTGTAGTGGTATGCCCCCCTTAGGTGGGGCAGATCGAATTAATATTTATATATAAAGAAGTCGCTGTGAGCCCACTAGGCCACCAGGGATTATTTTTTTTTTTTAAATATGTTTTTGGGGAGCGGCCCCTTAGGCAAGGGCCACTCCCCTTTGGGAGTCATTTATTGTGGTCGTTTCTGCCCCCCTTGGGGGCAGATCGGCCTTGTTATTCTAGGCCCATCTGCCCCAAGCCATTAGACACCAGGGATTGTTTGACTTGTTTGGGAGCGGCCCCTTGGGCAAGGGTCGCTCCCCTTTATGGGATATTTATTGTGGTTGTTTCTGCCCCCTTTGGGGGCAGATCGACCATATGTTTTCAGGCCCATCTGTCCCCTAGGGGGGCAAAAGCCACTAGACACCAGGGCTTTTTAAATGTTGGTGTTGGGGAGTGACCCCTTCGGCAAGGGTCGCTCCCCCTTTATGAGGGTGAATTTTTTAGCTGTTTCTGCTCGCTGTGAGGGCAGATCAGCCTTATGCTTTCAGGCCCATCTACCACCTTTGCTTGGCTGGTGGATAGTGTGTGGACTAGTGCATTATTTGCATATGTGATTGTAATGCAGCATATCTAGTTAGTGTTTTGTGCATGAAATTCTTTGCGATGTGTTTTGCATTGTCTTATGTGTCATTTTCTTTTTTTTTGTGGGATATTGTTGGTCCTTACTGTGTCTGTGCAGAGTAGGTGGTGGTGAGTCTAGCTGCTTCTGTCACGTGAGTGGTATAGTGTTGGAGTATATAGGTCTTTGTGATAAAGCTACATTTTGTTTATTTCTTTTTTTACAAAGGGTTTGTTGTTGTTGACTTGTGTGACAAGTTACCTTTATTAGTAAGCATTATGGCTAGCCATAGAATTACTGCTCAGCAGGTGGTTGGTATGCTTTTTTAATCTTCCTCTGAGCAGGATTATGAGAATGACAGTGCGTCTGAGGGAGAGGACGGAGGGGAGGATTCAGGCAGTGAGTTTTCTCTCCACATGGAATCATCGGATGATGAAGCTACTCTCAGTGTGGATGAAGCTACTCTCAGTGTAGATGAAGTGCCTGTTTTAGAGGAGGACACTGATGTGCCGATGGTGCAAGAGACATCTGGATTGCAGCCTGGGGCTGCAAGGCTTCCCATGGGAAGTGCTGGACTCTGGGTTGATCCAAACATGGTGCAGCCGGTGTTGCCTGCCTTTAGTGGTGATGCAGGGTGTAGAGTGGATTGTGAACATTTTTTGCCTATACAGTTTTTTCAGTTGTTCATGGATGATGTAATTTTGGCTGAGATTGTTGAACAGACTAATTTGTATGCTGAACAGTTTTTGAGGGACAATAGTGCCAGACTTAGGCCCTGCTCTAGAGCTACCCGGTGCACTCCCACAAATCTGGATGAGATGAAGAAGTTTTTTGGTTTGACTTTTTTGATGGGCTTGAGGTTTGCAGGGCATTCTGGGTAGGGCAACGTTGGGGAATCCATGCAAGCCATACCTCATTGGACTCCCCCGGGTGTCTAGTTTTCAGAAATGTATGGGTTTGCTAGGTTTCCCTAGATGGAAGCGAGCCCGGGGCCAAAACCCCAGGTGCCCCCCCAAAACCAGGTAGTTTTGTTATAGGTAATTTTGAAGTCTCCACAGTACGATTTGGGCCATTTCCTGTTGCAGCCACTATGCCTACCCACACAAGTGAGGTACCATTTTTATCGGGAGACCTGGGGGAATACTGAGTGGGAGGAAATCTGTGTATCCACGCATATTCCAGAACTTTCCCACACAGAAATTTGAGAAAAAAGTGATTTTTTTCTGCTAAATTTGAGGTTTGCAGGGGATTCTGGGTAGGAAAAAGTTGGGGGACTCACGCAAGCCATACCTCGCTGGACTCCCCCAGGTGACTAGTTTTCAGAAATGTGTGGGTTTAGTAGCTTTCCCTAGATGGCCGCCGAGCCCGGGGCCAAAAACTCATGGGACCCCCCTTGCAAAACCAGGTTTTTTTGCGATAGGTGAATTTGATGTCACCTCAATAGGTTTTGGGCCCTTGCCTGTCACGGGTACTTGACCCACCCACGCGAGTGAGGTATTATTTTTATTGGGAGACCCAAGAGAATGCTGGGTGGGAGGTAATTTGTGGATCCACGCAGATTCCACAACTTTCCCACACAGAAATGTGAGGAAAATGTGGCTTTTTTGCCAAATTTTTAGGTTTGCAAGGGATTCTGGGAAACAGAACCTGGTGAGAGCCAGTCAAATCACCACATCCTAGATTTCCCTGGGTGTCTACTTTTCAAAAATGTATAGGTTTGCTAGGTTTCCCTATGTGCCGGCAGAGCTAGGGTTCAAAATCTACAGCTAGGCACTTTGGAAAAAAAGGGGCTGTTTTCACTGTGAAAATGTGGTGTGTCCACATTGCGTGTTGGGCCGTTTCCTGTCGCGGGCACTAGGCCTACCCACACAAGTGAGGTATCATTTTTCTTGGAAGACGTTGGGGAACGCGGGGAGGGTATAATTTTGTGAATCCACGCTGATTCCAAAACTTTACACCACAGAAATGTCAGGAAAATGTGATTTTTTTTACAAATATTTACGTTTGCAAGGGATTTTGGGTAACAGATCCTGGTGAGAGCCAGTCAAGACACCCAATCCTGGATTTCCCTGGGTTTCTACTTTTCAAAAATGTATAGGTGTGCTAGGTTTCCCTAGGTGCCGGCAGAGCTGGGGTCCAAAATCTACAGCTGGGCACTTTGCAAAAAAAAGGGTCCGTTTTCACTGTGAAAATGTGGTGTGTCCACGTTGCGTTTCTGGCTGTTTCCTGTTGCAGGCACTAGGCCTACCCACACAAGTGAGGTACCATTTTTCTTGTAAGACATTTGGGAATGTGGGGTGCATGGAATTTTGTGGATCCACGCAGGTTCCAGGAACTTTCCATCACAGAAATGTGATGAAAATGTGTTTTTTTTTGCCAAATTTGTAGATTTGCAAGGGATTCTGGGTACCAGAACCTGGTGAGATCCAGTCAAGTCACCCCATCCTGGATTCCCCTGTGCGTCTAGTTTTCATAAAATGTATAGGTTTGCTTGGTTTCCATAGGTGCCGGCAGAGCTGGGGTTCAAAATCTACAGCTAGGCACTTTGCAAAGAAAGGGTCTGTTTTCACTATGAAAATGTGGTATGTCCATGTTGCGTTTTGAGCCGTTTCCTGTCACGGGCACTAGGCCTACCTACCCAAGTGATCTACCATTTTTCTCAGGCGCTTTTGGGGAACGCGGGGTCGGTCGAATTTTGTGGATCCATGCATATTCCAGAACTTTCCACCACAGAAATGTGAGGAAAATGTGGTTTTTTTTTACAAATATTTAGGTTTGCAAGGGATTTTGGGTAACAGATCCTGGTGAGAGCCAGTCAAGTCACCCAATCCTGGATTTACCTGGGTGTATACTTTTCAAAAATGTATAGGTTTGCTAGGTTTCCCTAGGTGCCGGCAGAGCTGGGTTCAAAATCTACAGCTGGGCACATTGCAAAAAAAGGGTCCGTTTTCACTGTGAAAATGTGGTGTGTCCACGTTGCGTTTTTGCCCATTTCCTGTCACAGGCACTAGGCCTACCCACACAAGTGAGGTACCATTTTTCTTGGAAGACTTTTGGGAACATGGGGTGCATTGAATTTTGTGGATCCACGCAGGTTCCATAACTTTCCATCACAGAAATGTGAGGAAAATGTTTTTTTTTTGGCAAATTTGTAGGTTTGCAAGGGATTCTGGGTACCAGAACCTGGTGAGATCCAGTCAAGTCACCCCATCCTGTATTTCCCTGGGTGTCTAGTTTTCAAAAATGTATAGGTTTGCTAGGTTTCCCTAGGTGCCGGCAGAGCTAGGGTTCAAAATCTACAGCTAGGCACTTTGCAAAAAAAGGGTCCGTTTTCACTGTGAAAATGTGGTATGTCCAAGTTGCGTTTTGGGCTGTTTCCTGTCGCGGGCACTAGGCCTACCCACACAAGTGAGGTACCATTTTTCATGGAAGACGTTGGGGAATGCGGGGTGGGTATAATTTTGTGAATCCACGCTGATTCCAAAACTTTACACCACAGAAATGTGAGGGAAATGTGGTTTTTTTAAACATATTTTTAGGTACGCAAGGGATTCTGGGTAACAGATCCTGGTGAGAGCCAGTCAAGTCACCCCATCCTGGATTCCCCTGCGTGTATAGTTTTCAAAAATGTATAGGTTTGCTAGGTTTCTCTAGGTGCCGGCAGAGCTACGGTTCAAAATCTACAGCTAGGCACTTTGCAAAAAAAGGGTCCGCTTTTACTGTAAAAATAAAGTGTGTCCACGTTGCGTTTTGAGTAAGCCTGGGCGTAGTTCGCGAAGTAGCGCTACGCGAAGCTACGCAAAGTGCAGTTCGCACTACGCGAGCTACGCGTAGCACTACGCGAACTGCGTAGTGCACTGTTCGCAATGATTGCACAGTGCCGGATGCTTGTCCGCACTGTGCAATCATTGAAAACGGCATCTTGCACAGTGCGAGCGGTCGCGAGCATACGCGACCACTCGCAATGAGAAACCTGACCTCCCCGCATTGAGAATCTCGCCGGGAGGTTTATTTTCCACGCTCGCGATCGGCAACTTGATGTTGCTGATCGCGAACGAGGAAAAAGTCTCGCCGGGATGTCATTTTGCTTGCTCGCGGTCGCCAACTTGACGTTGAGGACCGTGAGCAAGCAAAAAATGACCGCTACGCTACGCTATGCGTGTTTGCACTGTGCTACGTGCAATTTGCGTTGTGCGAAGTAGCGCACACTTCGCAAACTACGCGAGCGTAGCGTAGTGCTTTGCCCAGGGTTAGTTTTGAGCCATTTCCTGTCACGGGCACTAGGCCTTCCCACACAAGTGAGGTACCATTTTTATCAGGAGGCTTAGGGTAACACAGGATTGTAGAGCAACTGTTATTACCTATTGACTTTCGATGCATTTCTGCCTTCCAAATGAAAGACAATGTGTAAAAAGAAGTCATTTTGAAAAATGACCTATAATTCTCATGCTAGTATGGGTTCTCACAATTTCGGAAATGTGCAAATATCTGCTGTTTCTAAACTCTATATTTTGTTCCAATTTCATAAATACATAGGTGTCTCTCATACCGATTTTTCCATGTAGTTTTTTTCCCAAATTAATTGCTATATACCCGGTACATAATAAAACCATTGCAAGATGCTGCTCAGTTATTGGCTCTGGGTTCGTCCGGTTCTTGGTGAACCTACAAGTCCTATATTTCCCCACAACCAGAAATGTCCAGCAGATATAACGGTACATTGTTTTCAAACAGCTATCATATTTAGAAGAAGTTACAGGTGAAAACATTGACACAAATGGCTGTTTTTTTCAACTAATTTTCAATTTTTCCTATATTCAACGGTTAGTTTCTATAATGAAACCTTGAAGGATCTACACAAATGACCCCTTGATGAATTCATAATTTTGCCTACTTTTCTAAAATGTATTGTTCTCTAGGATCCATTATTGATTTCCTACCCATTTCTGCCATTAACTGGAAAGAGGTTGAAAGCACAAGAAATAGCAAAAATAGGCTATGTCCCAGAAAACTGCCAAAACTGTGTAAAGAAAATTGGTTTTCTGACAAAAGTCTGCTTATCCCTGAAACCTGGGAGGATGGTGATTTCAGCACCACAACCCTTTTTGATACCATTTGCAGGGAAAAAACCAGATGCGTTCATCTGTAGCCCTTTTTTCCCATTTTTCAAAAGAAAATGTAGCTGTATTTTGGCTAATTTCTGGGTTCCCTCCAGGGGAATCCACAAAACCTGGGTACCTTTAGAATCCCCATGATGTTGGAAAAAAAGGACACAAATTTGGCATGGATACCATATGTGGTCAAAAAGTTACAGGGGCCTAAGCGTGAACTACCCCAAATAGCCAAAAAAAGGCTTAGCACGGGGGGGGGGAATGCCTAGCAGCGAAGGGGTTAAGGGTGCCTAGAGAAGATTTAGCACAAGCTCTGCAGAAAGACATATAACTTTTAACATTTGTTGCAGATATTGCTCTGATGCCTAAATAAAATCTTAATATATGTTGTGGGGTTTAATGACATTGGTTCAGTAGTTCCCAGAGGCATTGTGTTTGTTATGTGTACAGGTTAAAATCTGTGGGCCTATCAGGGGAAGAAGAAAATGGGTGCCGGGCAGTCCACTTGGAGATGACTACAGGAACTCTGTCACACTCTCAGTTTCTCTTCAAAATGACCAGCTGAATATTAAAACCTACCCTTACAAATTCTGAACCTGGATGGTGACAATGCTGTTGTGGTAATAATCATATTGTCCACTCAGTAATATTAATACTGTCATGAATTAGATTTTTTTTCTTTTACTTCAAAAGCTTTAAACCTGTTGACAAGCACATGAGATGTCATACTTTCCACAATAGTGACCCAGAATCTATTCCCCGGACCTTGAATAGGGCAGCATTGCTCTCCCATATCTCCATTACAAGGCAGTGCACAGGAGCTAGTAATGTTGAAGGCTAGCCATTTTCTTCCTATGGCTCTCATGTATTCTGCCTGAGCTGACCATGGCCTGAATATCCAATTATGCTTCTCATGCTGCAGTCTCATATCTTTTTTATTTGTTTTCTAATAGCTAAGGCTTACCAGCTGAAGAGTTAATACACATGGAGCACCTCATGAATCTCAGCACAGAGACACAGAACAGCAAACAAAGACCTGAATGCACAAGTAGGTTTAGGTTGATTTGATTATGATAAATTAAAAAACTTGTCTTTGTAATAAAGATGAAAGAATCAGTGTATAAACCGCCTGGAGCACAGCCTAAAGTTTTGAGGCCAAATTACAATGTCTTGCAGTCAAGATCTACAATATAAGCTCAACATTGTGTGTAGAATATGTTCATTAAAGTTGCACAAACATGTGCCTTATACCGTGCATAGAAGTGTCATTTTTCTTTATGTAGTGCCCAAACAGTGCTACATGAAGCTTTTTAAAGTTTACGAAAAAAACTGGACCCAATTGGTTAGTTGTTCATCTGACTCAAAAACATGTATCCTGATGGAAGCACCTATGGAGCAGATGTTCCCTTTCAACTAAATAGATTGTCCACATTTTGGACTATCCATATCAAGCTGGAGCAGGTGGCAGCACTAAACATGTAACTATATCATGGGGGTTGCTACACAAAGGCATGTAAGAATGAAATGTGTGATATGCTTGAATTAATCTAAGCCACTAAGATTTTCTCGGCCGCAAACCAGTCCATTGTTTTTTTGTTGCCCACACATGAACTCTGCCAAGTGTCCTCATTTTGCTATAATAGGAACAGTTTATCCCGAGCTGCCAGGTTGGTTCTCCTTTGGACCGGAACACGCAACTGTTTTGACGACTGTTTGGTGACCCTGTCTTGTTTCTGGGGACGCTGAACTGGGCATGGTCCTGAAACTTGGGCGCCATTCAGATTGGTTAGTTATAGTTCGGTCGCCATTTTGTCCTCCCTCCTCAGTCCTGCAATCGACCCTCCCTGGACCTGTTACTCCACTGATAAGGGAAAGAGAAAAAGGACTCTCTCCACCACACTCCTAAGATGGCCATCTTGAAAGGGAGTCAGTCATGAGGATAAGCTATCTTAACATACACCTTTATAAATGTTACTCTAGTCTAAGGACATTCTATCCTTGAGCTTCATTAGCTATTCACCCCGCCCTTTTTCACTCGAATTGCCTGCCCCCCTTATGCGAGTCTGAACTGTTAAATGAAACTCCAAACCTTACTTAGGGGGGCCATCATAACCAGCCCACATCCCCTTGGTTGCATAATATTTTTGATTTTCGTGGTATGCATACTTCACCTTGCTGACTAAGTTTGTACCCTCCCTACCTTAGTAAGAGTCTTTCTTGGCCGAGTGTCCATCATAAAAAAAAAAAAACATTTTAACCTGAACAGCTGCAGGATACTACTAATCTAATGCGCTATTTGCACCCAAACATATCTACTGCTATTTATTACATTATACTCATCCTCACTGATTTACCTCATTTAGTTACTTTTATTTTTGGATTGTTTTTGTTGTCCGCTGCTCGAAAATTCGTAATTTATTCTGAATAGCTGCTAACTGTTATTTACCTTATGTACAATGTGCACCCATAATGGTCTACCTCATTTCGATTTTTTGGTTTCAATTCTCTGAATGTTATATTGCCTACCACTGAAGAAGACGCACAACTGCACTTAGTACTTTTGTCTCCTTGTACTCAACTGATCGGTTTATTATTATTTCTTCCCTCTGTTTCACTGATCCTCCTTCCTTTGTCCTATTTCACTCTATTGTTTTATCTCCCAACTGGTTCTACCATCTCATACTCCCCTATCTCATGATGCTCACCTTATCTATTGACTCTACTCCTGGACTCCTCCCCCTTCTTCCATCTTCCTTTCCCCCTAACGCCTCCTGCTTGAGCCACCACATCGCACAGCCCCTGCCCTTGTCAGGGGATATTACCATTCACTGACTTCCCCTAAACCCCTCAACTGCATGCTGATCGGCTGCCTGTCATGCAACAGAAATTGCGGAAACTATCCTTAGCGAAGCCATTGATATCGCCTTTCTTACAGAAACCTGGCTCAATGCCCACTCGTCATCAATCCTTGACCTGCTCTCTCCCCCTCGTTACTCCATCCTCAGAAAAGACAGACATGACAAAATTGGAGGGGGCCTCGCCATAATCTATAAAGAAGAACTTCAACTTTCACCCGTTCAGTACTCCGACCATGCTACTTTTGAATACCTTGGGGCTGAACTTAGAGTTCAGGGTTCCCCCCCTATTTGCCTACATAACATCTACCATCCCCCTGGTGACCCTCTTTCCTTTGTGGAGGAATTGTCAGATCTTCTTACCCAATACTCGATTTCCAATTCTAGAAACCTCTTTCTCGGAGACTTCAACCTCCACTGGAACAAAAATGACGATCCCTCGGTTAATCTCCTCAATGACCTACTTGATATTAATGACTTGAAACAACTCTGCCATTCTCCCACGCACTCCAAAGGAGCCACTCTTGATGCTATCATCACTAGCAAGGAACTGGCTTCCCTTTCCCACATCATTCCCATTGACTGGTCTGACCATCACCTCATCCTCTTCACGATCACCAGCTTTGTACCCCCCCTTTCCCTATAACCATCAAACATAGGAAATTGACCAGAAATCTTCACCTTATTCCTCCGGGCGAACTGGAGACTAAGATCAAAGCACAACTACGGCTTACTCCTCTCTCCCAAAGTGCAAATGACCTTACTGAACACTACAACAAATCCATCGTTGAAGTCCTTGACCAAGTTGCCCCAGCCAAATTAAAACTGCAAAAACGCAACCCCTCCAAATCCTGGTTCAACGTTGACCTCAACAATGAGAGACGCGCTCTTAGGCTGACTGAACGCACGTGGAGGCAACACCCCTCCCCCTCAAATCTTGTCCTCCTTAGAGCTGCAAGGGCCAATTACAAACAACACATCATCAATGAAAAGGCCTCCTTCTTCCGTTCACAACTCGACTGGGCTAAAAACCGACCCAGGGAATTATTTAGCATTGTCAAAAACCAAACTGCTTCTGCCCCCCCCCCAAATTAATGGCTACGATCGAGAGATGTGAAGAAATTGGTAGCTTCTTTTTGGAAAAAATCGCTAATATTGATCAATCCTTCGTCTTAACTCCCCTCCCGCATAGCCTACCACACCTCCTTGACATTCCCCCTAAGTCTCCATCCACACCTACCCCTCCTCCAGACTCTTCCCAACTCCCCCCGTAGTCACCCCTTCTGAACCCTACTACACCAGCCCCCAGCTAAAAAACAATGCATCCTGGAATAACTTTTGCCCAGTTTCTGAACGGGAAGTCCTCAACATCATCTCCAAGCTTAAACCATCTTCGCATACCAGAGATCCTCTCCCTGCTTACCTTGTCCAAGACCTAAAACACACTATCGCCCCATATTGGACCACTATCATCAACTCCTCCCTAGCCACCAGTAGTGTCCCTGCCTCCCCCTAGCTAGGGCAAATCACCCCACCATCAAAAACACCACAGCCGACCCTAATGACTTAAATAATCTGCGCCCTATTTCTAACCTTCCTTTCCTATCTAAGGCCCTTGAAAAATGCGCCCTGCTCCAGTTGAACAAACACATTGATTCATTCAACCTCTTGGACGCACTACAGTCAGGCTTTCGAAAGGGCTGCAGCACTGAAACTGCCATGCTCAACATTATTGATGACATCCACCACTCCCTAGACAATGGTGAGTCCTCCCTTCTCATTCTCCTTGACCTCTCTGCTGCTTTTGATACGGTTAATCACTCCACCTTACTCAATACTCTCAAAGATCGTTTTGGCTTCAATGGTGCTGTTCTCAAATGGTTCACCTCCTTTTTCCAACACAGAACCCAACAAATTAAAGTCAGCGATTGCCTTGCCGGTCTCCTTGGGTGTCCCCCAGGGTTCTATTCTCTCTCCCACTCTATTCAACCTCTTCATGGAACCCCTCACCCTCATTCTTAAGCAAGCGAAAATCAGTTACCACCTCTGTGCAGATGACACCCAACTTTATTGTAAGATTAAATCTCATGCTGACATTCTACGCCTCAATGATGCCTTGACTAAGATTCAATATTGGTTCCATCACAACCACCTCAAACTCAACCCTAAAAAAACGGAAATCATCCTATTCTGTCCTAAAAATAACTCACTCCCCATTCAACACTGGATCTCTGACCTCAAAGCTCTCAACTGTTCTCTTTCCATTTCTAACTCAGTTAAATCCCTCGGTATCAGCATTGACCAGAGCCTCAGTCTTGCTCCCTACATAAAAAATTTAGCCAAAGGTGCTCTCTTTACACTCTATCATCTCAAGAAAATTAAACCCTTCATTCTTGCTGATGACTTTAAATTAGTGGTGCAATCACTGGTCCTGTCTAGACTCGACTATGGTAATGCCATCCTCTCTGGAACTCCGAAAGTCCACCTAGCCCCAATCAAATCTGTACTTAACCTTGCTGCTAGGCTTATTACCGATTGTAAGCGGTTTGATCACATCTCCCCCGTCCTCAAAGACCTTAAATGGCTTCCTATTGAAGGCAGATCCACCTACAAGACTGCTTGCATCACGCACAAATCCCTTCATCAAAATACCCCATCGTACCTCTCTGATAAACTCCACAAAGCGGGCTGTACCAGAACAATGAGGAGCACTAACGCTCTCGTCCTAGTCCCTCCCTTGTTAAACAAGAAATCTACACAATCACGCTCTTTCTCTGGAAACGCGCCCTCCATCTGGAACTCCCTCCCTAAAGATCTACGTTTGAACCCCTCCTACCTTAGCTTAAAAAAAGACCTCAAGCTGCACCTTCTCAACAAATACTGGGGTCCTTAATATCTTGTCACTGGACACTAACTCTTACCCCAGCCCTGACTGTATAGGTTCCCTCTTCTTATTGTGTCACCCCCTTTCCCTCCCCCTCCTTTCAATCCTTCATTTACGACTACCTCTCCCCCTTTAATTTTGTTGGTAGTTTCCACCTATTCCCGCCCGCTTTCCCCTTACCCTTCACTCTCCACAGTTGCCCTCCACTTTCACTCCCTCCTCCCTCCTCATCACTAACCAACTATGCTAGTCCTGCTATCTATGAGCTGTTGTTTACCTAATGTATTCCTAGTGAATTCACCTCATTTAATAATGATACTGTTAAAAATTTTCTAACTGTCTTGTTTATTACCTCATTGTACAAATGTTATATTGCAATTTTCCATTACCAAACCTTGTAAAGCACTCTGATACTCTTGGGTCCAGCCAGCGCTATATAAAACCTTTTAAATAAATAAATAAATAAAAATAAACACTGACAAATACAAAAAAATGGTTGAGATTAATTAAAAAAATCCACCCATCACTTTTTGTTTTCCTCAGTGTAACACCTAAAGTGTGATAGATATGCTTTGACTTGGGTCTCTACCTCACTGTGCCATAGCGATCAAGCTACACTCTACTCGGGCAACAAAAATCACAATGCACTAGATTATAATATAGAGAAAATGTCAGTGGCTGAGATTAATTTGAGCAATCCACCCATAATTTTTTTTTCTGAAGTGTGGTCTCCTATGTGTGACAGATATGCCCAGACATGAGTCTTGTGCTCACTGAGTAGTGCGCTTTATAAGTGACATGATTGATTGATTGATTGATTGACTGAGTCAATGGCATGAAACAACACCTTAGTAAAGAGGTCCAAATAGCCTTTCTTGAATGTGACCCGGCTTGGCAGTTTTGGCTGCACTGTTGCTACTGGATGAAGACCAAGGATGCTTTACACATTCCTATCTCCTGCCTGATGTGGAATGGTGGGTAAAAATGATGCACGTGATTTGGTCTCAGAGTATTTACCAATGGCTGAGATTCATTCAAGCATTCCACCAATCAATTCTTTGTTTTCCATGGAGAACAGAGGCAAAGAAAAAGCTTCAACCTGCGCAAGTAAATAATGTAGGTTGTCAGACATTCTAAGAACAGCAATTTAGGGCAGTGTGCAAGATACAGGCTGTCACAAGGTGACATGAACAGGTCCAGTATTCTTACTGACAGGTAGATAAGGTAAATTAAAATAATAGTGGCTGGTAATTTCTGCCATTCCCTATCAATGCCCCAGGGTAACTTTCCCATTCCTGAAATTAATTACCAGGTAATGCCATCTGTGTGTCGCAACCAGATTATTGATATCAGTTAAAGGGTAAGGTCACTTTCTCTTGCTCCCCAGTGGGTTAGTTTATCCCTTGTAGCGATATATCTATAACTGCTGAATGCCTATGATTTTGTATGAGTGAAATGCGAGCCTAACTATAATGTCCATGTACCCTTTAGTTTTTTTCAGTATATTTCAAATGTTTTTTAAATCCTATTTCCTAACTATAACGTAACTGTAAACTTATTTTTAGTGACTTTCAGATGTTCTTAAATGTTTTATCCTAACTGTTACCTATAAGATTTCACAGTGAGTGTGTTGCTGACTTGCTATGTGAGTGAATGTATGGGTCTCTGAGTTAGTTTCTGAATGTTTATGTGGGTGTATGAGTGTATATGAGTAGCTGTACAAGTGGGTGAGTGAGTGAGTGGTTGTATGGTTGGGTGAATGAGTGTGTGAGCAGGCATGTGGGTTTATGATTGAATATGAGAGTAGCTGAACACCTGTGGGAGTAAATGTCTGAGTGTTGGTATGGCTGTTGTTTTGAAATACGAGTGTAATGTAAAAAAAAATGAATTTCAAAAGAGGGGAAATGAAAGAATAGGAAGTGAAGTAATATATGTTAGGCAAATGAAAAAAACATTATGAACTAGTAAAATAATAGAGAAGTCACAGGAGAAATCCAATTAAAGCTATGAGGATACTCTGAAAAAATGAGTGAAACAGTAACATTAAATAGTATAAACAAGAGTAAATGGAGAAGTAGTTAGTGGAAGTTGATTTAAAAAGAAAGTGAAGGTCGTTTTTTTTTTTTTTATTGGTTTCCACATTTCCTCCGTGGTACCACAACAGAGACAGGCCATACACAATTCACAGATTCATCACATTTTCCCCCAACATTTTAAGTATATAGGAGACTCTGTAAATGTTCCATAAGACTGCACATGTTTAGAAGCACAAAGTACATACAGTATATTTAATTTTAAAAATAGGTGTTTTTATGATTTAGGCGAACTCTTAAATCTGCGGCTAAGAACTCCGGGTCCACTCGATATAAAACCATTCTATTGGTTCATGTTAAATCACACCTATTTTTCATTAGGACCACTCCCTAAAATGGTTATTCTTCATAAATCTGTTGTAGGAGTAGCATTGCTTGCAATATCGTCCAGTTCCAGTTTTGTTTTTTCCCCAATGGCTGAAGGTTGTGCTCCATCTCCATCTGGAGACCCTCAACTTATTCCTGATGAAAAAGAAGAAGAACTTCTTTAAGAAAGGAGAGTGAGGTGCAGCAGTGTTTTTCACTATACCATCTAGGGAGAAGATAGTATCTGCCAAGTTTGTGAAATTCAAACTCTGTGGGAAGGAGCTATAGCATGGTAATGCAGAAAAGTACAGCCATGGAACATCTAGCATGTGGAAACACATCAAGACCATACATGAACAGTCATATCAGCCGATGGTGAGGGAGAGAGATTTAATATCTTGAGCTGCCAGAGGTGGTTCAATGTCTTTCGGAAATAGGAGTCCTGTGGTAATTACTGTACCAGCTACCTCTAAAAAGCTAGGAGGCATGGTAACACACTGTGATACCTGTCACAAGATTGTGGCAGTGAAAGTACAAGATGGTTCAGATTTGTTTAGGTAAACAAGCACCGTTATTAGTTTGTTTTTCATTTTAGTTTCATACTACTGTTCAACAACACCTTTAATAATACAAAATTGCTGCATCCAGTTTGATTGGTTTGTTTTGGTTTAGTTTATGAAGAAAAGAAACAACAAGAAAAACGTTTAGAGTATTTACTTTCCTGTGTCAGTATATGTATGAGTATCTGCTGGGTTGTCTGAGTGTATATATCAGTGAGTGGCTGAGTAGGTCAGTAAATGCATCAGTGTGAATTTTGGTGTGTCAGTGTATGATCAGTGTGTCCCAGGGTGTCCCAGTGTATGTATGCCTGAGAGTCTGGGTATTTCAGTGAATGCATCAGTGTGTGTTTGGGTGTGTCAGTATTTGTATGAGTATGTTCCAATGTGTCTGAGTACATGGATGAGATATCAGTGAATGTATCACTGTATTTGCTTGACTGTGTCAGTATATGTATGGGTGTGTCCTGGGATGTCTGAGTGTATGTATGAATGAGTATGTGAGTGTATCAGTGAATACATCAGTATGTGTTTGGGGGTGCTAGTGTATATAAGTGAGTCCCTCAGTGTCTGAGTGTATGTCTGAATGCATCCGTGTATGTTTTGAAAAGTCATGGTATGTATGAGTGTGTCCGGGGGTGCCGTATTTTATGTATAAGTGAGTGTCTGGGTGAGTCAGTGAATGCATCAGTGAATTTGTTTGCTGTGTCAGTATCTGTATGGTTGTGCCCTGAGATGTCTTAGTGTATGAGATTGCCCCGTTCTGGACTTCTATCATCAACTCCTCCTTTGCCACGGGTTGTGTCCCGGTCTCCCTACAACTCGGACAAATCACTCCCATCCTCAAAAATTCTGCTGCTGACCCCAATGACCTTAATAATCTTCGGCCAATCTCTAACCTTCCTCTTCTCTCTAAAGCCCTTGAAAAATGTGCCCTGCGCCAACTAGACTCACACATCAACACATTCAATCTGTTGGACTCTTTTCAATCTGGTTTCAGAAAGGGCTGTAGTACAGAAACGACCATGCTCAATATAATTGACGACATTCATCACTCCCTCGACAAGGGCGAGTCCTCCCTTCTCATTCTCCTTGATCTCTCTTCAGCTTTTGATACTGTGAATCACTCTATGTTACTCAACACTCTTAAAGATCGTTTTGGCCTCAACGGATCAGTGCTTAAATGGTTCTCCTCCTTCTTTCAACACAGAACCCAGCAAATCAAAATTCACAGCTGCCTTTCTAAACCTATGCCTGTCTCACTGGGTGTCCCACAGGGCTCTATTCTCTCTCCCTCTCTTTTCAACCTCTTTATGGAACCCCTCACCCTTATTCTTAAGCAAGCGGGAATCAAGTATCACCTCTACGCTGATGACACTCAACTTTATCATAAGATTCAATCCCACGCTGACATGCTACACCTCAATGATGCCTTGACTAAGATCCAATCCTGGTTCCACTATAACCACCTCAAACTCAACCCTAAAAAAACTGAAATCATTCTTTTCTCCCCTAAAACCAGCTCGCTCCCTATCCAAGCCTGGATTTCTGACCTTACAGCGCTCAACTGCTCTCTCACCTTATCCAACTCAGTTAAATCCCTCGGAATTAACATTGACCAGAACCTCTCTCTCAACTCCCACATAAAAAACTCAGCCAAAAGTGCTCTCTTCACTCTCTTTCACCTCAAGAAATTAAAACCCTTCATCCCGGCTGATGACTTTAGATCAGCTGTCCAATCACTGGTCCTGTCCAAAATCGACTATGGTAACGCCATTCTCTCTGGAACACCTAAAGTCCACCTAGCCCCAATCAAATCTGTTCTTAACCTTGCTGCTAGGCTCATTACCGACCTCAAACGGTTCGATCACATCTCCCTACCCTTAAAGCCCTCAACTGGCTCCCTATTGAAGGCAGATCTACCTACAAGACCGCCTGCATTACACACAAAGCCCTGCATCAACACACCCCTCTGTACCTCGCAGACAAACTGTTCAAAGCGGGCTGCTCTCGAACACTGAGGAGCTCAAACTCACTCGTTCTTGTCCCTCCTCTGTTAAACAAGAAATCTACTCAATCACGCTCCTTCTCTGGAAATGCGCCTACCATCTGGAACGCACTCCCTAAAGAACTTAGTTGCAACCCCTCCTACTTCAGCTTCAAAAAAGACCTCAAACTTCACCTTCTCGAAAAATTCTGGGACCCTTAACCCCTTCCCTGGGCACATACTCCATCCCGGCGCCCTACTGTTTTAGGATTCCCCCCTTCTGACCTCCTGATACCCTTTCTCCAGCCCCTTTCCACCTCTCACTTTTCTTCGCCCTCTATCTCTCTAATTCCTCTCTTAGGCCCTGCTTGATGTACTTGGCATTTCCCTACCCCCCTCACAGCCTCTCTACACTCTTACATCCTGCCCCCACTTTCTCTATCCCCCTTGCTCCACGACTACCTCTCTTCTCTTGACTTGCTGCTGATCATCTCAATTTGCTGTAATTCTGTTCTTTAAATTGAGTTGACATCTATTGTTTTAATTGGATTTGAATGCTACCTCATTGTATTTTATTATTTCCATATCTACTCATGCGACCCTTGTAAAGCGCTCTGATACCCTTGGGTCCAGCCAGCGCTATATAAAACCTTTAAAATAAATAAAAAAAATAAAAATATGTATAAGTGAGTGAGTGTGTCAGTGAATCCATCAGTGTGTGTATTGGTGTGCCTGTGTATTTATGAGAATGTCCTGGGCAGTTAACTGTATGTAGGATGTTGGCTCTCTATATTGTGGTAATTTGGGTGAACCATTATGCTTATCAGAGGGTAGTGCTAAGCATTTGTTGTACTCCCAGAGGCACTAAATAAGACACCCACTCAAGAATTAATCTGCAACCAATTTGTAAAAATGACATTGATTTGTATATAATTTTTCAGACCAAGTTCACAAAAGAAATCACTGTTGTGCGCAATTACTCACCATAGATGTCAATGGGAGAAAATAGGAAAAAGCATAGAAAATCACAGAGTGGGTTCTCAAGGTTAATCTCCTGTATTCGGGTAAGTAGCAAGGCCAGGTCCAATGTTCCAGCAGCAGAAGTTCTGGAGCATCCCGGATTCAGCTGGAAGTGGGGTGCTAAGGTCATTGGTAGCAGGCGCTACGGAGAAGGGGGGCACCTAAAAACACACCGCACAGCTGGACTTAAAGATAAGTCCGGGGGTACCTCCCAAGGGAGCAGGTTGCAAGGGCCTCAGGACCACAGCAGCACAGCTGGTTTGTCATTACCCAGGATGGGAGGAGTGGGTACAGAGTAGGTAGGACAGCCAAGAGCCATGCTTCGAGAAGTTCCTCACGGTCAGGGGCATGCAGGATTGCAGCTGTGTTTCTGGGACAGCTGGACCACTCACAGAGCAGGTCCCAGGATTCTCAGAGTCCTCGATGGGTGTCTGCACCCTGTGTCATTGGAGACTGGATTGGAGTCTTTCTCCTTGGTCTTTGGTGTAGGAGGTCAGATACCCTGGGAATTGGCACAGCTCCAGTTGGTCCTGCTGGCCCCTCACTTGGTGGGCAGACAAATCTGACCTTATGGAGATGATATATCTCTTCTGGCTTGAGTGCCATGTCGGAGCCACCGGGGAGCAGCAGATCAATAAACAGGACTTCACGGTTTGGAGACTGCAGACTGCAGGGGAGTAGCTCTTTTACTCCAAGGGAGGTTCTCTGCAATTTTTCAAAGGCTGGAGGTGCTCTAGGGTTGTTGGACTCTTCACAGTTGCAGGATAATACCAAATACCACATATCTTTTAGTCCTGGTAGCAGCTGGCAGGGTTTGGCACCAACTTTTCTACTGCAGTTTGTCGGTCCTTGAGTCAGCAGCTCTTCTGTGTTTGTTGTTCTTCTTAGGTCTATCAAATCTTAGTTCAGGGTCCAGGAATTCCACCTGAATACAAAATTTAGGGGCGTTAAAGGGGAGACAGGTAGAAGCCAAAGGGCTACCTACATTTAGGGTGTCCACACCCTCTAAGTGACCACTTCCTGTGCAAAGGGGCACTACCCTGACCCTGATTGGCTAATTTTCCCTTAATCTAAGATGAAGGGAAATTAAAAGTGGGGTCTACATCACCAGCCCCACCTTAGGCATGCCATAGGCTGAATGGGGTCCCACCTCTTATTTCCCCACCTGTTCTCCTGTCAAATGAGAAGCACAAATGGGGGATAGCATCCTCCAATTGTTGGAGCTGCCTGGGTTGCATTTCAAAGGTTGAATCACCTTTGAAGCGCCCCACTTTGGAAGGCCATGCTTTCCTGGGGAAGGTTTGAAGCACCTCTGCCCAGAGGAGGCTTTGTTCCTGGCCTCTGAGAGCACAGGTCCTCACCCCATGAGGTCAGGAAGATGTCTGGTAGTGGCAGGCTAGCTAAGACTCATCGGAGACTAGTGTTTATTAGGTTTTCAAGGTACCCTCTAAAGGGTCAACCTGGCTGCTTTTATTAATAAATCCATCACTGGCATCAGTAAGGATTTATCAAGACAAAATGTTTAGTATCAAACGTCTTAGGGTACAGTGAAGCTATCATAGGGCTAGGAAGTTCGTAATGACAAGTATCCTCACCGTGTACTCTCTATGGCTTCCTTGTGCACTTACAATATCCAAGAATGGACTTAATATTGTAGGGTCAAATCTGCTCATACAGATATGTTCACACATGGGATAAAGTGCACCCTGACTTAGGGTTGTTAAGTCTGCAGTATGGGTGACTTTCCACTACATCTTGCAGTGTATGGGAGCATTGAATACAGGGCTAGTTGCATGCCGACTCTTCAGTTTACTCTGCACCAAGATACACAGCCTGCAATGGCAGATTGCATGGCCTTGGTGATGGGTCCTTGGGGTGGCAAAATTGGTGCTGCAGCTCCAGTGGACCAACTTCAGTCCCAATGCCCCAGGTACCAGGGGTACCATTTACTAGCGATGTACAGCGGTGGCTGAAGTTGTGCCAATTGTGGTACAGTTAAAGGAAATATATATGGCACTGGGAACCTGGTTGTCAGGGACCCGGTGCAATTTTAATTCAAAATCACATCATACACCAGGCAAAATGTGGGGGCTAACCATATCAAAAGAGGCCCTTTCCTGCACTGAATGAATCAGTGTGTGACTGGGTTTCTCAAAGTATGCATAAGTGTGTTCATGTGTGCCTCACTGTATGCATCAGTGTGTGCCTGGCTATATTATTATTTGTATAACTGTGTACTTTAGTTTTGCAGTGTATCCAGCAATATCTGCCAATATATCTTATTCAATGTATTATGTAGCTTAGAGAAGTAATTAGTCCCCTACATAACTGTAAACAATGGTTCCATTGATCTCTGTAAAAGGAGAGAAAACATTATTGGCAAAGGGACAGATGAAGGGACTGAAATCAACAAAATCCTTGCACACAGAGCTCTGACCAGTACTGAACAGCAGCATTTTTCATCACAGTTCGAAAACAGTAGCAGCGTATTTATGCCCCCCCGGAGACACCTTTAGAATACCGTGCCCAGATTTTGTTGTTTTCAGTTCCTTCATCTACCCCTTTGCCAATAATGTTTTACTTTGTGCCATATAACCGGGCTCCAGTATTGAAGATTACATGATCTTATTCGATCAGTTTTAACTTTAAGCATTGGTGCTGCTCATTATATTCGGTCTTGGAGCTTCCTAGTGAGCTCTTTTACATCAGATGACAACAAACGTGCTGAAATAAATTCTTAATTGGTATACTATACATATTTAAGTGTTGAACATCCATACCCCCTCTTGGGTACAAAGTCTATGTTGTAGCTCTTTTCCTGAAGAAGGCGCTCAAGTTTGCCGAAACGCATATAGAACCAGACTTATTTGCTGCCACCATTACAGTTCACATTGTATTCTGTATCATATGTCATTTCACGCAATATTAATATAGAGTTGATTATTGGAGTATACACTGATTTATTATCTTGTATTGTGCACTATATTTGCATATTTTTAACTCTACATATCATCTTTTAATTTATCTTGTATATTTTCTGTCCTGCTTTTTGAATTTTTCCCTGTCTTTGTACTTTGTTGCTTTTTTGAGCACTGTGTTTGTATTGATATATTTATGATTATTTGTATATGTTAGGAGGTTTCAAACCCCAGCAATTCAATATTAGATGTATGTATTAAATTAAATTAAATTTTTCACATGTTCTTCAGGTTTGTTTACTTATCAGTTATATAACTTTATTTTAGGTTGCCAATTGATGATTATTTACATTGGTTGTTTGTTTTTCTTGCCCTTGGAACTCTTATAATTTTTCAGGGGGTCCCTGTTTTTTTACACACTGATGATCCATGAAGGAAAAACACTGCATACCACTTTTTATACAAGAATGCTCATTAGATCTTTGGCTGAAGATAAAGAGGTATGAATTTGGAAGTTTGAAAGGTAGTTTTTGTTTCAATGTAAGCTTGCTGTCGTTGCATTTCATCAATCTACTTATACTTACTGGGCCTGATTCACAGAACTAACTTACGTCAAAATCCTAAACTTACAACAATTTTGGTATTCACAGAATGAACTTACACATTTGGGTATTCAAAGAATGAACTTACAACAATGTTGGTATTCACAGAATGAACTTACACATTTGGGTATTCACAGAATGAACTTACAACAATTTTGGTATTCACAGAATGAACTTACACATTTGGGTATTCACAGAATGAACTTACTCATCCTAACCTTATGTCCGCACTCGGGCCGGAATCTCCGGCCCGGTGGCGGACATAAAGTTAGGATGAGTAAGTTCATTCTGTGAATACCAAAATTGTTGTAAGTTCATTCTGTGAATACCCAAATAGTAAATTCATTCTGTGAATACCAAAATTGTTGTAAGTTCATTCTGTGAATACCCAAATGTGTAAGTTCATTCTGTGAATACCAAAATTGTTGTAAGTTCATTATGTGAATACCCAAATGTGTAAGTTCATTTTGTGAATACCAACATTGTTGTAAGTTCATTCTGTGAATACCCAAATGTGTAAGTTCATTCTGTGAATACCCAAATGTGTAAGTTCATTCTGTGAATACCCAAATGTGTAAGTTCATTCTGTGAATACCAAAATTGTTGTAAGTTTAGGATTTTGACGTAAGTTAGTTCTGTGAATCAGGCCCCTTAAGTACCCAGTGTAGTGTCCTGAAGTTATACAAAGTCCTTCTTGAAAGATGATAGCCACTGTAGTATACGTTCTTCCAGAAACTGAAATTTGTCCTGCTTTGAAGTTTGTAATTTCAGTTTCTAGTCTATCTGCTCTGCATCATTGTAGCATTAATAATGTGTATTTCACACTTCTATGTGAGTGCAATGTTAACACACAATCAGAGCAAGTCATATTTCGGCTAGCATTTTTATTCAGTCCACTTAGGACAGATTATCTGTTTCTCTTAAATAAGATGCTCTCCTAAGTGAGGAGTATATGCACTTCTTAGCTAATTGTACTCTCTCACACAATCTTGCATCAACACTAACTTTCTTTTCATCAAAATCAACTAAAACCAAACCGGACAATGCTCTAACTTGGGACAATGACATATTTACCTTATTTGAATACAGTACTTCCGATAATAATAAAAGCTGCATCTCCACTTTAACCTTTTGATTTATGGATGGTTACAGCATATGCTAGCGGAAGTGGGAACTGCTGTGGCTGGACATGTAATTGTCTTACAAGCAAAATGGTCAACACATCTGCCAATCTGTTGCATGCCATCAATTTGATCAAATGTTATCGCTAAGTATTCAAACTCATCCCCATTTGGAAAATTAATTAAAACAATCGCTTAACTCATCTCACCATTTACTAATCCTTTCTCAACATTTAAATTACACTGCGAATTTCAGTTTTTGCACATGTTAAAATACTGTTTTAGTCCCGCAGTCCTTGATAAAGACTTCTCCTAAAAATCTAATTTAGCTTGATGGTTTTCTGGTAGTAGTATTGTTACTCCTAAGTGTTCAATTTTATCAATATATTTGAATTCCATAATTTCTTCTTTCTCTAGTTTTAGTAATTGCTTATTAAAATTGGAACACTCTTAAAGGGTAGGCATTAAACAGACTATAGATTTGTCTTCTTCAATTACATTGGTAAGTCGACTTTCTAAGGTATGTTTCCTCCTTTGTCAGAACTCCTACTCTAATGTCCTTCAGAATATTTCTGTATTCCATGTTGGATGATTGATGCGTATTCCTCAGTAGTTCCTTGTATTCAAAGTTTAGCCAAACGTTTACATTTCCAATACTCCCTGAGTTGCTGTATGCAGAGGTTTCTTGAAAACAAGCTGTCCGTCCTTTCATGGGGGTTAGTTGCAGTAGGTCACCAAAGACAATTAAGTGCTTTTCTCCCAACATCATGTCATACTCTATTCTTAAAACCTGTTGCACTCTTAAGTGAATGAAGGCAAGCATTACGTTTGAGACCATGCTTATCTCATTGATAATTAAAATCTTCTGTTTCTTTAACACTCGAGATACTTCATGACAAGCTTCAAAGGATAACAACTGGTATGCCAGTTTATTGTCATGTTCAAGAGGTAGCATTAGTAGTAGATTAATATTGTGTGCAGGTAATCCAGTTGGTGCTGTTAAAACACATGATAAATGTGATTCTGTTGTCCTCTGTAGGTAAGCAGTAAGAACTTTAATAAAATATTTTCCAAGTGCCAGCTTGACCACAGATGTATAGTAGTATTGACTTAAGCGAAGAACATTCACTTTATTTCTTGTTATTTAATTGTGCTAATAAATGTTCGAAATCAACACTTTCCTCTCTTGCTTGTTGCTTTGCTGTCTCCACCTCATTCATAGTTATGGCTGCTTCATTTTGAATAACTGGTTGTCCAAGGGGCTCTTGAGTCAGTGGTCCAGAACGCTGGCTGCTTTGTCAACTCTCCTTAGCTATCTCAGCAGCAATGGTTTCTTGCTGTTCGATGTGATCTTTCTACTTTTGCAAATATTTTGGGAAGACTGAACACTGAATGCTGTCTTTTATGGCGCTGAAATAATCTTCATAGCAGTCATAGGGCCAGATGTATGACTGCTTTAATTTGCCACTCGCAATTTGCGAGTCGCAAATAAAAATGTACGTGCCTGCCTTATTCCCAAATTGTGAGTCGAAAATGAATCACATCACAATTAAGCGAGGAGGCTAATTGCAAGTCAGTAAGCACTCACAGATAGTGTCCGCGGCTGAAAAGCCTGTTTTGCATTCGCAAATATTGAACGTGGCAGAAAAGGCCATTTTGTGTTTGCAAATAACGACCACGATAAAAAAAATAGCAGAAACCCTGCGTGGGAGAGCAGAAGGACCCCAAAACAGGAAGTGCTGTCCCTGGAGGATCCTGAACAGAATTGATAGCATATGGTAAGGTGCAGCAACACAGTTCAACACTGCAGACAGGCTCCAAAAAAAAAAGTCCCAAGATGTCCAGCAAATCTAGTGAGAAGGCAGGAAAGGAGCATCTGCGCAAACTGAAATTGTCTGAAAAGGAACTGGACATACTAATAGAAGAATGCTGCAGTAACCACAAGCAGCTGTTTGGGAGGGCATCTCATACTGTCCCAGAGTTGGACAAAAAAAATCTGAAGAGAGATGCAGCTGAGCATTAATGTCCCGGGTGTGGCTGATAGGTTCCTGGATGATCGAAAGAAAAGGTGGTACAACCTGCATTCCAGGGCCAAGGAGAGGGTGGCAGCATGCTGGGTGAAGTACAAGGAACAAGAGGAGGCCCATCCAATGTCTCGGAGACTTCTGCAGCAGAGGCTATGGTGGAGAGTACCCTGGAGAGTGAGGCAGTGGTAGAATGTGGGACCCTCAACACATCTCTATCTCTACCACCCCTTGGTAAGTGTGACATGTGTACCATATCAGCATTTCAGCCAACATCCTGCTCCCCACATGTATGCCACACCCCGAAACCCAACTACATCTAGATGCTCCATCTCACGAACCAAAATTCACAGTTGGTGCATTATGGGAAACATAGTCAGTGACATAAACAGTGCAGTTAAGGACTGACATGAGCTGAATAACATAGTTCTACCACTGAGATAGTGACTCACATATTTATTTATTTATTTTCCTATTTGCAGTATAGATACACCTCTGGGAGGAGAGCAAAGGGTGAATGATACAGACGAAGTTCAGGATCAGGGCCAGATGGAGGAAGGGCAGGATGAGGGAACAGCAAGTGAGCCAAGTTGTTCTAATGTCCAGGCGACTGCTGCATCCAGGTCACCACAGGCGCCAGCAATTGACATCCCAGCATCACAGCAGCCAGTACCATCCCAATGCACTCTGGTCACCAGGATCCGGTTGCTGTGTCCGACACAGCAGTCAGGTAGACGGCTGTAAGCTATGCTGCACATTCCCTCACATAGTGGAGCAGCCACTCAGGTGGTGTTTGGTGGCCTGGAACAAGCCATGCTGAAGGTTCAGTGCCTGCAGCAAAAACAGATTAGGCTTATCAACACAAAGCTGAGCCAGGGTTTTTTAAACATCACCCAACAGATGGCTGAGATACAGGCTTGTCTGAGGAGAGAGGGCAGCAAAGGAGAAAGGAGTGCAGCTGGGCCCACAGAATGGACTCTATGACCAGGGAAATCGGGAGGCTGGCGCAGGCAACCACAAAACACACCAAGTGCACCCTGGGTCTGCAGATAGAGATGGGCCACTACAGTGGTGATGTTGCACAATGGTTGCAACAGATAACAGCTACAGTGGAGGCAATACAAACAAACATGTTTGCTTATGAAGGAGAAACAGAGGCAGCAGACAGTGAGAATTCCAACCACAGTAGTATCTCTGCTACAGATTCACCAATGCAGCAGAGGAGCAGCAGCCGCCAGTCTGTAATTCCGCCTGCTGGATCCACCCATGCTGAAAGTAGAGGCAAGAAATTACTTGTTTGCACCAATGTGCCATACAGTATGCCCAGATTATTTTTTTTGGTGGCGCAGTAAACACATGGCATTTATACTTTTCTTTTTGTTATGCAGATAGAGATGGACAGGTTGCCAACAATGTTTTTCCATGCCCTCAAAATAAATAGAAATTTTGATTGTGAAAATCAAATTTGGTATTGTCATTTGTTGAGGGTAGGATGTACCTTGCAAAATAATTTTTGGCTATGTGGGCCCTGCGCCTTCTCCCCTCTGCTGCTGAGCTTCCCTCGCTTGGCTGTTGGGCAGGTGGGCCAGTGCCATCATCCTCTGAGTCAAATTCAGACACATCCATGGGCAAGTCACCCCTGCATGAAATGTTGTGGAGTATGGCCCAGGTTGACACTATTTTGCAGACATTCTCAGATGCATACTTCAAGGCTCTGCCACTCTTGTGAAGGCTCTGGAATCACAATTTTAGGATGCCAAATGTTCACTCAATCATAGACCTGGTGAGCCTATGTGCCATGTTGTGCCGCCTTTCATGTGGGTTGTTGGGAGAGAGGTATGGTGTGAGTATTCATGTCTGCAGGACATATACTCTGTCACCTGGTGAGAGATATATAATGGTGAGACAACATGCAGACAGGCATTAAAGTGCCAATACATCTCACTGTGGATATGAAATTTCAGTACCTCGTAGGTATCCTTCATCAAAGTCACCTCTTTCTAATTTCTGGTATATGCCACTGTGCCTAATCATCTTTAGTATGTGGTGTACAGTATATGATAGTCCAAACAAATCACTCAAACAGAAGATGGAAAATATATGGTGGTATTTGTATAGGGCGGTCATCATAGCGGTCACCTGCTCCAGTGGGAAACAGTTAGAGAAAACAGTGAGCCTCTACGTTTTTTCCCCAGACCATCATGGGAGCTCCTTTTACTTGTTCCATTTGAACTAGACCAATAGCATCACCGAGTATTTGTTTAAATGCACATGTTGGATGCTATAGTGTTTAAAACGTTCTTCTGATCTCAATTGATCCACCTTTTCAATCTGACCAATGAATGGTAATGTTATATCTTGAGCAACATCGGCATTTTTATATTAAATATTAGTTTCCACCAGGTATAATATTTTTTAAACTTTTTTAACATGTATTACCTCTTGCCATATATGTTTGCTTTTAGTAGGGACACCATTTCCTAAGGCTGGGAGGCAAACACCTTTTTACCCACGTAGCTCTCACAGAGTTTTGCCTAACTCCACCAGCCATGTTGTGGCAGAGTTCACCAACCACCATTTAACTTTGACAAATAGGAGCCCTTTGTGCTGCATTTTCCTCCTCCCCCAGAGTAAATTGCTTGCATTTCTGGCACTGTTTAGAAAATGGTTTAATGAATAATGATTGAGAAATGGACTAGCCTCTGTGTGATCCTTTGCCAGCTCAGTATGAACAACACCACTGTCTTCCCTGCGAATGACAACCACAGAAGTGCTGAAAGTGAAAGACTCTTTTTTTTAAAAATGGCTGGACAATTATTTCTGCAACGCCAGATGGATCTTCTGGGGCAGCGTACCCATCTCTTCCTGGGCAGCGCTGAATGAACCGTTTTACCAGGAGACATCACACTAATATGGGCCTTGTGGGTTACACGTCCAGCCGACATACAAATACACAGTTTAATCCTGCAGTAGAGAGAAATTGCCAATCCTAATTGCATCATTCCCTTAGCCAGTTACTTCACCTCTGTCATCGACGGACCACATATCAAGCGAAGAGCATGTGCAGCACAGCAGAGCTGCAGAGCTGAACAGCACTGGCAGCCTACAGGCATACTGAAAAGAATTTATTTTGTGTCATTTTATCTCAATTAGTGTATAAAAGGTTATGTAGGTTATTCATGTACAGAAATTGATGCACTCGTACTGAAAAACATATAATGCTTGACCTACTACCCACCTCCCGGAAGCCGCGCAATCAGCAGCAACAGAACGTCCAGAGAAAATTGTCATCCATTCAAATGTATTTAAAGTAAAGAGTTTGAGTATTCCTGTGTGACAATTTTATTTTTTTACTGCTTTGTGTTGTCACTCATCGCAGCCAATAAATTGCAATTTTCAGTTTCAGACATCTGAAAGGAAAGTCACATATGAAAGTTCTTAATAAATCAATTGCTTCCTAATGAACACTGCAAATACATCCATTTGTAGAGAAAGGCCTATCTGACCTTATTTGCACCTCTTCAGATATTACTTCCTATGAACCATCTCCTCTTTTGCAACAGGAGCACCATCTTTTACCTCATAACAATGATCAGTTAAATAAACTGAAAGTACTACTGTGTTGTCTTGAAAATAACTTTGCTCATTAAAACAATGTTCTGTACTAGAGGCATGCTTCCCTTCACCTTTAAAAATCTTGAAAAATTAGCTATATTAATAAGCCTTTTCTATGTTTTCTTTTCTTCATACACAATAATCTATTCAATATTAAGATGAATAATTTCCTCTTTAGAGCAAACACTTTCTCAACAATGCTCTCAGTATGTTGCTTTTGTTTATTGCAGCACTTATTTTCACATATTTCTTTATTCTTTGTAGCAAATTCTGTATTACTCTAGATCAAAGCATTTTAGCTCGTAACGCCTCAAACTGTTTCTGACTCTTTTACAAACTCCTAATGTTTGCATTTCCTGCTGTCAGTTCAAGTACTCATTGCTTTTTTACAGTTGATGTGAAAATTAAATTTTTAGATAATACTTTACCCTCATTCTTAATTTTATGACATACTTTTTATAGAAACTGCTTAGTACTCTTATCAGCTTCTCTTATTCTCCACTGGGTATTCGCCACTTTATTTTCTATCTAAGTTTAAAGTTGATAACACTGTTTCCTCCGTTTCTTTCTTCTTTGTATTTTGTCAGGCATGGTAATTTTTATTTTTATTTAGTTTAAAGTGTCTATCTGGAACAATAATATATTGTTTGAAGAATTGTATTACAAATTCACTTTGTAACTGGTGTATTCTTTACTCTATATATTATTAATCGGTACGTAAGAGATAGTTT
The DNA here is from genome assembly GCA_963921515.1 of Calotriton arnoldi. Taxonomy (NCBI): domain Eukaryota; kingdom Metazoa; phylum Chordata; class Amphibia; order Caudata; family Salamandridae; genus Calotriton; species Calotriton arnoldi. The sequence goes on along the minus strand of CAWUFW010015767.1, from coordinate 77,061 downwards.
CCTTTTCTTCTCTGCTTTCCTTTCTACAGTAGGCAGATGTAACTGTATACCCATCTACCTCTCGTGTTCATAGGTATTAGTGATACACTGGGCCTGATTCACAGAACTAACTTACATCAAAATCCTAAACTTACAACAATTTTGGTATTCACAGAATGAACTTACACATTTGGGTATTCACAGAATGAACTTACAACAATGTTGGTATTCACAGAATGAACTTACACATTTGGGTATTCACAGAATGAACTTACAACAATTTTGGTATTCACAGAATGAACTTACACATTTGGGTATTCACAGAATGAACTTACTCATCCTAACCTTATGTCCGCACTCGGGCCGGAATTTCTGGCCCGGTGGCGGACATAAAGTTAGGATGAGTAAGTTCATTCTGTGAATACCAAAATTGTTGTAAGTTCATTCTGTGAATACCCAAATGTGTAAGTTCATTCTGTGAATACCAACATTGTTGTAAGTTCATTCTGTGAATACCCAAATGTGTAAGTTCATTCTGTGAATACCAAAATTGTTGTAAGTTCATTCTGTGAATACCCAAATGTGTAAGTTCATTCTGTAAATACCAAAATTGTTGTAAGTTCATTCTCTGAATACCAAAATGTGTAAGTTCATTCTGTGAATACCCAAATGTGTAAGTTCATTCTGTGAATACCAAAATTGTTGTAAGTTTAGGATTTTGACGTAAGTTAGTTCTGTGAATCAGGCCCACTGAGTATATTGCTATGTATATTAATGTTTACATCTGTGTATCACTCCATACATTACTGTTTCAGTCATTCTATTATTGTGTGTCTGACTCTATATCTGGGCCTCTAAATACCAGTACTATTCTTTAGCTGCCTATCCCTATAGATGTTTCACTCTCTACTTTTGTGTGTTTCTCCCTGCATTACTGTAGCTGGTTTGGGTCTGTCAGTACCTAACTCTATGTATATAGCTCAATGTACTTAGCTGTACTAGTGCTCCATTACTATGTACCTGTCTGCATGAGTGTGCTACTCTATGCATAATGCTATACTTTAATGTCTCAGTCTATGTTTCACTATACTTGAATATCCTCTTGGGCTATGTCAGGATACACTTCACTATGTACCTACTTATCTCTCAGTATGCATCTGTGTCTGTAAGGATGTGTTACTGTATACATTAGGTTCCACCTCACTGTGATAATGAATACTTTAGTGTATACTTGGACCTCTCAGTGTATTCAAAGGTATATCTTTATGTGTGTTAGAGTATATCAGACTATACCTAGCTGCATTATTGTAAACAACAGTATGTGCCAGGTTTCAATCTATATATCAGTGTATACCTGTGTGTCTCAATATATTAATGAGAGAAGGCCTGGGTATCTAACTGCTTAGCTTAGCACTTCACTGCTTGTGTCCGCAGCTACATAGGTGTATACCTGCATTGTGTTCCTTTTAACACATTTGTATTTTCTTTTGGTGATCACTGTACTTTTCCCTATTTTATTCATGTACTCTCTTTTTGCATTTCCTTATTCTTTTTCTAAACATCCTACTCACATTTATTCACCTTATAAGCAGTATTTCCTTCTCAATCAAATATGAATATTTTTCAAGCTACATCTTGATTCACATACCTGTTAATTATGATTAGTTGTCTGTATTTATGTTTCTCAGTATCAGTTTTAATATATTCATTCAGAAAGTACACACAAACCAAGCACAAGAATGGTACACCACTCTGATACAAGTGTGAAATATTAATGGCAAACTTTTCAAATTTGCTTTCAAGGTTAGCGGTGCTTTCAAAAAATAGAAAGGCTACTTTTATATTTTACTAATAATGCAACTGAATTTTTAGAATTGTTAACCCTTTCTTACACTCCTCTAATGGAAGCCCAATTTGATAGGTGTTTAAGGTGGGTCCACGGATCTATCTCGGAGTTCAGCGCAACCCCCGTGTAAGCTCAAGGTGGATCAACACAGCAAACAGAAAATGTTTTATTAAACAGTTCCCTAACGCTAACACTCACACACCACTGGGTATTAATGACTAAATTTGGAGTTAAACACTCCGGGCCTGATTCACAGAACTAACTTACGTCAAAAACGTAAAGTTAGTACTTCTTGGTATTCACAGAATACACTTACTCATTTTGGTATTCACAGAATGAACTTACTCATTTCGGTATTCACAGAAGTTAGTAGCCCTAACGTTAGGACTCCTAAATGCCTTCTGTGAATACCGAAAGTCTTAAAGTTAGGATTTTTCTCAGTTTAGGAGTAGTAAAGTTAGGACTTTACTACTCCTAAACTGAGAAAAATCACTGAAAAAAACCATAGGTTTAATGAACATTATAATTAGAAATTAGCATTTAAAAAACATTTGAAATTCACTGAAAAAACCATAGGTTTCAGGCACGTTATAGTTAGAAATTAGCATTTAAAAAACCTTAGAAATTCACTGAAAAAACCATAGGTTGCAGGGACGTTATAGTTAGAAATTAGCATTTAAAAACCTTTGAAATTCACTGAAAAACCATAGGTTTTAGGGACAGTTATAGTTAGTTGGACATTTCACTCGTACAAAACCCGTGAAATTCCCCCGTTATAGTTAGTTCAGCTAACTATAACTCGCGCCCCCGCAATGCACTGCTGATGACGTCACATTTTACATCACTCATGACATGGTCAGTGACATCACTGATGACATCACTGATGACATCTCAAATGACATCACTGATGACATCACTGATGACAGCATCCACGTGATAATCTGATGCACCTCCTCACACCCTAATATAACCTTTGATACACCCACTCTAAATTACAGACTGCCATTCGCAAAACCATAGACACTCCAACACCAATAACTACATACCCACTCACTGATTCTTAGGTCTACACACACACATCCACTCACTCACCCGTACAGTCACTCATACTTATGGTCACTCAGTACAGGACTATCATATGCACTCTTACTCCTATATAGACACTCAAACACCGCCACTCATCCATAGAGGTACTCACACACCTAGTCAGTCATGCAAATAATTAAACACACTGCCATTTACTCACCTATACAGTTATATACACACCAGCTCACTTAATCATACAAATACTAGCACATTGTTACGCTCTTATACAATCACTGATACAAGCACACACTCATCCATACAGCCACTATCACAATCACTCACTCTCGCTAATAGCTATTTATATACTCCAACACACATATATACTGCCTTTCACATATGTAGTTACTCACACATGTACCACTGGGACATACATTCACTCACTAACACACTCTTACACACACTTACCCACCCATACAGTCTATCACAGATGCACTCTTGAAACCATCCACCCAGTGAATCACCCACTCACACATCTATGCACAGAGTCGCACACACCCCTCCCACACAAACACTCAGGCACCCATACAGATACTCAGACAACCATTCAATAGCTCATATACACACTCATGTAGCTATTCACAAACACATGCAGCTACTTACACAGCAACAGACAGACGGATACAGATATTCACCCAGTTTAGTCACTAACCCATACATTCAGTAAGATACGTTAAATCACTCACTTATAGAGTCAGTCACGCACCTACTAAATCATCCATACAGACACTTATACACCCACTCATTCTTCAATACGTCTTTTCCTATATATATTAAAAATATTTAAACTTTACAGAAACTCACAGTCACTGCATGATGTCAACAGTGATGTCATTTGAGATGTCATCAGTGATGTCATCAGTGATGTCACTGACCATGTCATGAGTGATGTAATATGTGACGTCATCAGCAGGGCATTGCAGGGCGCGAGTTATAGTTAGCTGAACTAACTATAACGGGGAATTTCACGGAGTTTTGTACGAGTGAAATGTCCAACTAACTATAACTGTCCCTAAAACCTATAGTTTTTTCAGTGAATTTCAAAGGTTTTTTAAATGCTAATTTCTAACTATAACGTGTCTGAAACCTATGGTTTTTCTGTGAATTTCAAAGGTTTTTTAAATGCTAATTTCTAACTATAACGTGCCTGAAACCTATGTTTTTTTCAGTGAATATATATATATATATATATATATATATATATATATATATATATATATATATATATATATATATATATATTATCTACTGACGGTCGCCAGTAGATAGTTATAGTTACAACCTATTATCCATAGGAAATCCGCGACATTCTATTTGAAATAACTCTCTTGCCGGTTGACGTATCTTCGCAAAATTTTCAAACTTTATGGCCCGCTCCGGTCCGCTTTTACCCTGAAAGTCTCGGGGATTCGTCAAGCGGGGCCGAGAAAAAGGGGGTCCCAAAACGCGTTTTCCCCATGCAATTTTCCATAGGAAACTTTAGACACAGCTACAGCCTGAACTGCTGAGCGGAATTACACCAAATGTGGCAAAGAGGTAGTTCTTGGTTCAGAAAGAACCCTTTTTGTTAAATGGTGTAAATCCGTTCAGTAGTTGCTGAGAAAATCAAAAGTAAAAAGATAGTGATATCTATGGCTGCGTCGGATTCGCGCACCCTCCCGATCACGAGCTGCATGCTAATTGGTTGTCAACACTCCAAATCAGGAAGTGTTGGCAGCCATTTTGTCCTCGGTAGAACCGAGGGACAGAAACAAGTGCGCAAAGCGCACAAAGGGGGCAGGGTAGAAACACCCTGACCCCTAGGTCTTGCTCAGGGGGTCCCACAAGGACCCCTGGGCAAAAAGAATAATTTTTTTTTTTTAAATCGGCAGGATGCGCTCAGGGTGCGCGAATCCTGCCGAAAAAAAAAAATTGTATTTTGCCCCCGGGTGGCCTAAGTCCCGGGGGCATGGTGGGGGGGGTTAATTTTATGTGTGGGGGCCTCAAAGGCCCTAAGCCCGGGGACCGCCACCCCCGGGGCTTTATTGAAAAAATGGTGCGGGAGGGCTCTTCTGCCCTCCCGCAGCCCCGGGGACCGCCACCCCCGGGCTTCTTTTTTAATTTAAATAAGATGTGTGGGGGCTCCAGCCTCACACGCCCGGGACCACCACCTCCCGGGGCACTTATAAAATAAATGTGGGGGTCCATTACGGATCCCCAGAGCCCCGGGGACCACCACCTCCCGGGGCTGTGCAATTTAAGGGAGGGGCCGCGCGGCCCCCTCCTGGAGCCCTTGATGGCCCTGGGGACCGCCACCCCCAGGGCCGGCTCCCTGCAGTGTCCCGGGGTGCCTACCCCCGGGACACTGCTGTTTGCAATGACAGCAGTCACAGTAGTGAAGGGAGGGGGCGGGGCTTCAGGTGACATGTGTGCAAACAGGCCCCGTGGCGCGTTTTAAGATGGGGAATTAAATCCCCTTCAATCCTGAGGGTCCCTGAGGGCCAACTAGCCCAACAGGTACATCCAGAAAGCGCCACAGAGCTGCGTTGCAGAGAGGTGTAAAAGGGGTGTGGCCTCTCTACACGTCTCTGCAACGCAGCCTCTGGCGCATATTGGAGGTTCCTGGTGGGCTAGTTGGCCCCTAGGGACCCTCAGGATTCAAGGGGACTTAATCCCCCAACTTAAAACGCGCCACGGGGCGCGTTTGCACAGATGTCACCTCAGGCCCCGCCCCCTTCCTTCACCATTGTGCAAATATTCTTCTAAAATCATCCGAAATACGAATTCCGATTTACTCACCTGTTATAAGGAGAGACCTCAGTGCTGCATCTTTCAGCCCAGTACTGGTCCTGAAAAGTAATTTTAACCGTACTTACCAGTAACTTGAATTTCCTTCCATAGGATATCATTGCCTGCTTTTTGCTGAAAAAGTTTCTAAGTGTTGTTTTTAGAAACATACAAATATTCCTCTAAAATCAGCCGAAATACGAATTCCGATTTACTCACCTGTTATAAGGAGAGACCTCAGTGCTGTATCTTTCAGCCCAGTACTGGTCCTGAAAAGTAATTTTAACCGTACTTACTAGTAACTTGAATTTCCTTGCATAGGATATCATTGCCTGCTTATTGCTGAAAAAGTTTCTAAGTGTTGATTTTTGAAACATACAAATATTCCTCTAAAATCAGCCGAAATACGAATTCTGATTTACTCACCTGTTATCAGGAGAGACCTCAGTGCTGTATCTTTCAGCCCAGTACTGGTCCTGAAAAGTAATTTTAACCGTACTTACCAGTAACTTGAATTTCCTTCCATAGGCTAACATTGACTGGTTTCACTTGGAAATTCTTCTAAGTGTGGAGTTTTGGAACTTTAAAATATTCATCTAAAATCAGCCGAAATACGAATTCCGATTTACTCACCTGTTATAAGGAGAGACCTCAGTGCTGTATCTTTCAGCCCAGTACTGGTCCTGAAAAGTAATTTTAACCGTACTTACCAGTAACTTGAATTTCCTTCCATAGGCTAACATTGACTGGTTTCACTTGGAAATTCTTCTAAGTGTGGAGTTTTGGAACTTTAAAATATTCATCTAAAATCAGCCGAAATACGAATTCCGATTTACTCACCTGTTATCAGGAGAGACCTCAGTGCTGCATCTTTCAGCCCAGTACTAATCCTGAAAAGTAATTTTAACCGTACTTACCAGTAACTTGAATTTCCTTCCATAGGATATCATTGCCTGCTTTTTGCTGAAAAAGTTTCTAAGTGTTGATTTTTGAAACATACAAATATTCCTCTAAAATCAGCCGAAATCCGAATTCCGACTTACTCACCTGTTATCAGGAGAAAACCCAGTGCTGCACCTTTTAGCCCAGCACTGACCCTGAAAAGTAATTCTAACCGTACTTACCAGTAACTTGAATTTCCTTCCATAGGCTAACATTGACTGGTTTCACTTGGAAATTCTTCTAAGTGTGGAGTTTTGGAACTTTAAAATATTCCTCTAAAATCAGCCGAAATACGAATTCCGATTTACTCACCTGTTATCAGGAGAGAACCCAGTGCTGCATCTTTTAGCCCAGCACTGACCCTGAAAAGTAATTTTAACCGTACTTACCAGTAACTTATATTTTCTTCCGTAGGAATCCATTGTCTGGTTTTCAGCAAAAAGTTTCAAAGTGTTGATTTTTACAAACTACAAATATTCCTTAAAAATCGCCTGTATGACTTAAACGCATTCTTTCAACTGTTTACAGGAGATGCACCAGTGCTGGATCCAGGATCCAACACTGAGTAAGAAAAAGTAATCGATAACAGTTTTTACCTGCTAAGTGAATTTCCTTCCATAGGATAACATTGGTGACTATATGAGAAAAGTTTCTGTCAACTTTTAAAATACAATAATATTCCTTAAAAATCAGTACTGTAACCAAAACGCTTTTACTCAACTGTTTACAGGAGATGTCCCAGGACTGAATCTAGGATCCAGTCCTGTGGTTAGAAAAGTAATCCATAAAGTAACTAATTGCATTTAACTAGAAATTCACATTGAGCTGAATGTTGCATTGTGTTTGAAAATGTGTTGCCCATTGCAACAACTGTAACTACTGTACTTAAAAGTCTATTGCCTATGTGCAAAGTATTTAAACTAAAGTAATTCATTCTGAGAAAGTATTTTTGTAATGTAATGTATAATGTAATTACAATGTAATTTAAAAAATAAAATATGTAAAAAAAATTGTTTCTAAATATGTAGTAAATCAGTATGAAAAAAATTAATATAACAATTAATACTTTTAAAAATTGTCATTTACAAAACCTTTGGAATTCACTGAAAAACCGTAGGTTTCAGGCACGTTATAGTTAGAAATTAGCATTTTAAAAACCTTAGAAATTCACTGAAAAAACCATAGGTTTCAGACACGTTATAGTTACAAATTAGCATTTAAAAAACCTTAGAAATTCACTGAAAAAACCATAGGTTTTAGGCACAGTTATAGTTACTTGGACATTGCACTCGTAAAAACCCGTGAAATTCCCCCGTTATAGTTAGTTCAGCTAACTATAACTCGCGCCCGCAATGCACTGCTGATGACGTCACATATTACATCACTCATGACATGGTCAGTGACATCACTGATGACATCACTGATGACATCTCAAATGACATCACTGATGACATCATCCACGTGATAATCTGATGCACCTCCTCACACCCTAATATAACCTTTGATACACCCACTCTAAATTACAGACTGCCATTCGCAAAACCATAGACACTCCAACACCAATAACTACATACCCACTCACTGATTCTTAGGTCTACACACACACATCCACTCACTCACCCGTACAGTCACTCATACTTATGGTCACTCAGTACAGGACTATCATATGCACTCTTACTCCTATATAGACACTCAAACACCGCCACTCATCCATAGAGGTACTCACACACCTAGTCAGTCATGCAAATAATTAAACACACTGCCATTTACTCACCTATACAGTTATACACACACCAGCTCACTTAATCATACAAATACTAGCACATTGTTACGCTCTTATACAATCACTGATACAAGCACACACTCATCCATACAGCCACTATCACAATCACTCACTCTAGCTTATAGCTATTTATATACTCCAACACACATATATACTGCCTTTCACATATGTAGTTACTCACACATGTACCACAGGGACATACATTCACTCACTAAAACAATCTTACACACACTTACCCACCCATACAGTCTATCACAGATGCACTCTTGAAACCATCCACCCAGTGAATCACCCACTCACACATCTATGCACAGAGTCGCACACACCCCACCCACACAAACACTCAGGCACCCATACAGATACTCAGACAACCAATCAATAACTCATATAGACACTCATGTAGCTATTCACAAACCCATGCAGCCACTTACACAGCAACAGACAGACGGATACAGACATTCACCCAGTTTAGTCACTAACCCATGCATTCAGTAAGATATGTTAAATCACTCACTTATAGAGTCAGTCACGCACCTACTAAATCATCCATACAGACACTTACACACCCACTCATTCTTCAATACGTCTTTTCCTATATATATTAAAAATATTTAAACTTTACAGAAACACACAGTCACTGGATGATGTCATCAGTGATGTCATTTGAGATGTCATCAGTGATGTCATCAGTGATGTCACTGACCATGTCATGAGTGATGTAATATGTGACGTCATCAGCAGTGCATTGCGGGCGCGAGTTATATTTAGCTGAACTAACTATAACGGGGGAATTTCACGGGTTTTTTACGAGTGCAATGTCCAAGTAACTATAACTGTCCCTAAAACCTATGGTTTTTCAGTGAATATATATATATATATATATATATTCCAATAGAAAAAGCAATTCGGGAACTCCCAAATAATTTCCAGCTGCACACCAAAGGACAGGCACAATATTTATTTTATTGTGTCACAAACAGAACAGTTCTGTTTGTGACATAAGCAGGTCTGTGGTCTGGACTACCAAGACCTACTGTGGAATGGCAAGCTAAATGAAATATAAACTGTACCAAATACATGTTCAGCCCATTGGAGTATACAAATCGATACAATTAATGAATTTTGGCATCAAACATACCCACCCATACCCACTTTCGCCCGTATTCATGTCAATGTTGCTCTTGATGTATATTGCCTAATTGCCTTACCAACCTGTATCCTCCTCAACCCTCATGTAAAGCGCTCTGATACCCGATTGGGTCATGTTCGCGCTATACAAAACTTTTTAATAATTAATAAATAAATGAGTAACTGCATATGTGAAAGGCATTATAGGTGAGTGTTGAAGTATATAAGTGACTGTATGTGTGAGTCAGTGATTGTGAGAGTTACTGTATGATTGAGTGTGTGCTTGTGTCAGTAAATGTATAGGTGAGTGAGTGTTAGTATTTGTATGAATACGTGATTGGGTCTGTGTATAACTGTTTAGGTGAGTACATGGCTGCGTTATTGACTCTATGGGTGAATGAGTAGGTGTGTGAGTAGCCCTATGGGTGACTAGCAGTGTGTGAGTGGCTGCATGGGTGTATGAGTGGGTATATCAGTGGCTGTATTAGTGAGTGTGTTGGTGTATGAGTGGCTGTATGGGTGACTGAGTGGATGTGTGTAGACCTATGAATCAGTGACTGGGTGTATAGGTATGGGTATGTCAAGGGTTGTGAGAATGGGTCTGTAGAAGTTGTAGTGGGTGCATGAAAGGTTATATTGGGGTGTGAGTAGGTGTGTCAAAGATTCTGTGGATGGTGTCATTTGAGATGTCATCAGTGATATCACTGACCATGTCATGAGTGACATAATATGTAAGGTCATAAGCAGTGCATTGCTGGGCGCCATTTATAGTTAGCTCAGTTAACTATAACTGCTGAATTTATCTGGTTGTATAAGAGTAAAACCTGAGCTTAAAAACAACATCTCTGTAACCTTTGTTTTTTTCAGTGAATTTCACTTTTAGTCACATATGGAGAGTTCTTGAAAAAGGGGGCTGAGCCTCTGACCATTTCCCAGGCATGCCGCTGTTTAGGACTTACAGGAGGCACCAGGAGTGTTTTTTGGACCCCAAGGTCCCTTAAGGCTAAAGTGGACTTCATCACCCAACCAGTAGTGCACCTTGAGCCGCGTTTGCAGAGTGGTAGAGAAAAGGGACATCGCCTCCGAAGACCTCTTAGCACTACTGATGTGTGGGACTTATTGGAGATAACAGGAGGGGTAGTTGGCCCCCAAGGAAGCCCTTTTAGGCCAACTACCCCTTCTATTACCTCTATTAAATCCCTCACAGCAGTATTGCTGAGACCTTATACAGGCCATGCCACCTTTCTCCACCACTCTACAAACGCGCCAGCAGGGGCAGTAGGGGAATGAAGTCCCCTTGGCTATTGAGGATCCTTGGGGGCCAACTACACCTCCTCTTACCTCCAGCAAGTCCCACACAGTGGGATTGCTAAGAGGTTTTTGGTGGCCATGCCCCCTTTCTCCACCACTCTGCAAACGCACCTCCTGGCATACTACTAGTAGTGGATGAAGTCCCTTTGGCTCTTGATGGTCCTTGAGGGACAACTAGCCCTCCTGTTACCTCCAGTAAGACCCACACAGGTAGATTGCTGAGAGGTCATCAGAGGCCATGCCCACTTTATCCACTACTCAGCAAACAAGCCTCCTGGTGCACTACTTGTTGTGGGAAGAAGTCCACTTTAGTCTGGAGGCCCTCAGTAGGCAAGTGGACCTCATCCCCCACCAGCAGTGCGCTAAGAGGCACATTTGCTGATTGGTGGAGAAAGGGGGTGTGGCCTCCAACCACCTATCAGCAATCCCACTGTGTGGGGCCTTATTGGAGGTAACAGGAGGTCTTGTTGGACCCTAAGGAGCCTCAGCAACCATGGGGACATCATCCCCCCACCCAGGGGTGCACCAGAAGGCATATTTGCAGAGTTGTGGAGGAAGGGGGCGAGGCTTCCAGCAAATTGCTGGCTATTTTTTCTTTTTTTAGGAAGGGGGGCCGCATAGCCCCCCTTCCCTGGACCATTTTGGGCCCCAGGTACCCCATCCCAGAGGCCTGAATCTCTTCTTTATTTTTTTACTAAAACATGGGAGGGTGCTGTGCGGCCCCCCTCCTGGGTCATTTTTGGCCCCATTACCCAGGGCCTGCCCCTTTTGTTTTTAAAAGGGAGGCCCATGCAGCCCCTCACCCCGGGCTGATAATGGCTCCAGTGACCCAATCCCCCAGAGCCTGGCCACTTCGTTGGGGCCCTCGGGGGGAGCCTGAAGGCCCTGCAGTCCCTGCCGGCTCCCTGCTCCTGCAGGAGCCCGAATTGCTTTGAGACCCAGGAAGCTGCTGAATATGCAGCTCCCTGGATCCCAAAACAACTGCAGTTTCCATGCTCGCTAGACAATAGGCAGGGAAACAGACAACTGCTCCCCTTTCAGCAAGCTAGAGCTTTTTCTGCGATGGTTCAGTGAAAAAAAATATTGAAAAGGGATTCACAAAGAAAATTAGCAAGTGTTTGGGAAATTGGGGGACTCTGATAGAAGCCTTTGTGTTTAGTGTGTGCATGTCATCACTAGTTTTAAAAAGGATGCAGTCTTTTGAGTTGTTCAGGAACTTCCATTTGCCTTTCTCTGTGAAATGCACTCCATCTGGTCTCTAAATCCCGTCTAAGTCAAAGTGTAGAATTGTATTGTAGATAGATTCCATTTTATGGTCTGTGATGAATGCAGAAATAGTTTTACTAACATGCTTTCTGGCTTTGTCTTTCTGTGTACAAAATTCAGTTGCCCACTTCCATTTTGGCCTCTGCCATATGTTGGAGAACACCAAGGCAGTGTGAGGGAAAGGTTTCATTAATTGAGCAACGGTATCCTTCATTTGGATTTTCAGTCCTTCCCCAGTCAGTGTACCCAGGTCATTGCCACTACAATGCACACTCATGAGGTCTGGATGTTGACAATCCATAATGCTTTCAACACATGAAAGCAATTGATGCCACATTAATCCTCTCTGGCCAACCCAAATAATGTCAACATTAGGCCACCCCAGGTCCCTGTTAATGCTACTTGTTCTAGCAAACTCTCTAGCCCAAAACACAAAGCTATAACCCCCAATTTAACCATTTTGAAGGCAAGGAGCAGGAGCACAGAGGAGAAGGCTGTAGCTGAATGAGGTGGATTTCAAGATAAAGGCAGATAAAAAAGACTCTAGCAAGGAAAATGTAAAACATTAGATTTGATTAGATGGTGTTAATATGGTAGTGATTAAACCTAGGTTGTGATATTAAATTAAAGTAAATACATGTGTGTTTGGCTGTGCCACAAATGAGAGCGACAACTAACGCTAATAATATGCAGAGTAGGCGTTCCCGTGCAAAAATAACACGAAAACACCACTTCTCGATATTTTCAACGAGCAGCCAAATCTGGGGTGCGATCCAAAAACAGGTGATAAGCTGCGCTAGCAGTAGGAATTTAACATCTGCCTTTTACTGGTGTAAAGCAGGACGACTACCTACAGTGTGAAAGGGAGCCCAGCCCAGAACCACATCTGAAGACCAACACATGTCATAGAGCTACTGACCATGCAGCTCCGATACCCAAGAAGGCCACAACACCCACTGCCATCACCCTCAGGACCTCCCCCCCGGACCACCCCCCTCCCTATTACCACCGAGGCAGCGCAGAACAGGACAGCAGACCTTCTTAAAACGGCATGGTCCCTCAGCCACACAATAGCTGAATCTTGGGAGATGTCGCAACCAAGTATGTGTGAAGGACGCAAGTCACCCATCAATAAAAATGCACACAATACCAAGTGTATCAGTGATGTGGTGGACAGACCTCACTATGCAGAGCACAAACCTCTCCATGTGGACATATACTGCTGGTGCTTGTAGTGTTGTGGACAATAGACGCAACCATGTTACCTCAGGCAGTGGGGAAGATCTCGGTAATGTAGCTGTGTTGTCCCCCCTGGAAGCAGAAGTGGAGTGTGCTGGTCCAACGTACGCCACTCCAGCGTAGGAGTATGAATAAATAGGCTGGGGCTCTGGGCGTGGTTCACTTGTGGGAAGGCCAAAGCATCTGCCAGGGTGGCAGCCCTCACCCTGCCACGAGGCCTCCGCCGAGACCGCCGGCCTCCTCAACACAGGCCCCCTGTGAACCCAGCAGCAGAGCACCACAGACTTATGTCTGTACAGACTACTGCCTTCGATCTACACTGTGGACAGCAGGGCTCACAATTCAGATCGAGTCGCGATTGCAGATGACGCTCTCCCGGAGGGAAGAGACGTTGATCCCAGTGCGGCCTGCCCGGACCACGCATCATCCAGACTGCGCACACACTGAGTGCTTCAGGTGCCACTAACTCAGTGCACCACAAGTCAATGCCACGTGGACTTATTAAGACAGAATTCATTAGGCAAAAGACATTGCTACCAGTGCGGCCCGCCCGGACCACGCATCATCGCAGGCTCCACACACGCTGGTTGCTTCAGGTGACACTAACTGTACAGCTCAACTCAACGCCACGTGGCTGTGGGCCCTTTCTGACTGCTGCCTCCAGCCTACACTGCGGTCATCAAGGCTCACATTTAAAATTGACTCTTGATTCATTAATTGCAGAGTCCAGTAGGCAACTAAGTATTACGTCCCTAAAACCTGCATAATATCCTTTTAGTATCCTTGCTTCAAGAACTTGTTTTATATCAGTTATAGCTTTAGTACAATGACCAAATTCATCTTGCAAGTCCAAAGGAACACTGAATGGCAGTCTACACTGCGGACAGCAGAGCTCACAATTTGAATTCAGTCTTAATTTATTAATTGCAGACAGAATTGTACTCTATGTCCTCGAATTTTGTCAAGAGGAAGTGACAAAAAGCATTCCTTGATGTCTGTGCTGACTACTGCCTTCGATCTACACTGCGGTCAGCAGGGCTCACAATTCAGATCGAGTCGCGATTGCAGATGATGCAGTCCAGTAGGCAAAAGACATTGCATCATCGCTGGCTGCGCACATGCTGAGCGCCACACCTAACACTAACTCTATGTAGCTCAAGTCAACACCACGTGGCTGTGGACTCTTCCTGACCACTGCCTCCAGCCTACACTGCAGTCAGCAGGGCTCACAATTCAGATTGAGTCGCGATTACAGATGACGCAGTCCAGTAGGCAACAGACATTGCATGATCGCTGGCTGCGCACACGCTGAGCGCCACACCTACCACTAACTCTATGCAGCTCAAGTCAACACCACATGGCTCTGGGCTCTTCCTGACCACTGCCTCCGGCCTACACTGCGGTCAGCAGGGCTCACAATTCAAATTGAGTAGCGATTGCAGATGACGCAGTCCAGTAGGCAAGAGACATTGCATCATCGCTGGCTGCGCACATGCTGAGCGCCACACCTACCACTATCTGTATGCAGCTCAAGTCAACGCCACATGGCTGTAGGCCCTTCCTGACCACTGCCTCCGGCCTACACTATGCTCAGCAGGGCTCACAATTCAAATTCAGTCTTCATTCATTAATTTCAGAGTCCAGTAGGCAACTAACTATAACGTCCCTGAAACCTAGATATTTCGACAGTGTATTCCATAAATGTTTCATCTTTTGTTCCATACACCTACACTGCGGTTAATTTAAATTGAGACATGATTTATTTATTTCAGAGAGAATTGTACTCTATGTCCTCGAATTTTGTAATCAGGAAGTGACTAAAAGCATTCTTCGATGTCTGTGCTGACTACTGCCTTCGATCTACACTGCGGATAGCAGAGGTCACAATTCACATCGAGTCGCGATTGCAGATGACTCAGTCCAGTAGGCAACAGATATTGCTCCCAGTGCGGCTCGCCCGCACCACGCATCATCGCTGGCTGCGCACACGCTGAAGGCTTCTGATGCCCCTATCTCAGTGCAGCACAACTCATGGACCCTTTATGATACAATGTTTTGTGTATAATTTCACATCTGCTGCCCCTACCTCAGTGTACCACAAGTCATGGACCCTTTACGATACAATCTTGAGTGTATTATTTCACATCTGTTGCCCCTACCTTAGTGCAGCACAAATCATTGACCCTTTATGATTGAATCTGTGTGTCTGATCCAATGATTACTGTTGTACTTGTTGCCAGCACCAACCATTCCCGGAGGGCTGGCTTACACTCACCCCACACGCATCCAGCACAGACGTCACTGGACATGTGACCCTGGTAATAAAAATGAGTCGAGCGCACGTGCCCGTACCCCGTTCCACTATCTATCTGTGTCCGTGTGTTCATTATGTATGCAAGATGCCGCCCCTGGGCCCTACCACATTACATTGTGCTGTGGACAGCGTATACAACCATGTTACCTCTGGCAGTGGGGAAAACGTGGGTTATGTAACTTTCTCTCAGTCATTGTACAAGTACGTACGTAGAGACTGGATCATTAGAGTACTGCAAGGAGAGTGTATAGTGAATTTATAAGTGCTTGGGGATTGGTGGAGTAATTGTATAAGTACATATGTTGGCACAGCCTAACCCCGAACACAAGCTTGGCTCTAATTGGCTGCCCTCCATGTGCCAAAAACTGAAACTTGAACTTTGCATGGCCCTGTATTACTACAGCTGCAACACTCCACTGAATGTGCAATAAACATTCATATCCACACAGATGTGTCATGTCCACCATCTTTCATGTGTGGAACTATGGATGAATGTAGGGTCAGTGATTCCCCGTACCTTCCATGTTGGCCATGTTGTGGGACTTGGCTCACAGAGTGACACATTGGCGCTTGCGACCCGGTTGACGTCAGCACTACAACAGGGACACCTTCATCAGTTGATTCCTCATACAGCCCAGGACAGAGCCACGCCCATAGCTCCGGAGTCATTCTTCACAGCCTCACGCAGGACTGGCATACGCCAGGCCAGCCCACTCCACTTATGCTTACAGGGAAGGACAACAACGCTACACAGCCCAGATTTTCATTGCAGTGATCTGCTGGTCACACCCTAGTTGTCAGTACGCCACAGCCACTCCCTCACGGCTAGTATACACCCACACCACACCCATCCAGCACAGGCGTCACAGGACACGTGACCCTGCCAATAAAAAAGACCGGGCGCACGTGCTCGACGCCATTTCAGAGTTGCTCGCACCGGATGCACTGCGGCCGGCACAGGCATACCGGCACGGGCGGTGACTTTCGGTCCACTGAGGTACGGGTACCGTAACTGCTGAGTGGGTGTGCAGCCTGCGGTGATGGCCCGTCCCGGCGGTCTGGACAGTTCAGGTTTTGTGTGCCCTGCTGGACCGGAGTGTAGGCCTGAGCCATCAGACAGTGCAGGCCTACCCCACGTGGCGTTGCCTCGCTGGTCACAGAGTTAGTGGCACCGCAAGGGCTGAGCGGGTGTGCAGCCTGCAATGAAAAGCCCGGTGCACTGGTATGTCCTCAGCCATGGCAAAATCAAGACCCAGCACCAAATGTGAGACCTGGTGGCCTGTGGAGCGGGGCTGCATGATATGCAGGGTGCTGTGTCCACGGGCCCCAGGCTTGGGGCTTGCAGGCCCTCTTTTCTACACACAGGTTGCGAAAGGTGAGCAGAGAGGCTTGTTAGCGCAGCGGCGGGCAGTGACCTCTGGGCAGTGGGAGTGGATGGGGTGCAGCAGCCTGGGTGCGCAGCGGCGGACAGTTACCTCCGGGCAGTGGGAGTGGATGGGGTGCAGCAGCCTGGGTGCACAGCAGTAGGCAGACACCTCTGGGCAGTGGAAGTGGACAGGGTGCAGCAGCCTGGGTGCACAGCGGCGAGCAGACACCTCTGGGCAGTAGAAGTGGATGGGGTGCAGCAGCCTGGATGCACAAAGGCAGGACAGAGAATTAGGCGTGTGCAGTTGTATGTACTCTGCCATTACTCATTCCATACTACGTTTCAGATGAGTAAGCTTGAGGGCTCCACTATGTCCCGGCACGTGGTTGGAGGAAAGGTGAGCTGTGAGGGTTTTGTCCACAGTGTGGGCACTCACTGTCCCTCTCCATCTCTTCCTTTCTCTTCCTTTCTCTCCCTCACACTCTTTCTCTCTCTCTTCCTCTCGCTCTCACTCTATCTCTTCCTCTCTCTCACACTGTTTTTGTCCTTCTCTCTCCCTACCTCTCTCTCTCTTTCTCTCTCTCTCACTCTTCCTCTGTTTCTCTCTTCCTCTTTCTCACACTGTTTCTCTCTTTCTCTCTCTCTTCCTCTCTCTCACTGTTCCTCTCTCTCTTCCTCTCTCTCTCACTCTTTCTCTCTGTCTACCTCTCACTCTTTCTTTCTTTTTCTCTCTTTTCCTCTCTGTCACTCTTTCTCTCTCTCTCTCCTTTGATGGACGCATGACGCACAATGTTATCTTGCTTTTTGTCTAGCAGGCTGTGATTCACAGATTGACGACCCCCCCCGACACGGACCTTCCGCCACGAGGCGATGACTTCAGTTCCACTGAGTTAGTGCCACCAGAGCTGAGCGCGTGTGCAGCCTGCGATCATGCATGGCCATCCTGCAATCAACACCCACTTTGAATTGTGAGCTCGGCTTGACCGCGTGTACGCAATGCCTGAGGAGGTTGCTTCGGCACGTGGTGGACCCTCTTAAACACACGCCAGTGGCGGAAGGTGAGCAGAGAGGCTTGTATCCGCAGCAGCGAGCAGTCACCTCTGGGCGGTGGGAGTGGATAGTGTGCAGCACCCTGGGTGCACAAGAGCGGGCAGACACCTCTGGGTGGTGGGAGTCGATGGGGTGCAGCAGCCTGGGGGCGCAGGGGTGAAACAGAGAATTAGGCATGTGCAGTTGTATGTACTCTGCCATTACTGATTCTATACTATGTTTCAGATTACTAAACTTGAAGACTGCACTATGTCCCAGCACGTGGTTGGAGACACACCGGTGGCAGAAAGGTGAGCTGTGAGGATTTTCTCCACAGTGTCAACACTCACTCTACCTCTCCATCTCTTCCTTTCTGTCACTCACACTCTTTCTCTCTTTCTATGTCTTTTCCTCTCTCTCTCATTCTTTCTTCCTCTTTCTCTCTTTCTCTCTCTCTTCCATGTATCTCACTCTTTCTCTCTTTCTCTCTCTCTTCCTCTCTCTCTCATTCTTTCTCTCTTTTTCTGTCTTCCTCTCTGTCTCACTCTTTCTTTCTCTGTCTCTGTCTCTTCCTCTCTCTCACTCTTTCTCTCTCTCTCTCCTTTGATGGACGCATGACACACAATCTTATCTTGCTTTTTGTCTAGCAGGCTGTGATTCACAGATTGACGAACCCCTCCGACACGGACCTCCTGCCACGAGGCGATGACTTCAGTTCCACTGAGTTAGTGCCACCAGAGCTGAGTGTGTGTGCAGCCTGCGATGATGCGTGGGCATCCTGCAATCAACACCCAGTTTGAATTGTGAGCTCGGCTTGACCGCGTTTACGCAACGCCTGAGGAGGTTGCTTTGGCACGTGGTGGACCCTCTTAGACACACGCCGGTGGCGGAAGGTGAGCAGAGAGGCTTGTTTTCCCACCAGCGAGCAGTCACCTCTGGCCGGTGGGAGGGGATAGTGTGCAGCACCCTGGGTGCACAAGAGCGGGCAGACACCTCCGAGCAGTGGGAGTGGATGGGGTGTAGCAGCCTGGGTGCACAGGAGCGGGCAGACACCTCTAGGCAGTGGGAGTGGATGGATGCAGCAGTCTGGGTGCACAGGAATGGGCAGTCACCTCCGGGCAGTGGGACTGGATGGGGTGCACCAGCCTGGGTGCACAGCAGCGGGCAGGCCCCTCTGGGCAGTGGGAGTGGATGGGGTACAGCAGCCTGGGTACGCAGAGGCAGGCAGACACCTCTGGGTGGCAGGAGTCGATGGGGTGCAGCAGCCTGGGTGCGCAGGGGCGAAACAGAGAATTTGGCATGTGCAGTTGTATGTACTCTGCCATGACTGATTCTATACTATGTTTCAGATGACTAAACTTGAAGACTGCACTATGTCCCGGCACGTGGTTGGAGACACACCGGTGGCAGAAAGGTAAGCTGTGAGGATTTTCTCCACAGTGTCAACACTCACTCTCCCTCTCCATCTCTTCCTTTCTGTCACTCACACTCTTTCTCTCTCTCTCACTCTCTATCTCTTCTTTTCTCACTCTCACACTCTTTCTCTCTTTCTATGTCTTTTCCTCTCTCTCTCATTCTTTCTTTCTCTCTCTCTTCCTCTCTGTCTCACTCTTTCTCTCTCTCTCTACCTCTCTCTCACACTGTTTCACTCTTTCTCTCTTTCTCTCTCTCTCACTCTTTCTCTCTTTCTCTGTCTTCCTCTCTGTCTCACTCTTTCTTTCTCTGTCTCTTCCTCTCTCTCACTCATTCTCTCTTTCTCTCTCTCTCTCTCTCCTTTCATGGACGCATGACAAACAATCCTATCTTTCTTTTTGTCTTGCAGGCTGTGATTCAAAAATTGTCGAGGGATGACACGCCATACCTGTACCTACTTTTATTTTGTTGTTTTGTTTAAATAAAATGTTTTATATGTAAATCCATAGATGACTGAGATTCTTATTTGTCCAACCTCACATGCATCTTCTTTATTATAATTGTGCGACATCAGCCAGTTTGTTACGTTCCAGATTTCCTAAGGTTGCTGTCACATTTGTTTGTGTGGGGGAGGTGAAGGGGATGGCGGACAAGGGGCTGGTGGCGGGGGTGTCGGAGCAGTGTTGGGTATCCGAGCTGCATGATCGTTGGCTCCATTGCATCTGTTGTCATTCACTTTGAAAGTTAAAAATGTCGTCTCAAATACTTAACCACTACTACAAAACACATAACACACCTTCTTAATTTCTAATTTACCTTCCTAGTTGGTATGCAGATTTCAAATGTCACAAACGCATGCAATTCTTTTCTTGTCACACAGTACATGTAATGCACCGCTTTCATCAAGAATGGAACCAGTAATGGCACAATTTCCATGTTGATCCACACATAAATACATGTAAAGAACAAATCAGAATAGTTCCATATTTTTTTTAGATTGCAAAACCTCTCTTTATTGGTTATTTTTGAACTTTCCATATAAACAGTTTTTTTAAGGACACATACAGGTGAAAAGTTCAAGGTATTGTATCAACACTTTCTAGAACATTCTACGACACGTGCAGGTTAAAAGTTCATCATTTTTTTAAACCTACCGATATTTTTTTGCAACATTTTCTCCAACATTTAACGGCACGTGGAGGTCAAAAGTTCACCATTCTTTCAAGTTTGAACTGCACCTTCCAAATACAATTAGCAGGTGTGGTGGAGCTGAGCAAATTGTATCCTATAATATGTACTCCACGTATAAACTGCTTTTTATTAACCAATGACAAAGATGCTTTTCATCAAAACTAATATACACCCTACTTTTTAGGACACAATACATTTCATCTCCAAATCGGTGAACGTTTTGTATGTAAAAAAAAAGTAGTTCCCCATGTTTAAACATATCTCTTATTCTAGGAACAGACTGCATGAGCTACAGACATTTATCCATATCTTGTAGCCATACCTTCAAAATGCTAGTGTGGATTGTAGGACATAGCTATGTTTTCTGGTGCAAGAGGTATGCAGAACAGAGACGTATTGACTTAGACCTAGGTTTACAAAATGTGCACATTAAATGGTTTGCACAGAGAGGATTGAAGTGGCACCAATTGCTCCCTTTGGTTAAAACCTGTTTGCATCTCCAACACCCTGATCTCATGATTGTACACTGTGGTGGTAACGACCTAGGCACATTGACTGGGGTAGGTTTGGAAATGCTTATGAAGGACACCTTTGGACAATTGATGTTACTTTTGCCTCAAACTGTCTTTGTATATTCCAATATACTCCAAAGACAGAAGTGGAAATGGTCAAACCAATTTTGTCATAAGATTGAAAAATCTAGGAAGAATGTTAACAAAGCTGTGTCTGCATACCTCAGAGACCATAGAATGGGGTTGATTTACAACAACAACACATGTTTTGATATGGCTGATATCTACAGAAGTGATGGAGTACACTTCACAGATGAGGGAAACCGAGTTTTCCTGTTTAACCTGAAGCTGTGCATTCGCACTTACATGTAGCTCCAACTAATAAACAGAAGGGCCGCCTTATATTCCCAATTTCGGCTCGCAGAGTGTCAGCTGCGGTTCGGCTAGCAGAGGGACACCTGCGGGCCGTCGGGCAGGCTCGCAGAAGAAGATCTGCGGCCCGTGGGCTCAGCTCGCAGAGGGAGACCTACGAGCCATTGGCTTGCAAAAGCACAGCACCGTACTGGCTCGCAGAGGGAGAGCTGTGGCCGGACTCGCAGAGGGAGACCAACGGGCCAACAGGCCTGCTAGCAGACACACAGCTATCAGTTAACGGGCTGGCTCACAGAGATACAGCTGCGAGCCCTCCGAGCTGCAACCCGACGAGCTAACTCGCAGAGGGAGAGTAACGGGCCGACAGGCCTGCTAGCACATACACAGCTACGAATTAATGAGGTGGCTCACAGAGATAGAGCTGCGGGCCCGACAGCTCGCAGACACAGAGCTGCGAGCCGACAGACTGGCTTCTAAAGGCACAGCCGCGAGCTGATGATGTGGGGAGAGGGAGCATAAAAGGAGTATCTCGCACAGACAAACCTGCGGGATATTTTCAGTATTGCCTCGCAGAGGCAGAATTACGGATCCGATGTATTTTAGAGGGAGAGATGCGAGCTGATGGACTGAGTTTTATTTTTTAAATTACATTGTAATTACATTATACATTACATTACAAATATGCGCCAGGGGGCTGCGTTGCAGAGACGTGTAGAGAGGCCACACCCCTTTTACACCTCTCTGCAACGCAGCTCTGTGGCGCTTTCTGGATGTACCTGTTGGGCTAGTTGGCCCCCAGGGACCCTCAGGATTGAAGGGGATTTAATTCCCCATCTTAAAACGCGCCACGGGGCCTGTTTGCACACATGTCACCTGAAGCCCCGCCCCTCCCTTCACCACTGTGCAAACGCGCCCCGTGGCGCGTTTTAAGCTGGGGGATTAAGTCCCCTTGAATCCTGAGGGTCCCCGGAGTCCAACTAGCCCACCATATACCTCCAAAAGCGCCACAGAGCTGCGTTGCAGAGAGGTGTAAAAGGGTGTGGCCTCTCTACACGTCTCTGCAACGCAGCCCCTGGCGCATATTGGAGGTTACTGGTGGGCTAGTTGGCCCCCAGGGACCCCCAGTATTCAAGGGGAATTCGTTCCCCCTCTGCAAACGCGCCAGGGCGCGTTTGCAGAGTGGTGAAGGAAGGGGCGGGCCTGCGGGCCCGATCGTTTTAAAAAAAAAACATTTTTGTCCCCTGAAGGGGGCTGTGTGGCCCCCTTCCTTTTTCCTGTTTTTGGGCCCTGGGGACCCCATCCCCCAAGGCCTTACCCCCTTTTTAATTTAATTTTAAAAAAAAACGGGAAGAGGGCCGCGTGGCCCCCTTCCCTGGGCCTGTATTGGCCCGGGGACCCCATCCCCCGGGGCATGGCCTTTTTTTATTTTCTTGGGAGGGGCCCCCTCCTCAGGCCATTTAAGGTCCCGGGGACCCCATCCCCCGGGGCCGGCCTTTCCATTGTTTTTTTTTTTTGGGGAGGGGGCCGCGTGGCCCCTCCTGGGCCACTACTTGCCCGGGGACCCCATCCCCGGGGCTGGCCCTCTCCGTTGGGGACTGTGGGGGTTCCCCAATCCCCCACAGTCCCGCCGGCTCCCACGTCCCTTGGGAGCCGGCATTGCTGTTCCACATGGGGAGCAGCTGACATGCTGCTCCCCATGTGGAAAAGCAATCGGCTTTGGATATTGGAAGAGAGAGCAGGTTTCCTGCTCTCTCTTCCAATATCCAAAGCAAGTTTGCAATGACAGGACGGGAGCCGCGAGGCTCCGTCCTGTCATTGCAAACAGCAGTGTCCCGGGGGTAGGCACCCGGGACACTGCAGGAGCCGGCCCTGGGGGTGGTGGTCCCCAGGGCCATCAAGGGCTCCAGGAGGGGGCCGCGCGGCCCCCTCCCTACATCAGCACAGCCCCGGGAGGTGGTGGTCCCCGGGGCTTCGGGGGTCCAAAACGGACCCCCATTTTAATTTGTTAGTGCCCCGGGGAGGTGGCGGTCCCGGGCGTGTGGGGGGCTGGAGCCCCCACACAGGTTTTTCAATTCATAAAAAAAAGCCCCGGGAGGTGGTGGTCCCCGGGGCTGCGGAAGGGCTCAGAGCCCTCCCGCACCATTTTAAAAAGCCCCGGGGGGTGGCGGTCCCCGGGGCTTGGGGGCCCTTTGAGGCCCCCACACATAAATTAAACCCCCACCATGCCCCGGGACTTGGGCCACCCGGGGCAAATGCATCCGAGCGCGGGAGACCGCGCTTCGTTTCGGCAGAATTCGCGCACCCTGAGCGCATCCTGCCGATTTTTTTAATTTTTTTATTTTTTTTGCCCAGGGGTCCTTGTGGGACCCCTGAGCAAACCTAGGGGTCAGGGTGTTTCTACCCTGCCCCCTTTGTGCGCTTTGCGCACTTGTTTCTGTCCGGGACAAAATGGCTGCCAACATTTCCTGAATCGGAATGTTGACAGCCAGCTGACAGCCAATTAACATGCAGCGCGTGATCGGGAGGGTACGCGGACCCTACTCGGCCATAGATATCACTATCTTTTTACTTTTGATTTTCTCAGGAACTACTGAGCGGATTTACACCATTTAACAAAAGGGTTCTTTCTGAACCAAGAACTACCTCTTTGCCAAATTTGGTGTAATTCCGTTCAACAGTTCGAGCTGTAGCCGTGTCTAAAGTTTCCTATGGACAAATGCATGAGGAAAACGCGTTTTGGGACCCCCTTTTTCTCGGCCCCCGCTTGACGAATCCCCCGAGACTTTCAGGGTAGGAGCGGACCGGAGCGGGCCACAAAGTTTGAACATTTCGCGAAGATACGTCAACCGGCAAGAGAGTTATTTCAAATAGAATGTCACGGATTTCCTATGGATAATAGGTTGTAACTATAACTATCTACTGGCGACCGCCAGTAGATAATATATATATATATATATATATATATATACGACAGTCCGCCGCAGTTCCTCGTCATACCCCATAATAGATTGGCACAGCACTCTCAATATTGCTATATTTTTATTTCAAAGAAACACCCGACATAGGACGCCAGCACATTTCAGTTTATGCCTTCAACTGGGCATCCCTGATTCCCACAACCAAATTGATTACAAGGAATTCCTTCCCGTTTCGCAATTCCTGTTGAAACAACAACTAGTCTGTGGTGAGCTTACATTTGGGACTCAATATGACAGTCATGATGATACGCCACATGTATATGTAAGATGTATAAAACATCAATTTTGTTTAAGTACTACCAAATTACTTATTTCAATTCAATTTTGTGATGGCATGGTCTAAAAAAACTGAGATGTGTCAATCAACATACCAATAAACATACATCTTATTATCATGGTATAGAATATTTTACAAGTTAGAGTGCATGTATTCTTCAATTATTGCTTTAGTGCATGAAATAAAATGAACCATGGATAAAATCATTTTAAATTAAATGCACACTCTGTATGCAGTCAAATAAACCAACATATATGCAGACATGTAGATATTTTCTATCCAGCAAATTAATGAATAGTGCAAAATACAATCAAGTGCAGTTGATCATGTAGCTGTCTGGTGTCTCATACTGAGAAATGCATGTATGCAAATAATAACTATATCTGCTTAATGCATCAATTAAACATACATAGCTGATCACATCCTGGCATAATAAACATGAGCCATTCCAACCCAATCCTTACTGTGTAACCTCAGTATATCAAGAATTAAGGTAAAGTTACTGTGGACACTTTGGTGATGTTTCACGTCCTTGGGGGCCAACTACCAATATAGATATTACCTACTGACAGTCGCCAGTAGGTAGTTATAGTTAGGACCTATTATCCATAGGAAAAGCGTTTTGATTTGCCAATATCTTTGGCGCCGTTTGACGAATCTTCGTGAAATTCTCCAACAAAAAAGGCTTGGACCGCTCAGTTTGTGTGTTGAAAGTTTCAGGGTGATTCGTCAAGCGGGGGCTAAGAAAAAAGGGGGGTACCAAAGCACGTTTTCCCCATGTTATTTTCCATAGGAACTTTATTACAGGCTACAGCCCGACCTGCTGAACGGAATTACACCAAATTTGGCAAAAAGGTAGGTCTTGCTTTTGACTGCGCCCTTTTTCTTAAATGGTGTAAAACCGTTCAGTAGTTCCTGAGAAATGTAAAAAAATAAATATCAATATCTGAGCACCGAGGAGGAGTCGCAAACTCTCCCGAGCACGAGCTCAATTCTGATTGGCTGCCAACACTCCAAACCAGAATGTGTTGGAAGCCAACTTGTGACTCGGTAAAACCGAGTCACAAGAAAAAGGGTGAAACAAAGATAAAAAACATGAAAAGGGGGCAGGGTATAAACACTCTGACCCCCTAGGCCTGCTCAGGGGGTCCCACAAGGACCCCCAGCACCAAAAAAAGCATTAAAAAAAAAAGAATCAGCCAAATTCACGCTGGGGTCACAAATCCGGCTGAGAAAATAAAAAAAAACGAAGTGCGGGCTGCCGCGCTTCGTTGTATTTAAGCCCCCAGGTGGGCCAGGCCCCGGGGGCATGCCTTATTATGTGGCGGGGGCCCACAGGGGCATGTAGGGGCCCCCACAGCCCTGGGGACTGTCACCTCCCCAGGGCTTTATTAATGATGTGCAGGGGGCATGCGGCCCCCCTGCAGCCCCGGGGACCGCTACCCCCTGGGGCATTATGTAGACAGTGTGGGGGGGCCTTGCGTCCCCCCTCAAGCCCCGGGGACTGCCACCTCCCCGTGGCACTAAATATGGAAATTGGGGGGTCCGTTATGGACCCCCAAGCCCCAGGGACCACCACCTCCCCGGGGCTATCAAAATGAAGGGAGGGGGGCCATGCGGCCCCCCTCCAGGAGCCCTTGATGCTCTGGGGACCGCCACCCCCCAGGGCCGGCTCCTGCAATGTCCCTGGGTGCCCACCCCCGGGCCTTTGCCGTTTGCTATGGCAGGGCGGGAGCCATGCGGCTCCCGCCCTGTCAGAGCAAACTCTGATTTGCTTCATTGAAGCGAGAGCAGGGAAACCTGCTCTTGCTTCAATGAAGCAAAGCAGAATTGCTTTTGAGCAAGGGGAGCTGCATGTCAGCAGCTCCCTTCGCTCAAAAGCAATGCTGGCTCCCGCAGGAGGCGGGGGGCCAGCGGGACCATGGGGGCATTGGGGCTCCCCCCACGATCCCAATCACAGAGGCCAGGCCCCAGGGGATGGGGTCCCTGGGGCCAAAAGTGGCCCAGGAGGGGGGCCATGCAGCCCCCCTCCCCTCTAATAATTTAAAAAAAAAGGAAAAGGCTGGCCCCGGGGGATGGGGTACCCGGGGCCATAATTGGCCTGAGGAGGGGGGCCACACAGCCCCCCTCCCTGTAAATAAATGTTTTAAAAAATAAAGAAAGTCTGGCCATGCCCCGGGGGATGGGGTCGCCGGGGCCGAAATTGGCCTCGGGAGGGGGGCCAGGTGGCCCCCTTCCCGTTATTTTTTTAATTTTTTTCCAAAAATAGGGGTCAGGCCCTGGGGGATGGGTAGCGCTTGGGTTACTGAATGAGTGCAAAAGCACCACCTGGGTGACAGGGTGAGTTCAAAAGAAGCGCTTCATTGAATGGATGAGTGCAAGCACAGTGCATGGGTGACTGGATGAGTGCATTTATAGTTTGTGGCTGATTGGGTGAGTGCATGTATAGTGCCTGGGTAATTAGATGAATGCATGAGAACTGCTTGTGTGAATAGATGAGTGCATGGGCAGTGGCTGTGTTAAAGGATGAGTACAAAGGCAGTGCCTGGGTGATTGGATATGTGCATTGTTAGTACCTTGGTGAATAGATGAGTTCATGGGTAGTGTGTGAGTGAATGGTTCAGTGAAAGGGTAGTACAAATATAAGTGGAAGGTTAACACCTGAGTGATTGGATGAGTGCAAGGAAGGGCATGGGTAATTGCATGAGTGTAAGGGTAGTGCCTGGGTGATGGTGTGAGTATATGGATAGTGCCTGGCTGATTGGGTTAATGTATGCATAGTGCCTGCATGATTGAGTGAGTGCATGGATAGTGCCTGGGTGATTGGATAAGTGCATGAGTAGTGCCTGGGTGATTGGATGAGTGGATGGGCAGTACCTCAGTGACTGGATGAGTGCATGGGTAGTGGCTGAGTCTGTGGGTGAATGCATGGTAATGTGCCTGAGTGAATGTTTGAGCATACATGTAGTGCCTGAGTGAATGGATGAGTGCAGGAGTAGTACCTGGGTGAGGGGAACAGCCATTATAATGTGGTCATAACCATGTATGACCATTACCACACATTCTTAACAATGAACGTGCCTTTACCATGCATGCCCATTACCACAAATCATTTACCGTGAATATGCCTTTATCACACATGCAAAATCAGACATACGTGGTAAAGGCATGTTCGTTGTAAATTTGTAAAGACTGTATGGTAATGTTCATGGACTGTGTTTTCGGACTCAGGCTGGGGGGGCTATGGGAAGGATTTGGGAACTCAGGCTTGGGGGGTTTAGGGGAAGAGTTTAGGAATTTAGGGCCAGGCGTGGGAGTAAGGCAGGGGTGGCAGTCTTAGGTCTCAGCATTAAGAAAAGGAGCGCAATTAGGGTTCAGGACCGGGCAGGAGGCTGTGACGCAGGGACAGTTTAAGGGAAATCACAGGTGCCCTTTTGATGCTGCTATATGTTTTAAAAACAGATATATCTAAATTTCATATTTTTTATAGGCACAGTGTTCACCTCAGTGACCCCCACTTCAGGATGTCTCTTGGTCCATTGGATTCAGGGCCGGGCAGGGTTCCGGTTCTGGCCTCTTTGTCCCATCACTAAAAGGAGGTCCGTCAACAGTGTCTATTTAGTACTGTGAATGGATCACGTATGGAGAGAACATATAAAGCTAGAACGCTCATGTCAGAGTGCACCAACTGCACACATGCCATTACCAAACTGATGCCTTTACCACACCTATATGCACTTATCAAGAATTATTTAACAGAATATTATTGTGGTAAAGGCATACACATAGTAAAATTTTTTGTACAAAATGCACGTGTGGAAATGATGCATGTGTTCTATGGGTGGCGTGGTAAAGGCATGCGTAATAATTGCATGCATGAAACCCTCATACAACCCCTGGGTGAATGGATGAGTGCATGGATAGTGCCTGAGTGAATGGATGGGTACATGGTTAATGGCTGAGTAAATGAATGAGTACATGGGTAGTGCCTGGGTGATTGGATGATTGCATGGGTAGTGGCTAGGTGAATGGATGAGTGCAAAGGTAGTGCCTGGGTGATTTAATAGGTGCCTGATTAGTGCATGGGTGAACGAATGAGTGCATGGGTAATGTGTGAGTGAATGGATGAGTACAACAGAGTGCCTGAGTCATTGGATGAGTGTATGGGCAGTGCCTGAGTAAATGGATAAGTGCAAGGGTAGTGCCTGGGTGATTGTGTGATTCCATGGATAGTGCTTGGCTGATTATAAGAATGTATGAGTAGTGTATGGGTTATTGGATGAGTGCGTGTATACTGCCTGGGTGATTGGATGAGAACATGAGTAGTGCCTGGGGGAGTGGATGAGTGCATGGGTAGTGTCTTGGTGAATGGATGAGTCAAGGGTAATGTCTGGGTGATCAGATGTGTACATGGATAGTCCTTTGGTGATTGAGAGAGTGCATGGATGAGTGCATGGGTACTGCTTGGGTAATTGGATTGGTGCATGGGTAGTGCCTGGTTGTTTGTATGAGTGCGTGGGTAGTACAAAGGTGACTTGATGAGTGCAAGAGTAGCACCAGGATGATTGGATGAGTGGAAGGGTAGTGCCTGGTTCATTGGAGGAGTGCAGGGGTAGTGCCTTGGTAATTGGGTGAGTGCACGGATAGTGTCTGGGTGATGTACGAGTGAATGGGTACTGCCTGGGTGATTGGATGAGTCCATGAGTAGGGCCTAGGTGAGTGGATGAGTTCATGGGTAGTGCCTCAGTGAATGGATGAGTGCATGCATAGCGTCTGGGTGATTGCATAGTGCATGGGTAGCACCTGGGTGATTGGATGAGTGCCTGAGTAGTGTCTGTGGGATTAGATGAATTCAAGTGCTGTAACTGAGTGATTGGATGACTGCTTAGGTAGTGGCTGGATGATTAGACAAGTGCAACTGTTGTGGCTGGGAGATTGGATGAGTACATGAGTAGTAACTCAATGAATCCATCACTAGATTAGTGATTTGACACACGTAATATATCTCGACCTCCAACCACTGTGAAAAATAGAAACAGACATCAATGAATTAGAATTTCATTTCAAACATTAGGCAACCAAACAACATACAATAATTCAGCTTTCATGATTGTTCAACTTCAACAATGCTTTGTATGAAGACTCATCTTTAAACTGTGGGAAAAAACAATTAATGGATTGTAAAAAAAAAGAATGTGTACAGTAGATCATTACAACTATGTCATACTGTTCACTGCACTCACTACAAGCTTTTAATATTAGCTTGCTTATTGGATGCTACCTTAATGAAAGCAACTATATGTCAAAACTGTTTCAGATTTTTTTATATGTGTTACAAAATGTCCAACAATTATGAAGCAGTCTTCATTTTGCATATCCCGTTATGAACATCATCCCTGTTAGGCCAAACTTTGTCTAAAATGCTCTTAGTCCATGCATAAAAACATAACTCATAGTACTACGTAGAAGTTGCTGTGCGGAAACAAAGGAGGACTTTTTTAGTGGCAAAGAGACTTTTCACATACAACTTAAGGCTACTGGTATTATAGTACCTCCACAATGTACTCCACATATGTTTTATAAATTATATTCCTGCAGTTAAGGAGTCCTTCATTTCTAAGAGGTTGCTGTAGACAATACCCCCAATAGGCTGAACAATGTCTCAAAAACACATAATCCATTTATATTTCAAAACTATACCACATTTTCTTATTCTAGATTCTCCTTAGAACTTTGGTTCTAGAATTAGCAGATATAAGTTTGCTAACTCTTTGGGTAGTCTTGATTTGAATGTAACTTATATATCATTGCACTCTGTCCATCCTGTTTTACATCATAAATATATTGTGTAGTGTCCAGAGGCCATATTCACTCCTCCATGAAATATGATTGCTATAGTTGTGGTGAAAGTCCTTTTTGAGATGAAAATGTGTGCAGCTTTTAAGTTTGTAATTTCAGTTCCTAATTTAATACCATCCACTCTGCATCTTTGTAGCATGACAATGATATATTTTCCATACCGTTGTAGAAACAACGTTGACCTAAATTCTGATCTTCAGTTTGGACAGGTCATACCTTGATGGGCATTTGTAGTTAAATCTTCAAACTGCATAGCTTCACAATCTGGTAATGTCAATTAGAGGAATCATTCTGAATTCATTTCAGTGCTAGATGTAAATTCACAATCTTCACAGTTATAGGTCCATTTATAAGTTAAACCAAATAATTAATTGATATTCACATCTTCTTCATCTAATAGTTCTAGCATTACCATTAGAAATCCTTGAGCATCCTCCTGAAGATTTTGAGAGAGCACTACTGATCCAGTACAGTAATCTGTGAGTTTTCTTATTGCAGAAGCAGAATGTAAAATACTTCTATCACTTCTTAATTCTTCAAGTAAATTACACAGTTGTGAAGACATTTGTTTATCTACCTTTTCTTTAATAGAATTTGTAAAATGAGGCATACCAGTTCACTCCAGTTTTATTATCAAAGTGATAGCCTTGCATTTCCTCATTATGCTCTAGTTTTTTTTTCTTTCTTCCTTGTTGATTTTCTTTTTGTTGCAGCGATTCTGCACATACACAGAACTATGCGCTGGATTATGGGTCTTCGGCATATAGGGACTGTGCCTTCCTACTGCCTTAGTTCCCATGAGCCCAAGACTGCCTAGCTATAGTGTCTCATTCGCCCTCCTACTCAGTCACGGAGAGGCAAATGATTAAACACCCCAGTGCACAACACTCCCGTATCTCTCAGGCATCGCAGTAACAAGACACACCTTTTCGCTCACACTGCCGTACCTGTCCACAAAAAAGATCTGACTGAGACACAAATATAGTTTAAAATGTTTATTTTAACTAACATGCTCTAATATGCAGTATACCTCTGCCACAGTACCATGCAAAAGTGCCCTATTCATTTCTCCTAAACATAAAGCAGGAGTTTCCACATAGTACAGCCTCCTAACTAAAGTTTCTACTGTTGAGTGGTGTAGAGCTAACATCCTAAAATGATGAAAGGTGGTTTGGCACACTTTCTTTGATAAACAAGCTAGTGAGTGTCCCTGCAAATTTGTATGCTTTCTCAGCTTGCAAGGATCCAAACCTTGTAAAGTACTTATTTTGTGTTTTTAACTTTGCCTTGGAAATATACGTAGGAATTTCCATAATATATCAACGGATTGCTGTCTAATACTACAAACACTACTACAATTCCAGTTGAATACAGGTACCTGATTATGCATCCCTTGTACCTCTTCTTCAATAAATTCTTCTATATTTCTAGGTACCATCACCCTTTTTGCTATAGGACTGCCATTCTTTATTTCATAACATAGTCGGCGTTCATCACAAGCATGAACTAATCTGTTATCCTGGAGATAGCTTACTTCATTAAAGAAAGGCTCTGTACTAGAAGTATGTATCCATTTTCCACTAAAAACTATACAATAAGTTACTTCTATTCATTATTTTTTTCTTTTGGTTTTGTCCCCTCATGCACAACACTATTTTGTCAAGAGTGCTCATTCTATTTAGAATCAAAATGAAAAGCTTTCTCTTCAAAACAAGACCTTATCAATCACTCTCTTGACTCGTTCTTTCTGCTTCAGTTCAACTCTCCTTCTTCTATACCTATTCAAATTTCTCAGTAGATTTACAACCACTCTACTACGAAAACATCCTGGATCTGATTTCCTTACACCGCTTCTGTCTCCTGGTTTGTTATTGTTTCTCATAGTCATAATTCCATTTTCTTCATTTCGTAATCTTTGCAAATGTCCACATATATTTTTAAGAAATGACTTTGTCCACATACCAGTGGTTCTTTTTTCTTTCATCACTTTTTCTGCATTTTGCCCCTTTTGTAACTCATTTCTGCAAACATACTGTAGTTGTTTCTGTTGCTTTTTCGGCCAAGCTTTTGTAGGCATTGTTGTTATGTATATATTGTTCTGTAAAACAAACAAGTATATTTCAATTTTTACCCTAGCCAATCTACCAACTACTTTACTGCCGACTTACACATAATACAAAAACAGTTTTCATGTTATGTTGCAGTTTTAAATCTTCAGATTAACCTAAATATATTACTACATGCACTTACTTCAATATAACATACCAAAAGCAAAACACAAAACTTTATTTATTAGTTACGTTTTAACATTTTAGCACCCTGTCATACAAAACAGCTACAGCATATCTCACTTCTCACCTATACATGATTAAAGAACAGTTTATACCATCTGTAGTAAATTTTAAAATGAACATCAAGGGAAGTAGGCATATTTACAAGCCCCATACACTTTTGGGAGCACCACTTTTTTGACAAACTGGCGCCATAATGTGGTGTTCCATATTTACAAAGCCAACTAAAGCCACTCTGTGTAGCTTTTCATGGCCTTATAAATATAGGTGTTTTTCAGTCAGCCCTTTGTATGAAAAAAGCAGGCCATGGGTGTTGCTGTAGGTGTTCCCTTGCAACACACCACCCATGTATTCTACCACATACCCACACTTACAAAAATGTGTAAACCTGGGAATGCATCAGAATCCTACACCTCCCCAGGGGAGGTGTAGGGAGATGCAACAAGGAAGAATATTTCCTACATTCTGTAGCACACACAAAGAGGGAAATACCTCACATAATTGTTTTTCTACAGAAAGGTGTCCCTTTCTGTCTAAAAAACAATCATTCCCCATGACACAATCACTCTTGCACCATGGTGCAATGGTGCATCAGTTGGCGCATGGTACCAGTTACTTGCTAGCACACAGGAGGGCATAGGGATCCATCATATTGTTGTAAATATGATGCATCCCTGTGCTTTGAAACTAATACAGCATGACACAGCAAAATGGCTTGCGGCTCTGCACTGCATTACTTTCTTGTAAATTTAGCCCTAGTGTACATACTGTCATTTGAGATGTCATCAGTGATGTCATCAGTGATGTCAATGACCATGTTATGAATGATGCAATATGTGACGTCATCAGCAGTGCATTGCGGGGGCGTGAGTTATAGTTAGCTGAACTAACTATAACGGCCGAATTGCAATGGTTTTGTACGAGTGAAATGTCCAACTAACTATAACGTTCCGGAAACCTCTGTTTTTTCAGTGAATTTCTAAGGTTTTTTAAATGCTAATTTCTAGCTATAACGTCCCTGAAACCTATGTTTTTTTCAGTGAATTTCAAAGGTTTTTTAAATGCTAATTTCCAAATATAACGTCCCTGAAACCTATGTTTTTTTCAGTGAATTTTAAAGGTTTTTAAATGCTAATATCTAACTATGCCTACAGAGGTAGGGCATGTGAAGAAAGAGGAACAAAGGCACAGAAAGAAGCAAGACAAATGCATAAAGAGGCAACAGAAGTCCAGAAAGATGAAGAAAAGTGCAGGAAGAAGCAAGAGATGTGCAGAAAGAACCAACAGAGGAACAGAAAGTCCTCCTGTGCACCCAATGTTTTGGTGACGGGTACTGGTGGTAACTGACTCTGACTAACCAGGCCTAGAGCCAGTGCTATGCTAAAAGACACTTAGAATACAGTGAAAACACCTACATACACTAGGGAACACTATGCGTTGGGGTACCCCTGTGATTGGCATGACCTCCTCTATAAGGCCCTAGTACATAATAGGGCAGGGGGATTGAAACTACCTCTAATTCAGAGGTGCAGAAAGATGCTTCTTTAAGTTGTAGTCACGTTTGCAGATTGGTGGAGAAAGGGTGCTGGGCCTCTGACCATCGCTCAGGATTTCCGCTGCCTAGGACTTACAGGAGGTACCAGGAGGGCTTCCTGGCCCCCAAACTCCCTCAGGACTAAATTGGACTTCATCCCCCATCCTGTAGTCTGCCAGGAGGCGCGTTTGCAGAGTGGTGGAGAAAGGGGGGCATGGCCTCCGAAGACGTCTTAGCAATCCCACTGTGTGGGACTTACTGGAGGTAACAAGAGGGGTAGTTGGCCCCCAAGGACATCCTTGAGGGCCAACTTCCCCTCCTATTACTTCCAGTAAGTCCCACACAGCAGCATTGGTAAGTACTCATACCAGGCCACGCCCCCTTTGCCCACCACTCTACAAACGCGCTCCCTGGCACGCTCTTGGATGGGGATTGAAGTCCCCTTTGCTGCTGGGGGTCCTTTAGGGGCCAACTAGCCTACCTCTTACCTCCAGCAAGCCCCACGCAGTGGGATTGCTGAGAGGTAGACAAAGGCCACGCCCCCTTTCTCCACCACTCTGAAAACGCGCCCCCTGGCATGTTGTTAGTTGGGGAATTAATTCCCCTTAAATACTGAGGGTCCCTGGGGGCCAAATAGCCCACCAGGTACCTCCAATATGCACCACAGAGCTGGATTGCAGAGTGGTGGTCCGAGGCCACGCCCCCTTTTTACACCACTCTGCAAACGCGCCTCTTGGTGCACTGCTGCTCGGGGGATGAAGTCCACTTGTGTCCTGAGGTCCCCAGAGAACCTCAGTATTCAAGGGGAATTAATTCCCCATCTAACAAAGCACCAGGGGGCACATTTGCAGAGTGGTGGAGAAAGGGTTTCTCCTAAATTGATCACAGAAGAAAAGTTACAACAATATTTTACTAAATATTTAGACTTAAAATATATTAAAATAATGTCTTTAAGTGTATTTTTCAGTATGTGAAATAAATTTACTGATCACAGATTATCCACAGTAAATGCGACAATGTTGTGCCGACTCACAAAATTGTTAAAAATAAAACCACCTATTAATTTAATGTACTTTCTGATAAACATATACAAAATCAAAAAATTTGTGGTACATAATATAAATATAATACACAATATCCAAATATTGAAAGGAAATACGAAAATCTTAGAGGTTCACTTAAAAAAAATGGACTTACAATTAAGAAATAGAATTTAAAAACCTTAGAAACTGAAAAAAACAGAAGGTTAAAGGGACATTATAGTTAAGAATTTGCATTTAAAAACTCTCAAAAATTCACGAAAAAATGGTTACAGGTACGTTATAGTTAGGAATGGAATTAAAAAAGCCTTAGAAATTCACTGAAAAATTAAATTCAGCAGTTATAGTTAGCTGAGCTAATTATAACTCACGCCCCCATAATGCACTGCTAAGGATCTCACATATTACATCAATCATGACATGGTCAGTGACAACACTGATGACATGATTGATGTCATTTAAAGACATTTGCTATATTTGTTTTATTTTTTATAATCTATTAACTCTTGCAAGTTGTTCTCAGGAGACGGACACACAATACACCTGTGTAGAGTCTCAGGGGGCTGTACTTCTCACAAGCTTGTACATTTGGAATTAACATAAAATAGTTTTTTCTTGAAATTTTGAGCAAAGTAAGACATTAGAGATGTTGATTAACTTAGAAAAATTGCATATGAATTGTTCCATTCAAGACGTAAAGCAATACTTTTTTTCTGGCCTTGCAAGACACTCGCAAGACACTCACAAGAGTTTTGGGAGAAGAAACACACGCTAAGGAAGGGTTGTGATTGGTTCATATGGCTGTCATTAGCCATACCTCACTGGACTCCCCGGGAGTCTAGTTTTCAGAAATGTGTGGGCTTGGTAGTTTCTCAAGATAGCCGCCGAGCCAGGTGCCAAAAATCCAGGTGACACCCCCTTGCAAAACCACGTTGTTTTGTGATAGGTAATTTTGATGTCTCCACAATATGTTTTGGGCCCCTGCCTGTCACGGGTACTTGACCCACCCACGTGAGTGATGTACCATTTTTATTGGGAGACCTGGGGGAATGCTGGGTGGTACGAAATTTGTGGATCCATGCAGATTCCAGTACTTTCCCACATAGGAATTTGAGAAAAATTTGATTTTTTCATCCAAAATTGAGGTTAGCAGTGGATTCTGGGTAGGGAAATGTTGGGGGATCCACGAAAGCCATACCTCCCTGGTCTCCCCTTGGTCTCTAGTTTTCAGAAATGTGTGGGTTTGGTAGGTTTTCCTAGATGACCGCCTAGCCTGGGACCAAAAACTCATGTGACCCCCCTTGCAAGAGCAGATCGTTTTGTGATAGGTAATTTTGATGTCTCCACAATACATTTTGGGCCCTTGCCTGTCGCGAGTACTTGACCCACCCATAGGACTGAGGTACCATTTTTATTGGGAGACCTGGGGGAATGCTGGGTGGTAGGAAATGTGTATCAGACCGGTGATCCTGCAACTTTCCCACACAGAAATTTGAGAAAAATTTGATTTTTTTATAAAAATGTGAGGTTTGCAGGGGATTCTGGGTAGGGAAACGTTGGGGGATCCATGCAACTTATGCCTCCCTGGACTCCCTGGGTATTTAATTTTCAGAAAAGTGTGGGTTTGGTAGGTTTCCTAGAAGGCCGCCAAGCCCCGGACCAAAAACACATGTGACCCCCTTGAAAAAGCAGATCATTTTGTGATGGGTCATTTTGATGTCTCCACAATACGTTTTGGGCCCTTGCCTGTCGTGGGTACTTGACCCACCCACAAGAGTGAGGTACCATTTTTATCAAAGACCTGGGGGAACCCTGTGTGGTAGGAAATTTATGTCAGACCGGTGATCCTACAATTTCCCACACATTTAGGGAAACCTACCAAACCCACATTTCTGAAAGCTAGAGACCCAGGGGAGTCCATGGAGGTATGGCTTGCGTCGATCCCCCAATGTTTTCTTACCCAGAATCCCCTTCAAACCTCAAATTTAGCTGCAAAAATCACATTTTTCTCAAATTTCTGTGTGGGAAAGTTCTGAAATATGCATGGATCCACAAATTTCCTACCACCCAGCGTTCCCCCAGGAAACCCGTTAAAAATGGTACCTCACTCGCGTGGGTGGGTCAAGTACCCGCTACAGGCAAGGGCCCAAAACTTATTGAGGAGACATCAAAAGTACCTATCACAAAACAACCTGGTTTTGCAAGGGGGGTCACCTTGGTTTTTGGCCCCGGGCTTGGCGGCCACCTTGGGAAACTACCAAACCCAGGCATTTCTGAAAACTATACACCCGGAGGAGTCCACCAAGGTTTGGCTTGTGTGGACCCCCAAAGTTTTCCTACCCAGAATCCCCTACAAACCTCAAATTTAGCTGAAAAAAATCAAATTTTTCTCAAATTTCTGTGTGGGAAAGATATGGAATCTCCATGGATCCGCAAAGTTCCTACCACCCAGCATTCCCCCAGGTCTCCCGATAAAAATGGTACCTCACTCGCGTGGGTGAGTCAAGTTCCCGCGACAGGCAAGGGCCCAAAACGTATTGTGGAGACATAAAAATTACCTATCACAAAACGATCTGCTTTTGCAAGGGGGGTCACATGAGTTTTTGGACCTGGGCTTGGCGACCATCTAGGGAAACCTACCAAACTCACACATTTCTGAAAACTAGAGACCCAGAGGAGTCCGGGGAGGTATGGCTTTCGTTGATCCCCCAAAGTTTCCCCAGCCAGATTGCCCTGCAAACCTCAGATTTTGCACACAAAAAATCAAACATTTCTCAAATTTATGTGTGGGAAAGTACTTGAATCTGCATAGATCCACAAATTTCCTACCACTCAGCATTTCCCCAGGTCTCCCGATAAAAATGGTACCTCACTTGTGTGGGTGGGTCAAGTACCCACGACAGGCAAGGACCCAAAACGTATTGAGGAGACATCAAAATTACCTATCACAAAACAACCTGGTTTTGCAAGGGGGTGTGAGGGTTCTCCTCCCGCAACTCCTGAATTACCCGACATTTCCGACATGGCGGCAGCCATGTGGCAAACAGGAAACAGAGTAGACAGTCTAGCGGTCCAACCGGATACCGACGGACCTCCACCAAACGGAGAGCAGCCAGGTGGACCAAGGAGGACAAGAGGACGTATCGCATCGCACCCGAAGAAGAGGAAGAGAAGAGTGAAGCTGATGAGAGGGAGGTGACCGGAGAATCGTTTCCAGCCAGCGAGGAGGAGCAGCAGACAGACGACCGCTCTAGGAGCAACGTGCTCGAGTCCAGCACTCCAACTGTTGAAGGGGAGGCTGTGACTTCCACTCCCATGGCCCAGGAGGGTCATGGGTCCAGGCAAGTGCCCTAAAGAGGGTTATTTTCTTTTAGGGGTTGGTGGGTGGGGTTTAAGGGCCACACCACCCCAAAGCACTAAATTCACTAGCTCACAGTGGTGTCAGAAGTGGGATCTTCGGTGTCTAGTGGTTATGACATGACCCCTCACCATAGAGGCGATGATGACCCAACTAGTAGAGGGTCAATGCCACCTACAGTTGGTGTTCAAGGAACAGACCAAAATGGCCCAGCGAGAACGTGAAGCATTACAAACCGCGCTGAAAGACCAGGCCTCCTTTATGTCAGCAAACCAACAGGTCCAGGACATAGCCATCCTGTGACTTACAGATGCCATAACAAACACCCGAGTGCACCCCAATGTTCCCAGCACTGTCCTACAGAAATACCAGGAGGGAGACGACCCTGATTTGTTTTTTGTGAATTTTGAGAGGGTTGCCTCCACGGCTGGTTGGCCCACAGAGAGATGGGGTCAATATATAGCCCCCTTGTTGTCCGGTGAACTCCAAGCCGCCTTTCAGGCTGCCAACCCCGCGGGGACTACCCCTATGCTGAAATAAAGAGGGCCATATTAGAGAGCTTAGGGTGCGACCAAGAATACTACTGCACCTGCTTCCGAAAGGAGAAATGGTCGGCTGGGATTAATCCCCAGGCCCTCTACTACAGGATAAGGGATTTGGGGAATCGTTGGCTGCAACCCTCTATTGCATCCATGGATGAGGTGACCGAGAAGATCTATCTAGAGCAATACCTGGAGGCTCTCCCCCTCCATACCAGGACATGGGTCAAACAACATCCCCATCTTACAGTTACAGTAGCCGTCGACTTGGCGTGTGCCTATCACAGGTCCCCTGACTTTAGGGCACAGCCACAATGTTTCCCCAAAAGCCTTCCATGACCCCTGACCAAGACAACCACAGACAGTCGTCCACTCCCTCCCCC
Organism: Calotriton arnoldi; assembly: GCA_963921515.1. Lineage (NCBI taxonomy): Eukaryota > Metazoa > Chordata > Amphibia > Caudata > Salamandridae > Calotriton > Calotriton arnoldi. The sequence continues at coordinate 37,262 of CAWUFW010015767.1, read as the reverse complement.
GATACGACATGTGTCCAGACCCACCTTAGAAACTTAACCATTACAGGAACCCCAGTGTTTCCACTGTGCGGAATGGGGACACATAGCCTGTCAGTGCCCTTCTCGCCCCCCTCCCCAGGAACCCATGGAAATAGGGTACACCCGAGGTTGCATTTACATAGCAGGGGAACCCCATCAGAGGTATAAAAAGAAGATACTAGTGAACGGGAAACCAGTGTCAGCCTTGTTGGATACAGGATGTCACCACACGGTTATCAGTAAGGAGCTTATCTCAGACACTTAGGGCACAGGGAGAGAACACATACAGGTCACTTGTGTCCATGGGGAAAAGAAAATGTACCCTCTGGCAGAGGTTTTGTTGACCATAGACGGAGAACACCTCTTGAGAAAGGTAGGGGTGATACCTTCCCTTCCTGAGACCGTCCTCTTGGGGACTGACCTTCCCCGCTTTCACGAATATTTATCATCCCTTTCTCCCCCTTCAGCCATGTCAAGGTGGTTGGGAAGCGCCCCATTTGCCCAGACCGGAATAGAGGGCCCCTCCTTCAAAAGAACAAAAACCCATAGGGAAAAGAGGGAAGAAAGGGCTTTATATTGTAGGTCCTGTGATGTGCGGTCCACTCCAATTCTTGTTTCCCCACACGAGCCACAGATACTGAGCCTGAGTTTCCGAGCCACCCAGAGGAATGATACAACATTGCAACATGCCTGGGACTAAGCGCAGGAGGACCACCCGGGGAAGGTAGGCCCCCTTTTTTGTGTCAAAAAGGGTCTGTTATACAGAATAACAAGGAAGACAGGACAAACCAAGGAACACTTGTTAGTCCCCAAAGCCTTCCGCAAATACATACTGAACCTTGAGCATAGCCAGGCAGGGGGCGGTAACTATGGGAAGAAACACACAGCAAAGTACTTGCTGCCCAGGTTTTATTGGCCTGGGGTGTACCAAGAGGTGGCTAGGTACTGCACTGCTTGTGTCAGATGTCAATTGGTGAATAACCCTGTCCTTCCCCGGGCCCCCCTCCAACCACTACCGATAATCGATACACCATTCTAACGAGTAGGCATGGACATTGTAGGACCTCTACTCCCATCCGCGTATGGACACCAGTACATATTGGTTCTGGTGGACTAAGCCACCAGGTACCCGGAGGCAATACCCCTAACTAGTACAACTACTACAGCCGTAGCCCAGGCCATGGTCGACTTTTTCTCCCGCGTGGGGTTTCCCCAGGAGCTTCTAACAGATCAGGGTACTCCGTTCATGTCCCGGCTTATGAAACAAATATGTGATCTGTTTGGCATTAAGCAGATTCGTACAGCTGTGTACCACCGACAAACAGACGGCTTGGTCGGGAGACATAATTGGACGATCAAGACCATTGTTAAGGCAGACCATAGAAAAAGCGGGAAGGGACTGGGACCAACAGTTGCCCTTGGTATTATTTGCTATACGGACACACGAGCAGAAGTCTATGGTGTTTTCTCCATATGAGTTATTATTCGGGAGACAACCCCGTACACTTCTCGACATGGCAGTTGAGTAATGGGTCGAGGAAGAGGATGAGAGCAAGCCATTACTACATTACAGTATGACACTAAAAGACACCTTAGTGTCTCTTTGGGATAAGGTCCATGCGAACATGGACAAGTCCCAGACGCAACAAAAGCGCTTGTACGACAAGAACACAAAGTTAAGGGAATTTAAGGTAGGAGACATCGTCCTGATATTGCTACACTCTACCGACAAAAAATGTATTAGCCACGTGGCAGGGGCCCTACAGGGTCCTGGACAAGGTAACCCCAGTGTCATACCAGGTAGCCGTACCACACAATACCCGAACAGGACAAACATACCATGTCAACCTTTTGAAAGCTTGGGAGGGCCCCTTACCACCAACACCGAGCAGAAATGTCCCAGTACACCACATCACCCTTGACAGGCCCCTGGGAATCCCTTTGGTTACCCCTACCCCTGAACAACCAGAGTCCGTACATTCCTACTCCAGTTTGCGCAACAGTAGGGAAGGTGTTGGAATTTATTTCCAATACCTCAGCCCCCCATTGTAATGAAATGCATCGCGTACATTGTAACGACCGCATTGTAATAGTAGCGCAATGTAATGACAGCGTTGTAAACGCTGTTTCCCGTTGGCTGGACTACGGCAAACTCTAAGGGAGAGTACTGTTGATCCTTGGGTTACTTTGCCCATAATTTGGAATCAATTGTAGTTTCCTCCCCTGTCTGGGATTTTGCCAATGGCTGAGCCACATCTTTATTTGTCTGAGTGTAAATGCAAACCCAACATTCTAAACCTGCATTCACTTTGCTACCCTCTAATGCTTATGTCACAGTTCTACAGACTCCATCAGGAGCCACAAGGGTTCCATCATTGCTAACTCACATGAAACTACAAATGTGAAAAAAGTATTACCCATGAAATGGATCTGACTGTAGAGTCTACTGAAGAGCAAGATCCTTCTGAGACCAGTGGGGAGTCAAAGGGGCTCGTTATACAATAGGGATAAGAGAGCACATGTGTGCAGACAATTACATATGCGTACGAGGGTGATAATTGTATCTGCATGAAAGTACATGCAAATTTTTAATGAGGCTGTGCACCTCCTTGCTGTGGACACATACATGTGTGAATAATGAATGAACATGTACAAGTGTATAACATGCATCTCAACTGAGACCTTTATACCCACATCTTTAAATCAAATGTGTAACTCTAAAAAGTTTAACAACTTGTTTAGGCAATAATCATTGGGCAAAGGACCAATCACAATAATATACAATGTTTGGCTGTGTAAGGGGAGCAAATGTCAGACACATGTTTTGCTCTGTGAACACTGAATTGCAGAGCTCCAATCAATATGACTTTTAGATACAATATTGAAGCATTGAGTGAAGCAGAAACTGACCAAGACAAGGCATGATCATATCAACAAAAACAAGTTACAGTGCCAAAAAAAAGAGAAGAGGCAGAAAATATCATTGGATTCACCAGTAGATTAAACAATAATCTCTTTAGGGTATGAATAGATATAAAGCCACTATAAGCTGCTGATACACTGTCCTAGGTAGCATCTGCAGCTCCTCAATGTCATACCTGTAGGAGAGTAGGATCTGCTTCACATGGGTACCCCCACTTTTTGCTGATGCTTCACTGGTTTTCGACATTAGTCTGGCTGGGGCCCTGCTATTCAGAACCCCAGCCTAGCTGTTTCCTCTTTAAAAGGGTCTCCATGTGCCTTAGTTACATCACTGATTGGGATCTGGAGTGCCCTTGTAAGTCCCTAGTATATGGTATACTATGTACCAAGGGCATAGGTACCTCAGAGGCCTGCCAGGGGCTGCAGCATGTATTATGCCACCCCTGGTAGGCCATCCAAACTGACACCACAGGTCTGCTACTGCAGCCTGGGTAAGGTGGTGCATGCACCCCTTGCTGTGGTATAGGTTACCTATATCACTAAATGCATACACACATATAAACCTATAAGTCACTCCTAAGGCAGGCCTTATCAATCCTAAAGGCAGAGTGCATGGTTCCTATGTGAGAGGGTGCCCCTGCATGAGCAGGGCCCCTCTGCAGCATTCGGAGACCATCTCTGATGCTGTTTGTAGTGCAGCCTGACCATATACTCTTAAACGCATTATATCCTCGCGGTAAAATGCTAACTATGGAATGGCTGCACCTAAACATGTCGTGTTTGGTGTCAAACATCTTGGAATACTACCCCCCGCCAATACTGGCGGCGGGGGTAGCATTCCACCCTTCTAGAGGAAAGGCATGTTAACTCTGACGAGTCCGGTAACTTCTTTCCAGAGCCCTGGCATCACAAAATGGATGCTGCTGCCACAGACACGAGTCTGGCCTCCTGCTGCTGGACGAAACTCCGGCAGGGGAGGCCTGGACAATAGGTTTCCTGTCCCAGGGAGGTGTGACCACCTCCCCAGACAGGACAATGTGTATTGGGGCTGGGCGGGAGCACTTTCGGGTGCTTTGAAGTCCTGCACTGGGGGCACATTTGGTGTCCCTGTGCATACCCCAGTTCAAACCGGATCAGGGGCTTGCAGCCCCTGCTTTGGCGTGAACTGGACAAAGGGAAAGGGTGTAGCCACCCCTCTGCCCTGACCCACCCATAGGTGGGGCCACAGAGTAGTCCATCCCTATTTTTCGAATAAAGGTAGGAACCAAGTCCTTAGGATTATACCTGGACGAAACTCTGAAACGGAATCCTGGACCTTCGACGCTCTACTCACGATTAGAGGACTGAAGAATCTCCCTTGGGGTCAAGGAGTGACTCCCCTGCTTGGCAGGCACCAAAGAAGCATCTGTCCGGTTCGCATCACTGAAGCTCCCGTCGGACGCCGAAGTCATCGCATCACCAGAGGTGGATTCTCAGACTTCCCCGAGGCTACCCTGAGTCTCCAGCAAAGCTGAGGCCCGTGGCTATCGTGGGTGACTTGAGACCGTGATCCCTGGACACCGAGCACACTTGCAAGTGCACCATCTTCTGAGTCTCCCAAGAAGTCGTGCTTTGGGCTCCGAGTAGCCCTAGCCTCCAGCACCACCTGCACCGAAGATCACTGGCCCCCACTGCACTAGTGTCCTGTAAGCCAGCTCCACGTGCGGCGTCATGAGGCTCCTTCGCGGTCGCTAGCCCGTTGGCTAGTAGCCCGTAACGAAGGCCAATCTTTTCTTTACTTGGCATCCTGGTTGCTCCAGGCCTGCCCTCACTTACCCTCGCTGGGTGAGTTCCCCAGACCTTGCTGGTCTGCACCATCGACGATCTACATCTTACTCGAGACTTGCCGTTGCCAAGGCTTGTTGGGTCCAATCCGGTCGCCAATGCCTCAGAACTCGACAGACATCGAGCATCAGCCCGAATCCTGCTCCTGGTCACCGACAACATCTCCCGGACCTCGTGGCTGAAGAGTCAAGACGACCATCACCGCACCTGAAGCACTCGACATCGGTGGGCATCTGTCCATCGCCTTCCTGGTCACTGGCTAGTGACCCAGACTCTGTCCCCTCTGCTTTCAGGTTCTTCAGAACTCCGATCCACTCTTGGATCCACCCGGACACTTTTCTCCTGGTCGCCAGCAGCACTTTGCAGCAGATCGCCATACGAAACGACGACGAAACCCGACCCCGAAAGGCACCTATGCACCCGGCTTCCCTGGGTGAGGTAACACGAGTACTCCGGTGCTCCTGTGGGTAGAGACTCTTCAAAGTCCTAGATCTCAAAGGGTTTTGTCCTAGTCCTCTTTTAAGTGTCCCTTTCCTCTATTTTCCCGATCCCGACTTTCTCCATAGAAGTTAACGGCGTATCGCGGTTGTGTATTTACACTGCACGCGTCTCCCGTGGGTCCCCTGTGTCACTACCTTGGGTGGTTCCTTGTGGTCCAAGCACTTCTAGAGGCTCTAGGCCTAGTGTCTAGTTCAGTCGTGGTTCGCATACCACTTTATTGGTATATGGTTTGGTACGCCCCTAGGGCCCAAACGTGTATTTGTGCTATTACTGTGATTTAAGATCTTATAACCTATGTACTTCGAACTCTAGCCTCATAAAGAGACTAGAGGGGTGTGTTTAGTAATAAATACATATATTTTGAATATATACCTGGTGTGGTGCTCTTTCATTTGGTCACTCAAGAGATTATAGACTGGTAAAACAAGCTGCTTTACATTCCTTCAAGACTTAGCCTGAAGGCTGCTCTCCATAGCTACCACTAGGATAGCTTTCAATAAGGTTGTCTTTAACCTACCTACCATAAGAGTCGATTTGGACTGGTGCAAGGTGCCCACTATAATTAGTGGACAGCATATGCCAGGCCAACTTCTCACATTGGTGTGCAGCGTGTGGGATTCCAGCTTGCTATTGTTTTACCAGATAATCTCAATTGAATTGATCAACTGAAAACCACTAAAGGTACCTAAGGTACATATAATCTAAGCTTAGAATAACAGTAAGTTCTACTGAACTTAGAGTTGTGTGTTAAGGGATAGCACAACCCTTTCTACAACTCAAGAGAGTTTAGTAGGCCACACTAGAGTAGGTAGTGCATACACCACACCACACTAGTAATGTCTTTAAAAGCAGGATCCAAAGATGCCTTGCAGGAAGCCATGGAGCTTCCACCCTCCAAGTATGACACACTCCCATTCTTGGAATTGAGAGCTTTGTGTAACGTGAGGAAATTAAGGACAGGCCAAAGTCCCACCACCCAACACCTCCAGGAGTTGTTGGTGGCTTATGATCTTAGTAAGTCCTCAGAGACTGAAGGGGTAGGAGCAGAGGGTGGGCCAGCAGATGAGGAAGGGACCAGGGGTACCACAACCCCCAGCCCCCTCTGAAACTGACCAGGAGGGTGACAATGACCCTGACCTGGAAAACCCAATCCCTTCTGGGGAAGATGAAGATGAGGATCTAGAGAACCACACCTTTGTCCCCCAGGACGGATTATGAGTGTGCTCAGAAAGTCTAGGTCTCCTTCTCAGGAGTCTAACCACTCTGGCACCTCCATAGGGAGCTCTGTTTCTTCTCACAGGAGGGAATCCTCTCATGAGAGAAGAAAGAGACTGGTCCAGTATGAGGAAACTCAACTGGAGATCAGGAAGAATCAATTGGCTTTAGATAGAGAATCCCTAGATCTCCTTAAAGAGAGAAGAAAGTTGGGACTAGAGTCCCATGGTGGCAGCCATGTCCCTAGAGATAGGGAAAGGTCCTATGACCATAGGAACCTGAGCAAGATTGTCCCTCCCTACCAGAGTGGGGATGATATCCACAAATGGATAACTGCTTTAGAGAGGGCCTGCAAAGTACAGAAGGTCCCTCAGGAGCAGTGGGCAGCAATCTTGTGGCTCTCCTTTGCTGACAAAGGTAGAGACAAGCTCCTCACTGTTAGAGAGGAGGATGCTGACAATTACAAGGTCTTGAAGAGTGCTCTTATTGATGGGTTTGGCCTAACCACTGAACAGTACAGGTTGAAGTTCAGAGACACCCAAAAGCACAGACTCAAGACTGGGTAGACTATGTGGATTGTTCTGCCAAGGCTCCGGAAGGCTGGTTGATGGGCAGTAAGGTGTGTGACTTCTCAGGATTGTATAATCTGATAATGAGGGAGCAGATTCTTAATAACTGTCAAAATCAGCTGTTGCATCAGTACCTGGTTGACTCTGATCTGACCTCTCCCCAAGAATTAGGAAAGAAGGCAGACAAATGGGTCAGAACCAGGGTGAAGCAGAAGGTACAGAACCAAGGTGGGGAAACCAAGAAGCAAGATGCTAAGAACTCTGACAAGGGTGGGGAGAAGGGTAAAGATCAAAAGTCTTCATCAGGCCCCCAAAAATCTTCTTCTGGTGGGGATTCCCAGTCTACCAAGGGTAAAGGCCAAAGAAAACCATGGTGCAAGGTCTGTAAGCAAAAGACCCACTGGACCAGTGATTGCACCAAGTCCAAAGACTCCAGTCCAGCACCCACCAATGCCCCTAAGGCACCTGTTCCCCCTAGTACAGTTGGTGGAAGTGCTCCAGCAAAGGGTTTAGTAGGGTTCACCCTGGGAACTGAGTTGGGCTCTGACCTAGTTAGAGAACTGACTCAGGCTGTGTTAGTCTGTGATGGAGGCATGGATGTGCCCTCCTCTATGAGTCCCAGTAATCTGGGCAAGTACAGACAACAGCCTTTAATCAATGGACGAGAGGCTTTGGCATTTAGGGACACAGGGGCAAGTGTCACAATGGTGACACAAGACCTTGTGCTACCTGGGCAAGTTATGCTTGGTGAAATGTACCAAGTGACCAATGCTAGCAATGTCAGAACAGACCATACTCTGGCAGTTGTTAACTTCTCCTGGGGAGGGGTAACTGGCCTTAAGAAGGTTGTGGTAAGTGCAAACCTACCAGTCGAATGCTTGCTTGGCAATGACTTAGAGACTTCTGCTTGGGCAGAAGTGGAGCTCAGGACCCATGCAGAAATGCTGGGGATCCCTGCAGATGTGTTTGCTGTGACCAGGTCACAAGCCAAAATGTCTAGCACTGAACAGGCCTTGGATTCTGGAAGAATGGACCAAGTGCCTTCCAAGAGGAGGAGTAGTAGGGTTAAGGCAGTGCCTTCCCCTTGGCTCAGGAGGAAGATCAGTCCCTTGAGGGGGATGATCTCAGCCCTGAAGAAGGAACTGTCCCAGAGGAACTTGAACCTGACCAGGTTGAGTTCTTGGGGACAGGGGACCTTCTAGGGCAGATCTGAGCCAGGAGCAGCAGAGCTGCCTCTCCCTTGAACCCCTCAGACAGCAAGCTGCTGCTGAGGCTGCTGGGAAAGCTAGTGGTCCCCATACAGTGTATTGGGATGATGGACTCCTGTACTCAGAGAGTAGAGACCCCAAGCCTGGTGCTACCAGGAGGTTGGTAATACCTTTGAAGTTCAGGGGCTTCCTATTGACCCTAGCCCATGATATTCCCTTAGCAGGACACCTGGGCCAGAACAAGACTTGGGACAGAATTGTCCCTCACTTTCACTGGCCCCACATGTCTGAAGACAGTAAGGAGTTTTGTCGCTCCTGTGTAACCTGCCAAGCCAGTGGCAAAGCAGGTGGCACTACAAAGGCCCCCTGATACCACTACCTGTGGTGGGGGTGCCCTTTGAGAGGGTAGGGATTGACATTGTTGGTCCCATGGATCCCCAAACAGCCTCTGGGCACAGGTTTATCCTGGTGGTAGTGGATCATGCCACCAGGTACCCAGAAGCTATTCCCCTCAGGACCACTACAGCACCTGTGGTGGCAAGGGCCCTCCTGGGAATCTTCTCAAGAGTGGGCTTTCCTAAGGAGGTAGTATCAGACAGGGGTGCAAACTTCATGTCTGGGTACTTAAAAGCAATGTGGAAGGAGTGTGGAGTTACTTAGAAGTTCACCACCCCTATCACCCACAATGCAATGGTTTAGTTGAGAGATTCAACAAAACCTTGAAGGGCATGATTAAAGGGCTCCCAGAAAAGCTTAGGCGTAGATGGGACATACTCTTGCCCTGCCTTTTATTCGCATATAGGGAGGTGCCTCAGAAGGGGTTGGTTACAGCCCTTTTGAACTTCTGTTTGGCCACCCTGTGAGGGGTCCACTGTGCTTGGTGAAGGAAGGATGGGAGTTACCTCTCAAGCCCCCAAAGCAAGATATAGTGGACTATGTACTTGGTCTCCGCTCCAGGATGGCTGAGTACATGAAAAGGCAACCAAAAACCTTGAGGCTAGCCAGGAACTTCAGAAGGCCTGGCATGACCAAAGAGCTGTTCTGACTGTTTACCAGTCAGGACAGAAGGTGTGGGTGTTGGAGCCAGTGGCCACAGCAGCTCTCCAAGACAAATGGAGTGGACCCCACACTATTGTTGAGCAGAAGGGTGAGGTCACTTACTTAGTGGACCTGGGAACACCCAGGAGTCCCCAAAGGGTTCTCCATGTCAACAGACTTAAGCCATATGTGGACAGGGCAGACATGGGCTTGCTCATGGCTACTGATGAAGGGCAGGAGGAAGAGAGTGACCCACTCCCTGACCTGCTCTCACAGAACCCTGACGATGGGTCAGTTGATGGTGTAGCCTTGGCAGGCAGCCTCACTACCCAGCAACAAACTGATTGCAGGCAAGTCCTCAATCAGTTTAGACATATGTTTTCACTGACACCCAGTCAGACCACCTGGTGCACTCATGAAGTGGACACTGGGGACAGTCTGCCTATTAAAAACAAGATTTATAGGCAACCTGACCATATCAGGGACTGTATCAGGACTGAAGTCCAGAAAATGTTGGAGTTGGGAGTAATTGAACCCTCAGATAGCCCTTGGGCTAGTCCAGTAGTCCTGGTACCGAAACCTCACACCAGTGGTGGGAAAAGAGAGATGAGGTTTTGTGTAGACTACAGGGGTCTCAATGCAGTCACTAGGACTGATGCCCATCCCATACCCAGGGCAGATGAGCTCATAGATACTTTGGCCTCTGCCAAATATCTCAGCACATTTGACCTAACAGCTGGCTACTGGCAGATCAGACTAGCTGATACTGCAAAGCCCAAAACAGCATTTTCAACCCCTAGTGGGCATTATCAATTTGTGGTAATGCCCTTTGGTCTGAAAAATGCACCTGCCACTTTCCAGAGGTTGGTGAACACAGTTCTCACAGGACTGGAAGCCTATAGTGCAGCTTATCTAGATGATATTGCTGTCTTTAGCTCCACCTGGGAGGATCACCTGGTCCACCTCAGGAATGTTTTACAGGCCCTGCAAAGGCAGGCCTGACTATCAAGGCCACTAAGTGCCAGATAGGGCAGAGTCAGGTTGTGTACCTGGGCCACCTTGTGGGTGGAGGCCAGGTTCAACCTTTGCAGAGCAAGATCCAGACCATCATGGACTGGACTGCTCCCACTACCCAGACTCAGGTGAGAGCCTTCTTAGGCCTGACTGGGTACTATAGGAGATTTGTCAAGGGGTATGGATCAATAGTGACACCCTTGAATGACTTAACTTCTAAGAAAATGCCCAAAAGGTTCAGTGGACAGCTAGCTGTCAAAAGGCATTTGATGACCTCAAGCAGGCCATGCGCACTGCTCCAATTCTGCAGAGTCCTGATTACTCCAAGAAGTTCATTGTTCAAACAGATGCATCTGAATTGGGGGTATGGGCTGTGCTGTCACAATTGAATGAAGAAGGTCAGGATCAGCCAGTAGCTTTTATTAGCAGAAGGCTGACCCCTAGAGAGAAACGTTGGTCAGCCATAGAGAGGGAGGCCTTTGCTGTGGTCTGGGCTCTGAAGAAGTTGAGGCCATACTTGTTTGGTACACACTTCCTTGTTCAGACAGACCATAAGCCCCTCTTATGGCTAAAACAAATGAAGGGTGAAAACCCCAAACTGCTTAGGTGGTCCATTTCCCTACAGGGGATGGACTTTACAGTGGAACATAGGCCTGGGAGTAACCATGCGAATGCAGATGGACTCTCTAGGTATTTCCACTTAGAACATGAAGACTTAACTGGGCAAGGTTAGTTTAATGTCCCTACGTTTGGGGGGTTGTGTAGGAGAGTAGGATCTGCTTCACATGGGTACCCCCACTTTTTGCTGATGCTTCACTGGTTTTCGACATTAGTCTGGCTGGGGCCCTACTATTCAGAACCCCAGCCTAGCTGTTTCCTCTTTAAAAGGGTCTCCATGTGCCTTAGGCACATCACTGATTGGGATCTGGAGTGCCCTTGTAAGTCCCTAGTATATGGTATACTATGTACCAAGGGCATAGGTACCTCAGAGGCCTGCCAGGGGCTGCAGCATGTATTATGCCACCCCTGGTAGGCCATCCAAACTGACACCACAGGTCTGCTACTGCAGCCTGGGTAAGGTGGTGCATGCACCCCTTGCTGTGGTATAGGTTACCTATATCACTAAATGCATACACACATATAAACCTATAAGTCACTCCTAAGGCAGGCCTTATCAATCCTAAAGGCAGAGTGCATGGTTCCTATGTGAGAGGGTGCCCCTGCATGAGCAGGGCCCCTCTGCAGCGTTCGGAGACCATCTCTGATGCTGTTTGTAGTGCAGCCTGACCATATACTCTTAAACGCATTATATCCTCGCGGTAAAATGCTAACTATGGAATGGCTGCACCTAAACATGTCGTGTTTGGTGTCAAACATCTTGGAATACTACCCCCCGCCAATACTGGCGGCGGGGGTAGCATTCCACCCTTCTAGAGGGAAAGGCATGTTAACTCTGACGAGTCCGGTAACTTCTTTCCAGAGCCCTGGCATCACAAAATGGATGCTGCTGCCACAGACACGAGTCTGGCCTCCTGCTGCTGGACGAAACTCCAGCAGGGGAGGCCTGGACAATAGGTTTCCTGTCCCAGGGAGGTGTGACCACCTCCCCAGACAGGACAATGTGTATTGGGGCTGGGCGGGAGCACTTTCAGGTGCTTTGAAGTCCTGCACTGGGGGCACATTTGGTGTCCCTGTGCATACCCCAGTTCAAACCGGATCAGGGGCTTGCAGCCCCTGCTTTGGCGCGAACTGGACAAAGGGAACGGGGTGTAGCCACCCCTCTGCCCTGACCCACCCATAGGTGGGGCCACAGAGTAGTCCATCCCCTATTTTTCGAATAAAGGTAGGAACCAAGTCCTTAGGATTATACCTGGACGAAACTCTGAAACGGAATCCTGGACCTTCGACGCTCTACTCACGATTAGAGGACTGAAGAATCTCCTTGGGGTCAAGGAGTGACTCCCCTGCTTGGCAGGCACCAAAGAAGCATCTGTCCGGTTCGCATCACTGAAGCTCCTGTCGGACGCCGAAGTCATCGCATCACCAGAGGTGGATTCTCAGACTTCCCCGAGGCTACCCTGAGTCCCCAGCAAAGCTGAGGCCCGTGGCTATCGTGGGTGACTTGAGACCGTGATCCCTGGACACTGAGCACACTTGCAAGTGCACCATCTTCTGGGTCTCCCAAGAAGTCGTGCTTTGGGCTCCGAGTAGCCCTAGCCTCCAGCACCACCTGCACCGAAGATCACTGGCCCCCACTCCACGAGTGTCCTGTAAGCCAGCTCCACGTGCAGCGTCACGAGGCTCCTTTGCGGTCGCTAGCCCGTTGGCTAGTAGCCCGTAACGAAGGCCAATCTTTTCTTTACTTGGCATCCTGGTTGCTCCAGGCCTGCCCTCACTTACCCTTGCTGGGTGAGTTCCCCAGACCTTGCTGGTCTGCACCATCGACGATCTACATCTTACTCGAGACTTGCCGTTGCCAAGGCTTGTTGGGTCCAATTTGGTCACCGATGCCTCAGCACTCGACAGACATCGAGCACCAGCCCGAATCCTGCTCCTGGTCGCCGACAACGCCTCCCGGACCTCGTGGCTGAAGAGTCAAGACGACCGTCACCGCACCTGAAGCACTCGACATCGGTGGGCATCTGTCCATCGCCTTCCTGGTCACTGGCTAGTGACCCAGACTCTGTCCCCTCTGCTTTCAGGTTCTTCAGAACTCCGATCCACTCTTGGATCCACCCGGACACTTTTCTCCTGGTCGCCAGCAGCACTTTGCAGCAGATCGCCATACGAAACGACGACGAAACCCGACCCCGAAAGGCACCTATGCACCCGGCTTCCCTGGGTGAGGTAACACGAGTACTCCGGTGCTCCTGTGGGTAGAGACTCTTCAAAGTCCTAGATCTCAAAGGGTTTTGTCCTAGTCCTCTTTTAAGTGTCCCTTTCCTCTATTTTCCCGATCCCGACTTTCTCCATAGAAGTTAACGGCGTATCGCGGTTGTGTATTTACACTGCACGCGTCTCCCGTGGGTCCCCTGTGTCACTACCTTGGGTGGTTCCTTGTGGTCCAAGCACTTCTAGAGGCTCTAGGCCTAGTGTCTAGTTCAGTCGTGGTTCGCATACCACTTTATTGGTATATGGTTTGGTACGCCCCTAGGGCCCAAACGTGTATTTGTGCTATTACTGTGATTTAAGATCTTATAACCTATGTACTTCGAACTCTAGCCTCATAAAGAGACTAGAGGGGTGTGTTTAGTAATAAATACATATATTTTGAATATATACCTGGTGTGGTGCTCTTTCATTTGGTCACTCAAGAGATTATAGACTGGTAAAACAAGCTGCTTTACATTCCTTCAAGACTTAGCCTGAAGGCTGCTCTCCATAGCTACCACTAGGATAGCTTTCAATAAGGTTGTCTTTAACCTACCTACCATAAGAGTCGATTTGGACTGGTGCAAGGTGCCCACTATAATTAGTGGACAGCATATGCCAGGCCAACTTCTCACAATACCCATCATCACTAAGCACTTTTCTAAAAAAACCTCAATAAACTTGTAGCGTTCAACCTTGTAAAATGTCCCTTCAAGGCACATTATCAAGTAATGAGCCATTTTTCATATCCGTACTGAAAGATACCTTGTCTGTAACATGACACTCCAAACACTGTGACAACAGCAGACAATCACTGTTGATGACATTATTTTTAAAGATTGTTTGATTTTCTTTTGAATTGTGTTTTGCTTCTCAATCCATGATTCCCTAATAAAGAGATCCATATAACTAATATCATGCCTACTGATGAAAAGAAAATCTTTTTCCCAAATGTTTACAAATCGGGTTTGCATAAACAAAAGGACACATAATTAAAAATAGTTTGTAGGCAAAGTATATGTATATAAGTCTTATATTTGTAAAGCATTAGCTGACAGTTTGGGTTTGCCAATGCTTCATGTCGATGCTAAATAGCACTGAAAGAAAAAGGGAAAAAAAAAGGTTGTTGTTATAGCTCAACAATGTTAAAAAAGACAAAACAAAATGAAAATGGTCGGTATGATGATTTATAGTTGTGCATGAGTCATCACGCATGCACAGTATGCATAATAATGCTTTGGGATCCTTTTTTTCACTGCCGTCCTTCATCAGGGTTAGGACTGATCACAATGTGTGGATATTTCTCCTCTGGTATTTGTCTATTAAAACCAAAAAACAGATTTAGCAAAACAGTTAAGAAATCACATGGTTCTGGTGACTTCGATCTTGCTGGTGACATTTGCTGTGATTTGCAGGTCATGTGTTTGACCCACTTCAGGGCCAAATCAATCACGTTCATATTTCTGAAGTTGATAAATTGAGGACCCGTAAATTAGCTAATTGTAAAATCAGTTACTTACATTACTTGGGGAGTGAAGCAATGTACTATGAATTACTATATAACAAGTGATTAATAGTAATCATCTTATCAGCCTGATTTTCCTCTGCCGGGGAGTGATACTGATTTCGTCCCAAGATGAACTCCTAAGATGCACGTTCATAGTGATTGATGCATATTAATTAATCTGAAACATAATTGGGTTGCGTAAAAGCCCGAATACTGCACACTTTTCTAAAAGGAGATAGTGCCATCAAAGTTACTATTACTTTTATGTGTACAATAAAACAAGAATAGCAACTTTTTGCATCAAATAAAGTGTTCCCCCACTACCACAGTAAAACAGATGGATTCACTATGCAAAATCGCAATTTGTGATTACCTATTTGGTAGCAAATAGTGAATGTGGTCGCGAATAGTGAACACATTGATAAATATTGATTCTGTTTTTGATTGATTGATTGATTTTAAGATTTATAAAGTACGACTAATGCCCATGGGCGTCTTTTTTATGAGGAGCCAATGAAGATCTTCTCTAGCCTTAGAGACTGACTCAATTTTTTTGATATATTTAAGGGCACGGACTGCCGCATTTTGCATTCTCTGCAATCTATCCTAGATGTCCTTCTGAGCCCCCATACAGAAAGCATTGCAGTAATTCAACATGGATAATGGCAGGGCAGTAACTACAGGTTTTTGCAGATCAAGAGGTAGGAAAGAGAAACTTTTCTTTAAAAGTTTTAGCACAAAGAAGCTAGAGGATGTAAGATGGTTAGTTTGATCTCTAAACGAGGGATTACTACCAAAAATGATTCACAGATATATTGCTTTCTGAACTTGATTGGGAAAAGCAAAACACACAAGATGATTGACGGAATGCTGCACATTGGCAAACATTCACCCCCAGTCACAGATCTGGGTTTAATCCATCGTTATTTTGCTTCACCATGCCACCCCAGTTCAGACATAGCCATATGCAAATCAGTCTTGACCCTGTGCCTCATGGGAACAGTCCAGACCGAACTGCCAAGCCATGTCTTCCTGGACCGGAATCAAGCATCCTAGGACCGGTTTCAGGCTATCAGCCTTCATCAGCCAGGATAGCTTGACTCCAGTGGCGTAGTGAGCACGGGACCCACGGCTGTGCATACCCTTCCCACATAGGGCGAAATGCAAAACACACAAGATGATGGACGGAATGCTGCACATTGGCAAACATTCACCCCCAGTCACAGATCTGGGTTTAATCCATCGTTATTTTGCTTCACCATGCCACCCCAGTTCAGACATAGCCATATGCAAATCAGTCTTGACCCTGTGCCTCATGGGAACAGTCCAGACCGAACTGCCAAGCCATGTCTTCCCTGGACCGGAATGCTGAGGCATTGAGGCCAAAAAAGAGCACCTCTCTTTTTTCAGAATTTAGTTTCAGACCATGGGAGCTCATCCAGTTAACTATGGCACTCATGCACTTGTTGTCATCCACATAGAATACTGTGGAGAAACTGTAGGACCTAATTTGTTCCAGCAGAGGAGCCACATATATATTAAATAATGTGGAGCTCAATGATGAGCCTTGGGGCATGCTGCAGAGTGGAATAAATGATTTTGAGCTGCAATCTCCCATGTTCATTGTGTGCTCCCTGTTATCAATATATGAGCATAGCAACTAAAATGTGTACCTTGAACATCTAGCTCCATCAGCCGGTGTTTCAATAATGCATGACCCCCGGTACAGCCCCACTAACAACCTAAGAATATTCAGGAAGTACCTCAAAACCATAATAGTCCCCTCAGTCATGAGAAAATCAAATCATCTTGCAAATAAATATATACACACACACAGATGTACACACACACACTTGCTTCACAGAGTGAAGTTTAATGCTGTCAAGAAACCCATAACGTTTAAATAAAGAGTTGTATTTGTAGATGTCTATGCACACAGGTCAATATAATTCTGTTTACCAACCACAGAAGGATGAAAAGCTGAGTGGACCACTGGGTTTCAATCCTCTTGACCACAGCTCCAAACACAGATTCCTGAATCGGATGTGTTAGTCCACTGAGCCACAAGTTAAGGTCACATGTTAAGGGTGCACCCCATTTGGAATATTTTCCTTGGTCTTTTCTCTAATTTAGTTACAATTCTCCCTTCACTTCTTCCCCAGGTTCAAGAGATGCATGCACAATATTTGCAGTTACACAATGATTTTTAAATGGCCATGGTTTTACTATGACAGCTGTGTCTAATGTGGGACACTTGTGTAGTTTTAGGGAAGCCACTAGGTATCTATTGGATACCCTGAAGTATGCTGCCGCCACTGTGAACCAAAGTTAGACACCTCTGGATTAAGAGGTTTGCATACGTCACACTGAGGCAGCTTCAGGGCATGGTGTGCTAAAGATAAAGGAGTTAAAAAAAATGTGTACCCTATTTGTGTTTGTGAAGCCGCTTGAGGGATGAGGTTTCAAACAGCAGCATGAAAAACTTACATGAGATACAGACACAAATGGCTCCCGATCAGCACCTGAGAAACCATTGCACGTGCCCTGGTCACAACCAAGCTGGACTACGGTACACCCTTTATGGCAGGCTGAACAGAAAACTCACCAGCAGGCTGAGACCATTAAGAACTCAGCAGCCAAATGAATCTAAACCTCCGATGCTGCACTCACACTAGCTCCTCATTCACAAAGGAGAACAATTAAAACTCCTCAAGCACACTTTCAAGGCACTACATAAAGCTGGCCCAGAATACATTAAAGATTGCAACTGCTTTCACAAACCTTCCAGACACCACTTCACATCCAGATTCCTACTTGCACGAATAGCACACAAAGGGAAAATGAGGTCTTGCAGTCAACCCTCCTCCTACATCGCTCCTAAAGCATAGAGTGATCTGCAGCTACACATATGATCCCCCTCCTCCCGTCTTGAATTCCCTTTCACTTAGAGTAGACTCACCTAGCCCTAGGTGTGCCCAGACTCACACCTACTAGGTGCCGGAATACGCTCACAGGTGATAGTGCACCGCACAGATCTGCATAAAATAACAGGAAGCTTCATATTGCACCTGCCACCATTATACACAATGATAGCCTTCAGCTAATGGTCTGTGATGGACAGGATGTTCTTTATTAGAAAAGAAGAAGGTTGCATTCTGGAATTACCAGCAGTAGATAATGGACCTTGTAATAAAGTTTAATGTATCGTAAGTTTCCAATTTGCTTGTGAAAATTGGTAACAAAAGATCACCTGGAGAAATGAGATATTGATATGCCTTTAACTAGATTGTCTGATTGTAATACCAGCCTATTAAAAGTGTTCCACTTGTAATGACACATCCCACTGAGGTAAACGATGGAAGCACTCCAAGTTATATCGACCACAAATCATCCTTCTTCACAGCTACTACAACTCCTCTGATGTCAGGCATCAAGCAATAACTATTTCTGTCAGTAAAAATGTGTCAAAAACAAAGGGGATGATGGACGGAGTGTTGAACATTGCAAGCACTCACCCCCAGTCAACTGATCTGGGTTTAATCCATCATCATTCTTTAGCTCACTCCGCCACCCCAGTTCAGACATGGCCGTATGCAAATCAGTCTGACCCTGTGCCTCATGGGAACAGTCCAGCCCGAACTGCCAAGCCATGTCTTCCCTGGACCGGAAACAAGCATCCTGGGACCGGTTTCTGGCTTACAGCCGTCATCAGCCAGGCTATCTTGAATCCAGTGGCAAAGTGAGCAAGGGACCCACGTCTGGGCATACCCTGCCAACTTAGGGCGAACATAGCAAAACCAAAGGGGATGATGGACGGAGTGTTGAACATTGCAAGCACTCACCCCCCGTCAACTGATCTGGGTTTAATCCATCATCATTCTTTAGCTCACTCCGCCACCCCAGTTCAGACATGGCCGTATGCAAATCAGTCTGACCCTGTGCCTCATGGGAACAGTCCAGCCCGAACTGCCAAGCCATGTCTTCCCTGGACCGGAAACAAGCATCCTGGGACCGGTTTCTGGCTTACAGCCGTCATCAGCCAGGCTATCTTGAATCCAGTGGCAAAGTGAGCAAGGGACCCACGTCTGGGCATACCCTGCCAACTTAGGGCGAACATAGCAAAACCAAAGGGGAAGATGGACGGAGTGTTGAACATTGCAAGCACTCACCCCCAGTCAACTGATCTGGGTTTAATCCATCATCATTCTTTAGCTCACTCCGCCACCCCAGTTCAGACATGGCCGTATGCAAATCAGTCTGACCCTGTGCCTCATGGGAACAGTCCAGCCCGAACTGCCAAGCCATGTCTTCCCTGGACCGGAAACAAGCATCCTGGGACCGGTTTCTGGCTTACAGCCGTCATCAGCCAGGCTATCTTGAATCCAGTGGCAAAGTGAGCAAGGGACCCACGTCTGGGCATACCCTGCCAACTTAGGGCGAACATAGCAAAACCAAAGGGGATGATGGACGGAGTGTTGAACATTGCAAGCACTCACCCCCAGTCAACTGATCTGGGTTTAAATAAAAAATAGTAACAATGTGTACCTCATTACAGATCTTCTAGCTAACCCTCTGTCTCCACAAATAGTTGCCCTGCTTTCTCACCTTCTGTGCCCGGGCAACTTCTACAAAGCTGTCTAATGCTTTCATTGAGAATTTATTTATTTAATTTATTTATTTATTTTACGGAATTTATAGAGCGCGAGGCTACCCAAAAGGGTCTCCCGGCGCTAGAGCAAAACAGCTACAGGGTGCACAAGCCCAATACAAATCCATTAGCCCTTTAAGAGCAGTTGACGAGTAAAGTCTTCAGATTCCTACAGAGCAAGAGTAGAGAGTGGCAGTTCCTAAGAGCCAAAGGAAGGGAGTTCCAGAGTTTTGGGCCCAAATTTGCAAAGGAGCGACCCTTCATGCGGGCCAAGCGAAACATAGGCATGGTTCATAGGGAAAGGTTAGCTGATCTCAGTGGCCGGGTGGGGACATTAGGTAACACCAGACCTCGGATGTATGTAGGAGCGAGGCCATGCCTAGCTTGGAACGTGTAACACAAGGCCTTAAATTTAATATGTTCATTGACCTAGAGTCAGTGAAGTTTATGGAGCAAGGGAGAGACAGAAATATGTCTGGGCAGTCGAAAGAGAAGGTGGGCAGCCGCATTGTGGATGAACTGTAAACGGCGGATCACTGATTTATCTGCACCCAGGTATAGAACATTTCCAAAGTCCAATCTGGACATTATCAAAGCCTGTAAAACCATTCTTTGGGTATTCAAAGGAATCAGCCAGAGAATTTTCTTGAGCCATTTGAGAGTAAAAAAGCTAGAGGCTGTGAGTTTTGAGACCTGCAGCTTAAGTGAAAGGTTCTTATCAATAATGACTTTATCAACTGGCATATGTAAGGGTTCCAGGGAGGTCAGCCAGTGTTTAACTCCCCAGAGTTTGGGATTGTTGCCTGGAATCATGACTTTAACTTCGTCGCCATTAAGCTTTAAGGCATTTCTGTTCATCCAGTGGGCGACATTAGTCAGGCCTTGCCCAAGTGGGGACGCATCTAAGATCTGTGCATTAGAAAGTGAGAAAATAATCTGGGAGTCATCAGCATAGGAAAACAGAGTGAGACCAGACTCCTCAATAACGTCCATCAGAAAGCAGAGGTAAATGTTAAGAAGCAGGAGACTCAAAATGGAGCCCTGCGGATCCCCCGAGGGCAGCAAGAGGGTCTTGGATGTCTTATCGGTTGATGACACCCAAAAATACGATCTTTCAAGAACGAAGACATCCATCTTAGTGCCAAATCCACAATGCCTAGCGCCTCCAATCTGTCCATTGATATAGAATGTAGAACTGTATCAAAAGCCACACTTAAATCCAAAAGGATAAGGGCGTCTGTCCAATTTAGTGTCCATATTCATGTGAACATCTTCGAAATTACATGGACTGCTACAAAGTAGGATGGACTAACCATAGATCTGACTGTCTAAGGTGCTAACAGGGTTGGATCAAAAGTTCTGTGTTGTTCTTTATGTGTATGTCTGCGCTGTGTTGTGTTGCAACGTAATGTTTAACTAACTAGTAAATGTTTTTTTGCAAACTGATCAAATATAGAAACTATTGCAGTTAGGGTGCTCCACATAATATCACTAAATTAACCTGTGCTTAACCCTCTGGTATCTTGGTAGAAAAGCAGGCAGGTTTAACTTAGAGGCAACACACATACAGTAGTAACAGTAATAACAGTAATTTGAAAAACCAACACAAGGAAATTCCTACACCAATTTAGAAAACTATATAAAAATGTAATACATTTTTTGATTCCAAAAAACAAAAATTCAATGAGTAGAACCAGAGTTATGATTTTTTAAAGTTTTAGGCACAAACTAGCACTTAAAAGATCTAAGTATCTTGTCATGTGAAACTAGTTCATAGTAAAAAAATATGTCCTACCGCGATGGAACACAGATCAAATACACAAAATGGATTGGACCAGGTCGGCATTTACTTTTTGGATTAGAAGAAAGTTTTAAGAAAAAGTCTGAGAAGGTAAACTTAAGCAGAGAAATGTCTGAGGATGGTGTGTTGTCGCTGGGGAACTGCTTGACGAAGTCATAGTTAAGATTTCTGCATTCAGACTTTTTGGAAGTTGAGATTCTTCAGCAGGATGAGACAGGAAGCTGTTGCTGAGGAGAGAAACACAAGGCCAGATACCTCTTTGGCCAAGGTCCACTCATCAGAATTTTCTGCTGTGGAGAAGAACATAGTAGGAGCTGCTGCGAAGTCAGGCTGACCAGCGATGTGCCTTTTTTAGTGGTTAGACAAGCAGGTTGGCCCAGGTCTTCTCTTGGTTTTTAGAGCAGTTTTTAGCCAAAAAATGTCCAAGACCCAAGTCTGTGATTTTGAAAATGTGGGCACCTTTAGCATGACCATTAAGGGTCCAAAACTGGAGGAGCACTACTTGGGGGTTAGGACTCAATCAGGTTGGGTACAGGTGTGGAATCAACATGGTAGGAACCTTGTCTATCCCTGAGTCTCTGAACAGGAGTCGAGCAAAATAGTCCCTGGAGTTTCTCTGGTAGTCTGGGTGCAGGTGATGTATCAGGGCTCGCCTCTGTGGGTTTAAGGCAGGCTACTGATAGCTAAACAGTGCTTCCAAGTAGAGCAAAGCATTCTTATGAAGTACATAGCAGGCCGAAGCAGAAGACAGTCCTCGAATATTCTTTCTGCATTTCCAGAAAGTGAACTAGAGAGTGGCTTTTTATAAATGAGACATTCTTTGAAGTAGGAGAAGCTTTTAGAGAATACCCTTTGAATTGTTTGAAGTTTCCTGAATCACCTGCCCTGGCTCAATGCTGACTGCATTAACAATGCAAGGGTGACAAGTCATTTGTGTGAAGCCAGAGCACAGCCTATTCAGTTGAAAGAGGGGCTATGCTCAGCTCCACCCCCATTCTGCCAGTTGATTGGCCACCCAGGCACACCTAATCACCCTATTATGTGGCTGCTGGGAGAAATAGGCAAAGTCCAACTGCCAACTGCACCCAGTCATGTGACCCAGGATAGGCAGCAGGCACCAAATAGTTTAGGGCAGGAAAATGGCAACTTTCTAAAAGTGGCATTTTCAAAAGTGTAATTTAAAATCCAACTTTACCATTAAAAAGGGTTTTTAATTACAATTTCTCAGACTTCAAATATGAAATGCTCACGTGTTCCCAATCAAACATTAGCACTTAGTAAATGTAATAAGGCAACCCAATGCTATCCTATGTGAGAGGTAGGCCTAACTGTACTGATAAAGACATTTAGGAGTTTTTCACTGGTAGGTCATGTAAAACTAAAATGTACATGTCCAACATTTTAATTACAATGCATCATCCTTTACGGGCTGTATAGGTCCTATTTATGGGTGACTTATGTGAAATAAAAGCTGTGTTTTATTTCAAAATCTATTTGGCAGTTTAGAACTGAATTCAGGCTGCAATGGCAAACCTGGGGCATGTTTTAAGGTGCTACTTAAGTGGGTGGGCAAGAAGTGATCCAGGGCCACAGATAACATTTAATTTAAATTTGCCAACCTACATGGGACTCCTAATTAATCAGTTGTAAGCCAATTTAACTATGATTTAGAGAGAAAGCACAATCACTTTAGCACTGGTCATCAGTCAGAGTTCCAAAGCCAACAAAACAAATTTGGCAAAATAGGAGGGGTAAAAGCAAAAGGTTTAGGTGTGGCTCTGCAGAGAGGGCCAAGTCCAAGACTTGTTATATGAAAGAAGCTGGAAAAAGTGTGTTTAGAACTATAACATTTTATTTTGTATGATTTAGAAAAGGAGTGAGAACAAATGTTTTAAAAACTTTGTTGAGTAATAAAAACAGCCTTTTGCCCTCCCGGTACAGAGTGTTCATTTACCACTATTCCCCTGTAGAGCCCCTTATAACGAGATACGTTGGGCCCATCAGAATCAGTGACTTCTCCTGTCCAATGGGGAGGGGATCGTAACCCATTACAGATGCAATTTGGGGTGTGCCCACCTAGTGTGGTAGAGGCTGCACTGGCAGTGTTTGTGCAAGATTATCCTTTTCCTTGGCCCTATAAGGCATTCCTGGCAGCCTCCATGAGGGTATCTGCATTCTGTGACTAGATTAATTCTAGAAAAGTATTTTTTATATATACTTCTAATACCCTTTAACTATAGTGAAAGAGAGGTTGCATTGCCACACTGCACCTTTGCTGAACGTATGACATGGCGTACTGCAAACTTAGGGGCATATCAACAAGCGGCAGCGATAATTATCACTGGCCGCTCTTAGTGTGAGGAATTTTATCGCCGGATATCGCAGATAATTATCGCCATGCTAGCGCTGTATTAACAACGCATAGCGCAATGGCGATAATTATTCCAGTGATAGCGATGTTTTCCATGGAACATCGCTGGTTTTCCAGCGATGTTCCATGGAAAATGGCGATATCCTTGGTGATAGGGCCTGTGGTCTTAGCCACACAATCCACCCCCCATGTTAGGTATGCCTTAGTCAGGAATTTAACAGACGTTAAATTCCTGCACTAAGGCATACTTAACGTGATTTTAAATATCGCTAACCCTCGTTGTTAATATGAGGAAGCTGGGTTAGCGATATTTACCCAAGGGAGTCTGGTCAGGCACGCCTCCTTTGCATCTCATTAGCGATGCAATGGGAGGCGTGCTGACAAGGGGCGCTGTTGTGTACTTCATAGGTTGTCCTTAAACGGGCTTTCTAGAATCATGACCATATATAGGCACAATCCACCTTGCCCTTATATAGGCATAGAATCCCAGACCTTATTTAGGCATAAACTATGCATACCAAATACAGGCATGGCTTCCGACATCCGTCCACCCTAGCGTCTCAACGAGTCCATGAAAAAACAGACCCTCTGGCGGCGGGAGTTTCCCTTGCCCAGGACTATTGATTTCTTCAAGGTCTCATACATTATGCATGAACCTCTTATTCCCTAAGGGATTCATTCATGACGTCTTTCGCTACCCAACTCACGTCAATGCTAACATTTCCAGGTATAAATATACCTTCCCAAACCCCTGTAAATCAGAGGAGACCTCGACTTCAGAGGAGCCCGATTCCCGGCCAGACGCACTGAGAAGACACTGCCCTTCCTGCACGTAACTTCCCTTGCGGGGTGTTGGAGTTCGAGTCCGGATAGAGATTCCTACCTCTCTCATTCTTCAGGTATGGAGCAGACTAGAACCTAGAGGGACTCTTGGCATAATAGACTCTTGGCATGCTAGGCGTAACTTACTCTTAGTATACTCTAGTCAGGAATACTGCACCTACTTCTACTTCTCCCTACACCTAGGACAGGTTAGGCACACTGGGTAGAACTAGGCTAGAAACGCATCGTATGAGTACTCGCATTTTTAGGTTGTGTCATTTTATGTAAATACATATATGCTAAAAAGATAATGCTGACGCAGTATTATTTATTTCTACTGCTCACCTTGTACATTATTTATCTCGCATACTGTCTTGTGATCGTAACAGCACATATAACTTACAACAGAAACAAGACTGTTCAATAAATCCTTTATTGAAACGCCCGTTTGGTTATTTCTGTGTAACTCTGAGAATAACTGAAACATGCACAACTGAGCTGAGTGAAATGGTTATCTATTGTTTCTACGACTCTGGGACACTTCCTGATTCTGTGACGGAAACACAGTGGTCATGTTTTGCGGCAGCCAGAAACTAATCCCTTCTTGTCTTCAAAAAGTTTCTAGTGGCCTCTGAGCTAGCTGGCACAAGTAATTAAGTTTAATATACTCGATAGGGACATACTGACCTTAGTCCTATGTCAAACCTATAGGATATATTATTCCAATGCGCAGAGCCTATAAGGGAAATAGGAGCTACACTACATGGCGCCCAACGTTTGGTAAGGCAGTAATTCAACGTTAGATACTGAGTAACTCAGCTGTGCATATATTCTTTTCTCTCTGAGAGACCCCTCCCCATATACTCCAAAAGACGTCTGGAGTGGGCAGGGATGGTATCCGCCACGGCTACATAGGGCAGTACCCTATATATTAGCTGTTTGGTTTGCTCAACGTTGAAGGATACAGTGTTCCACAATATTGTGCACCTTATCTTTGTTTCCTTGAGATTTGTTCTACATTTTTCATAAAATAAAATGAATGAAGACGCCGGAAACGGTGTAGCTGCGGCTGATCCAGCCCAACCAGTGTTATTTAACAACACAGGTTTACATGAAGCCGAAGAGGGTGTCATAGACATTCCTCCTAACTTAAGAAGAGCCATTACTCTAAAACTTATAAAACATGGCCTGTCTCCGAGAGGAGGTAGAGCAGTTTTCGTGATTGAGGCACATGACTCCTTTCAGACAGAGGTATTCTATTCATGGGTAATTCTTCCTGAATCCAATCCAGTAACACACTTGTTTCACTACTACAAAGAAGATGAAGCACCAGAGGAATACATTCCTTTCGAGGATATTGAGATTCCATTAACATACCAGGAGCATCAGCTCTGGTTTAAAGGCACCCTAAAACACAATAAAAATATAACCAGGCTCGGTCCACTAGGTAGACCAGGAGCAACATGGCCGATTCTGGCCGGCTATACACCTCATCCAGACATCGAAATAATGTCAGACGAGGAAATACTTAATCAACTCACAGAGTTAATAAAAATCTACAGACAATTGGTTCAATATGTCATGCGGACTTTCACAGTCCAACCACCATTAACAATTACAAATCATACTCCTCCACAGGGGAGTACACTAAAAATTACACCACAGACTCTATACGCAGTCATGGGTAAAATGCCCACTAAGCGGGAGCAAATCCCATTTTGGATAGCTCAAAAAATTACTCAAATTGAAGCAGTATTTCCAAATACTAGCCCACATGAGAAACACAGAATCCTAACCATCAGTTTACCAATGGGGATCACAGCACAACTGGAAGACTGCACCACTTGGGGCTCAGTCTTTGCTGCCATCTACACTAAAACACACGGCATTCCGTCAATTTCGGTAATACCAGATGTCCTAAAACAAATTCAAAACGAATATGGAGCAGAGCCTGCTTTAAATTTGGGTATGAAATTACTGAAAAATTTTGAACAGGTCTCAACGATAATATTATCTAATATTAAAGGGGAGGCAGCAGCAGTGGCGATCCGGCAAAAACGAAGGGAATTTGATGTTACAGAACATCAGACAGAGCTACCCAGAATTATAGAGCAATCTTATGCAGAATTAGGCAGAGATAGTTTGGGTGGGAGACCAGCTAAACCAAAACTATCGGAAAGTCTTGAAAAGAACTCAATTAAACAAACTCCTACATCTTCTAAAAAGAAGTGGGAATCTAACAATCAAAATTCAAATGAGAAAGGTTCTCAATCCCGAGGTAGGTCTCCTCAAAAGGAGTCCTCTGAAAGGAGGTACAACCTCAGGAATAGGGATAATTTGAGAAAACCTGATAGGTATCAAGACACTGATACACGTTCCTCTCGTCCCTTTCAGGTCTCATCACAGACTTTGGAAAGAAGAGGACGAACAGAACATAGAGAAGAACGCGTGAAATCGAAAGATGACAAGCACGCAACAAAAATTAAAGCTAAACCTCAATTCTCAAAAAGAAAGTAGCAGGTCTGAAGATAAGACATGCCGAGAATAATGAGATCGCAACTCAAGAACGGAGAATGGGCTCAGACAATGCTGGACAGTGCAGCAGAAGTCACAATAGCTTACCAGAACCTGATGGAACTTCTGGAGATAGTGGACTTGAATGAGTACATTACAGTAGAGACTGTAGACACCAGGGTTAGTACTCCACAAAGGTTATATGAAATAACACTCCGGATGGAGGGAGACAAACCTAGACAGGTTAAAGCACTTTTTGGGAAAGACTATCAAAGGGTTATGACATACTTCTAGCAGAAAAAGACTGGCCACCACAATTTGTCAGGGAGTGCCCACACGGCGAGGACATGATTATGCCTGCCTTCTCCAATCACATTCCAATTCACTTAAAATATACATATGCCAGAAAATGGGCAGTGGCCCAGGCTCCAGCATTATATAAAAATCATGTAGGATGGGATGAGGACTCCCCTCACCATAAAATACATCTGAAACATGAACCTACTGCTCAGAGGCAGTATCCAATTAAGCAAGAAGCTAAAAAACAGGTCAGGGAGATTTTAAATCAACTTGAATACCAAGGGGTGATTGAAACTAGCACCTCATCTATGAACAATCCTTTGTTTCCTGTCTCCAAACCAGACAATACATATCGTCTAGTTTTGGACTACAGACATTTAAACACTTGTTCTAAAACTTTTGCAGTGCAAAATGCACACAGCACAGCATTAATGAATAACATTGTGCGCAAAAAATACAAAACAACATTAGACATCTCAAATGGATTCTTTTGTCAAAATATAGCACCTGAAAGTAGGTACTTAACGGCATTCTCCATAATGGGGACCCAGCGTCACTTTTGTCGACTCCCACAAGGGTTCAAGAACAGCCCGGGGTTATTCTCAGCGAGAGTAACGGAGTTACTACAAATTTATGACAATGAGGCATTATCCTATGTCGATGATATTTATCTGACAGACGATGATTTGGAAAAACACTTGAACAGGGTGAGCACCATTATATTGGGATTCGCCTCTGAGGGCTACAAGTTCAACTTTAAAAGTCCCGAATTGCCCATCTCAATGTCCTATTTTTGGGATATGAGCTTTCAAGTGAAGGCAAGAGCTTGGCAGCTAACTTTCTAGAGAAGTGTGCGCTGCTCCAACCTCCAAAACGCTAAAAAATTTACAATCACTACTGGGATTCCTAAATTTTGGTAGAACATACATTCTAAACTATGCAGAAAGGGTTAAACCTCTCTACGCATTAATCAAACCTGATTTTTCAAATAAAAACTGGACACAGGAACACACAGAAATTTTGCGTTCACTCCAAGCTAACATGTTAGCAACAAATCACTTACAAACACGCGTAAGTCAAAGAAATTTGGTGATTCGAATAATTTCGGGTCAATATGGATTTACTTACTTAACCTTTAACGAGGGTGAGAAAGTACCAATTGCATACAAATCACATTTGTACACACAAGCGGAAATGTGTTTCAGTTCAACTGAAAAAATTCTGACAGCAGTTCAAACAGCTGTAGCAAAAGAAAGAGCCTTATGTCGTTACCCCAGTACCGGCTTTAGAAGCGGTCACAAAAGCGAGCATTCCGAATGCTAAAGCTTTACATCCGAGATGGATACAGTGGGTTAATTCTCTTGCTGCAACTGATGTTGAATATGTATTTGATCCAGATTTAAAAACACAGGCATTTCTCCAATATGAACAAGAATGTCCTCTGCCCACTGAGATTCTGCCTCTCGATCAGTATGAATTCGTAATTTACACTGACGGATCCGCACAGCCCGCAACAGGGAGTAAGCAAGCTTACAGTGCAGCGTGTGCTATCGTTAAAGGTCGCATGCGAAATTGCATCTTCAGACCTATGGTTACAAAAACTCAGTCACTTAGGGGCAGATGTATCAAGGATTGCATTTGCGATTCCTTAATAGCGAATTTTAGCGAATTGCTATTAAGGAATCGCAAAATGCTCTGTATGTAGGAATCGCAATAATAATTGCGATTCCTTAATATTCCTTAATTGCGAATTGCAAATTGCGATTCGCAATTAAGGAATACCTTCCCATTCATTCCTATGGGCGTAGAGGCCCATAGGAATGAATGAGAAGACATTCTCAATTTGCGAATCGCAATTAGAGAATCGCAAATTGAGAATGCAATTTCAAGGGTGCCATGGTGTCCTTTTGACACCCTGTTGCACCCCTGAAATATGTATGTGTGCACATGTGGCGCACATACATGCCCTAAGGGCATGTATGTGCGCCACATGGCACTTTGAAAAATGCTAAAAAGTGCATTTTTCAAAGAAATCGCATATTACCACCAACTTGAAGTTGGTGGTAATTTGCGATTTCTTAAGGCCAAATTGCACTTTTTTGGTGCTTCTTACATTGGATTTAAGGAATCGCAATTTGCGATTCCTTAAATGCAATCGCAAAATAGGGAATCGCAAATTCCTTATTTTGCGAGGCAGTTTTGCCTTAATACATTCCACTAAGCACAATTGCGTACGCAAACGCCGAAATTCTGCGAATTTCTGCGTTTGCGAACGCAATTTTGCTTGATACATCTGCCCCTAGGTGATTGTACAGCTCAGCGATCTGACCTACAGGCATTCAAACTGGCACTTGAAAGTACGGATCGAGAATTCCTCACACTAATCGTGTGCGATTCCTTTTACTGTGTTCTGTCGTATAATAACTATATACAAACCTGGCTTAAAAATGGTTTTAAGGATGCAAAAGGTGGCACAATTAAACATAAATTGCTTTGGGAACAAGTAGTTCTGTTGAAAAACGAACTACCAAAGGCTCACGTGATCCACACACTGAGTCATCAACGTGATGGCGTTCACGTTGCAGGGAATTCATTGGCTGACGAAGCCGCGAAGGGGCTGTGCAAACGGCTTCCGTAGCTGGGATCACTCGTTCAAAAACAAAAATAGACGGTGAGATAATGTTAGCTGTCAATGCTTCAAGCAAAGGCAGCAGTGCAGCGTTACCAAAAAGTTTCCACTCAAGTACTCTTATGTAATTGATGCGAATAACGTTCCTTTTGCTCGAATCCCTGGAGTGGGGGATAGGGTAATTCCAAACATGGAACGAAGAGCAGCCTTGATTTATGAAACACATTTTGGGGAGGGTCTGTCACATCAAGGGATCTCAAAAACAATTTTGACATTAACAGAGATGTACTGGTGGCCTGGAATGAATACACAAATTCACATATTCATCAACAACTGCTTAGACTGTAAATTACAGCAAGAGAGCCACCTGACACCAGGCAGCGAATGCGGCAGCCCAGTGCAGACACCACTGTTAGACAGCATTAGGCTATCTACTGGCCAGCGTCCTACTGGACAAAGGCATTCCCGCAAATACTGTATCTAGGTTCCTATGGTTATGGCCTCAGCGCTCAGCTGACGCTCGAACTGTTATAAAAGATTTGCGAGTCTTTATCGGCACATACGCAATAGGCACGTTTCATTCTGACCAGGGTCCTGCGTTTAGCTCTAGGGCTTACAAGGAGGCCATGGCCAGTCTGGGCGTTGCATTGCGGTACTCCTCTCCATTCCATCCTGAGGGAAATTCTGTTGTGGAAAGGAAAAACCGGGACATAAAGCAGTCTATAACAGCTAGGGTATTAGGCTCGGGTGATGGGTGGGTCAAACACCTCATTAGCGTTCAGCGCGCTATCAATAACTTGCCAAGAAGTTCTCTAGGGGAGTCACTCCATATGAGGTCCTATTTGGGACAAGGTTGTGGGTTCCAGACTTAGAACACGTAGGCACAGTGGTGGACAGGAAAGAATTTGATATCAAAGATCGTTTGGCTGTTTTACAGGAACTTAATAAGTTAAGAACGAAACAAAGCAACGTATCCTTACAGCCAACCACCACTGGGGAAAAATCGGCGGTCCCAGCAAGGCCTGTCTGGATTCCAAAAGTTGGGGATCTGGTCAGAGAAAAAATTGCGGACAAGAAGGAATTTGGACCTTCTTACAGACAACCGGTACCTGTTCTAGCTGTTCAAGGAACAAGGACAGTACTTCTGCCGCCCCTTGCTGGAAGAAAGGAGAAAAGATTTGTGTCCATCGACCTGATCAAACCACAACATGTGGCCAATACTAAGCAGTAGGCCTCGTGGACTCCGACCTAGTAGCAGACGCACTCCTCTCGCTACTATTCAAGAGGTTCAGACTGATCACGATCGAAAATTCAGCTGTAACACATGAAGGACTATGCAACCAAGCTATGGAACTCATCCCTCTTGACAACCAAATAACAGTTTGTCCAAATACACCTGTCTACACCAACGTGACATGTGAAGAACTGGTTCCTGTGATTTCAACGAATCCTGATGCAATTCCAACAATTGACAGAAGTGCTTCTGGCTATTTCATTGACTTTGATACGTTCTCAGTGGATCCAAGCGAACCTGAAACGACGCCAGCATCATCAAAACTCAAGCAGCAAGTACAAGAATTTATTCACTTTCTGAAAAAGACTTATCTGGTTTCTCCATGGATTGAACTCTGGATTACATCTGGACTTTTTGTTTTCCTGCTCTGGCTAGCTTTGGTAACAACAGTAAGCATGCTTATAAGTGGCAGATACATCCATGTGAACATTGAAGGAAAGGACATAAACGTGCTTTTGAAACCACATAAATCTTCCCATCGTGAAGCAAGAGACTTGTCATCAGTGAACATCACAGCTGTTCCTATACAGGATGGTATAGTGTGGGACAAAACAGATTATGAAATCTTCGGTCCAAGTGAACAATTGAACATTCCACATTTGTTTAAAATTTCACTAAGCGATTTGATAACGTCCAGTACCTATTCAGATGATTGGGACTTAGAGACTGTTCAAGATATGATGTTTGATCTAGAAAAATCTGCTGCATTTTCTAAAGATGAATATTTAGAGGGCACAAATGATTACGAAGAAATGTATTGTTACAACCACTATGGTCATCATTATTTGCACAAAACTGCATATTCAAGAAATGTGTTTATGTTTAATCAATGGGAACATTGTCCTACACCACCACATGGTAGTTCAAAAACTTTTGCTAGTAAATTTCCATATTTTTCAGGTTATAATACATCTGATCCAGAAACGTTTTTACTATAAAAATGTAAACAAAACAGGACTGAAAATTATGTTAACAAATACGAAACAGATTTACTCTCAAGCATTTATTGCCCAACTGTCTACTCAGGGTTTCGTCTTATGGAAAGACACAATTGAGACAAAAACTGTCTGGGGTAGTAAAGATTGGCAAGTGCAGGGTATAGAAGCTTTATTTAGAGCCTGTATAATCCCTGAACAAATAATGTTTTTGAATGACACCGTCCAACAGACATCTTGTCTTGGGTTAGCCAAGATAAAAGAGATGAAATCACCTTCTGTGCCAACACCTGCCAGTGATAATAATACAGAGGCAGTGGTGACAGTCGACAATATACTACAACTCAACAGAACTCATCCAAATTGGAAGAAATGGTTGATCTGGCCCGCAGACACAAACAACTGTCAGGAAAGGTTCTTGAACAAAACTCAGGGCTTTGCACTTCATAGGCCAGACCCAAGATATGTCCAAAGACAACATCCAGGGGTAGTAACAACATATAGTGTAGGAAAATTATGCCTCGATTGGCTGCATAAATCTACACTACAGGGTGTGAAGCAACACTTAACCTTACTTGTACACGACGCAGATCTTAGGGAATTCTTGCTTGGACCAAGAAAACCGCGTCAAAAATGTTTCATATTTGCCGGCACCTACGCTGCTTATAACGAAGCATGGAAAGTGTCACAGATAGAGGCTGCAGAACGAATACGTGAACTTGATCGTATTAATTTAGAGAAAACACTCTCTGTAGTCGACAATGGGTTAACAACTTTGTCCTCCAGGATTTATTCATTGGATGGCATTGTATCCTCTGCTATCGACATTCTAGAACAAGATTTGGCTATGTTACAACAAGGTCAGTCTCAATTACGTTCTATAGTGTTATTGACATGGACGCTGCAATCTTTGCGAGCGGGCTATGTGCCTTGGCGTTTCATCAACACGTCGTCTCTGTTTGCAGAATACAATCTAACTGATAAACAGATCGAATTGGCACAAAGAGGAGCAAAGTATACAGTGCTGAGCATTGAAAAAATTGACAAATTACCATTCAAAGTGGCAGAAAAACCAGCTACAGAATGGCTTATTCATGGCAAAATAACATTACCTGTGACAACTTTTCAGCTCCAGTATTGTGTCAGACAGATGCAAGCAGGCAAATATGAAAGGTTGGGTAAGGAATACATTAAGACATCTTGGAATTTACCGTATACACATAAATGTTGGAGTGGGGATCGTGAAGTGTTTCTTAGCGGTACTAACTGTGAACATGCACTGACCGGTTCACTCATATGTCAGGACATTATTTTACACGGAGCTTGTAATGGTTCTGTGGCAAACCTGTCTTGCCATCAGCACGGTTCTCCAGCTGCTGTGATTAATCCAACGTTTGGACAACTTTCGAATGGGAGTTACCTCATGTTGAATGATCAGAGCTGCTGTGGAATGTTGCCCGGCATCCCATATCTAGTAACGGTCAACTCCAGGGTCACTTGCTGTATGCAAGTATTGTTTCCCCCAATAGACACCGTCAGGGAGTCACCTTTGTGGCCTTCACTTAACGTCTCTTTTATAAGATTTGATACCTTAAGCAGAATGAAAGCCATGCTTTTACAGCAAACAGTGCCTTTGACCTCAGCCAAAGAAACCTATGATCTACAAATTGGAAGGACTTCGGCTGAGATACAGACTTTAATACGTACAAACTGCCCTATACATTTCGTAGAAATGATATCACGTATCTTTAACATGTCAGATACAACAGGAATTGTACATGTATTTAAGAGCATTTGCACCGGTCTCTTAGCACCGTTCCAGGCAATACTTGGAATCATTCCGAACTTTGCACATTCGGTGTTTGGTGGCATACCATTAATTCTAGCACTTGTTGCGGGAATTCTATTCATCTGCCTGCTATTATGCTATGGCCAGCCGCTTCGCAGAAATAACTCTGAGCGAAATGGGGAAAGTTCTCCTTGAAAGAAAGTGCCGTGAGCGAATAGTACAGCAATTGGGCATGACTCGTCTACGGGACCTTAATACCACGTGGTTCCTGTCATTCCGACCAATCTGGCATGATTGCATCTTACCTGTTCTACGATGCCTGCTATGCGGTGAAGAATGCGTGTTGGACGCCTGTCTAACATATCCATCAGCTGCGCCAAAGGACGTCGATACTTTGCTGGTCCCGATAACGGTCCATGCTTCGTGTTGTCCCCAGAGGCTCCCAATACTGATGTCAGCATTCATTGAGATCTCACAGTCGCCTCCTACTGCTGCTGAGGTACGAGAAACAACTCCAGGCACACAGGTAACAACGGACGCGAACATTGCTGCAGCGGCCTATGCTGAGGGCGATGCTTCCCATCTTTGTGCGGTCAATCTCTTACGTGGGGTGTTCAAACTTACACCAGCGACAGTGGATGATGTTTTGTCTATTGAAATAGATGATCTAATGTTTACACCAGACCCGTGAACTGACTCTGTTTGGCATATTCTGTTCCAGTACGACAGCAACAATTTGGCCTTCATTTTTCAAAGACTTGGAACATTACCAAATTTGAACTTTTGTCCCATTTTTTTTTTTCTCTCGAACGAAAATGGCAATCCAATCTGCTTAAAGTAAAACTAGCCTTATAATACAGACTTGGCAGTACTTCCAGGGACACTTAGTCATCTTGTGTGTCTAACTGAGTTCATTTGAATTTCATGACAGGGGATGATTTTGTTTTAAAACAACCTTGCATTCATTCTCGTCATATGTAAATATTGCTTTTACATTTCGTTCCGATTGCATTTATTTCACTCTTTATGCAGGAAATGAAAAGCACTGCTTAAAAATGTACAGCATCCTTTGCATTTTAATGTATCTTTTAAGGCTTTTTAGGATATGTTTTAATATGCGGTACTCCATTTTAATGTTTAGCATTTTAAATGTTTAGCATTTTAGTATTGTTGTATACACAAAAGAGGAGTGGGTGTTGTGTACTTCATAGGGTGTCCTTAAACGGGCTTTCTAGAATCATGACCATATATAGGCACAATCCACCTTGCCCTTATATAGGCATAGAATCCCAGACCTTATTTAGGCATAAACTATGCATACCAAATACAGGCATGGCTTCCGACATCCGTCCACCCTAGCGTCTCAACGAGTCCATGAAAAACAGACCCTCTGGCGGCGGGAGTTTCCTTGCCCAGGACTATTGATTTCTTCAAGGTCTCATACATTATGCATGAACCTCTTATTCCCTAAGGGATTCATTCATGACGTCTTTCGCTACCCAACTCACGTCAATGCTAACATTTCCAGGTATAAATATACCTTCCCAAACCCCTGTAAATCAGAGGAGACCTCGACTTCAGAGGAGCCCGATTCCCGGCCAGACGCACTGAGAAGACACTGCCCTTCCTGCACGCAGAGAGTCCAGCTTCCAGTGATCTAACTTCCTTGCGGGGTGTTGGAGTTCGAGTCCGGATAGAGATTCCTACCTCTCTCATTCTTCAGGTATGGAGCAGACTAGAACCTAGAGGGACTCTTGGCATAATAGACTCTTGGCATGCTAGGCGTAACTTACTCTTAGTATACTCTAGTCAGGAATACAGCACCTACTTCTACTTCTCCCTACACCTAGGACAGGTTAGGCACACTGGGTAGAACTAGGCTAGAAACGCATCGTATGAGTACTCGCATTTTTAGGTTGTGTCATTTTATGTAAATACATATATGCTAAAAAGATAATGCTGACGCAGTATTATTTATTTCTACTGCTCACCTTGTACATTATTTATCTCGCATACTGTCTTGTGATCGTAACAGCACATATAACTTACAACAGAAACAAGACTGTTCAATAAATCCTTTATTGAAACGCCCGTCTGGTTATTTCTGTGTAACTCTGAGAATAACTGAAACATGCACGACTGAGCTGAGTGAAATGGTTATCTATTGTTTCTACGACTCTGGGACACATCCTGATTCTGTGAGGGAAACACAGTGGTCATGTTTTGCGGCAGCCAGAAACTAATCCCTTCTTGTCGTCAAGAAGTTTCTAGTGGCCTCTGAGCTAGCTGGCACAAGTAATTAAGTTTAATATACTCGATAGGGACATACTGACCTTAGTCATATGTCAAACCTATAGGATATATTATTCCAATGCGCAGAGCCTATAAGGGAAATAGGAGCTACACTACAGCGCTGATGCAAGGATACACGCGCTAGCGTGTCCTTGTTGATAATGCGATAATTTTATCACCGCTTTTCGCCCAAAAACGGGCTCTAAAGCGGCGATAATATTATCAATGCACCTTGTTAATATGCCCCCAAATCACTGATGTTTAAGAATGAAAAAGTAACTCACTGTTTTCTCCTCCCCACTAATGAAATAAAGCAAGATGCAACAGTTGAAAAGTAGAAATTGAAACCTCACTCCACTTCAAATAAGAACACTACTCAGGAATTTTCAGACCATCACATTACCTGCTTCTTCACACAGTTTTAAAAAGGGAAAAAGTAACAAACAGTTGGTGCCTGTGTCTGCCTCTGGACAAGCAATACAAAGACGATGGATGAGGCTGCCTTACTGGACACAGTTTTGCCTCAGGCAAGAATTGAAATGAGGAAATACATTAAAGGGCAGGGTTATCATTATTTCATGCAGTACACACAGCAAGCCAACTTTATGCACTTTGTGAATTGTAAAGGGCTAGAATGTACAATTTTTAACATGGTATGGTGCATTCCTGTCCTTTCCTAGCCCTGTTGCACAATGTGCTACCTTAAGCCAATGCAGGCACCCTTGCACTATGGTGCACAAACACAATCCTCTGAGGCATTTTCTTCATTCTAAGTGTGCTGCAGAATGCACCACACTGAGAGAGATTAACCAACAAGAGAAATAAAGATATTTCTTCTTGATGCGCCTCTTACAGAAAGGTGTAGCATTTTTACACCATCCATGAAACACCTCCCTTCGGCAGAGTAATGCATTGATTTGTGCTGCGTAACTTTACATTCATCAAACCATTTAGGTTTTGCGGATATATATTCATAAATATGCCCCTTAGTAGCAAAGTACATTTCATACTGAAAAGGCAGAAATAAATGGGCACCAATTTTATAAATTAGAAAATAGCAACAGGAATACAAACTATTAAAAATAAAACAGAATTCCCAAGTATCATTTGGTCTTTTAGTGGGTTATGAGAAAAACCTGTGAAAGGACACTAGAAATATATATATATATATATATATATA